>QCXZ01000001.1:12019594-12340695 GCA_025024175.1 Rhyzopertha dominica
TATCATACCAGAGCAACATGGCTTCTCAATGGGTCGTTCCACTGTTTCAAATCTGCTGGTTTATCAAAATTCTTTGCAGAATGCATTCGACAAAAGGTGTCAGGTGGATAGTGTGTATACTGATTTTTCGAAGGCGTTCGATAAGGTTGGTCATGTCTTGCTGAAAGCAAAACTCTCAGCAATAGGGTTTGGGGACGGAGTAGTGTCTTGGTTGGGTAGCTTCCTGGAGGGTAGAACACAATATGTAAAGTTAAATCAATATGTTTCTAGGGGTATAGATGTAACCTCTGGAGTGCCACAGGGGTCTCATTGTAGTCCAATTTTGTTTGACCTCTTTGTGACTGATTTGCATACCGTGGTGAAGTACTGTAAATTCTTAATGTTTGCGGATGATACAAAATTTTTTATGGCATGCAATTCTGTAATTGATCAGTGTAGGCTTCAGGATGATCTCGATAGTTTTTTTCAATGGACTAGGACTAATGGCCTGGTTCTGAATACAGATAAGTGTTATGTGATTACGTTCTCAAGACTTTTATATAGTATATTATTTGAGTATTCTGTTAATGGTGCATTGGTTGGTAGAGTTGAGGTCATTAGGGACCTTGGTGTTTATTTTGATAGCAAGTTGACTTTTAAGACACATTTAATGAAAATATGTTCAACGGGATATAGAAATCTTGGTTTCCTTATTAGGAATTCAGCTGATTTCGCGATAGGATCTTTTACGACGCTCTTCTGTTCACTGATTCGTCCTCGCCTTGAATATGCTAGTGTGGTTTGGTCTCCATATTATGATTGTGATATTGATGCGCTGGAGCAGGTGCAGAGGAGATTCTTGAGACAGTGTGGCTTCAGGCACTCGATCGCGCGTGAAACATTTCATTATCCAGCTGTGATGAATATTTTAAGCATCCAATTACTAAAGCATAGATTTGTCGCTGGGATTTCTTTTTTGTGCAGATTGATTATTGGTGCTGTTGACTGTCCAGAACTACTGTTTTGTATCGACTTCTCCACTTATCACAGGTCACGCTCATTTCATTTGTTTCGTATTGGACATCACTCCACGAACTACTCTTTTTTTACTCCCTTGTCCCGATTACCACGTGATTACAATTCTGTAGCACACTTAATAGATCCCTTCCATCAGTCCCTTTTTGCTATCAGGAGGCAGCTTGTACCTCGCATGTAGCTTGCACATGTAGTTTTTCTTTTTTATTTGTTGGTTTCTTTCATGTTCAGTTGGGATTGGATTAGAATGTATCGCATGTACCATTTTGTATACTACATACTGTATGATTTATTCTTTTGTAAAATGGTTAACCGTTAATAAACTACTTACTTACTTACTTACTTACTAAAGACCGGAGGTCGCAATTTCTCTATTTATTATATATATTAGTTGAAAGTTAGGAATATGAACTCATAAGGTATGATCTATTCGCATAGATTATTATATATTATTGAAATTTTCTTGATAGGGTATGTAGCGCAGACCATATGGCTCATATTAGAATTCGAAAACACGTATAAAGGATAAAAGAATAAATATAGCCGTCAGAAAAAAACATATTTAGAGGGGCACAAAAAAGTTTGAAAGTTGTGTGAATTTACGAAAATATTTGAATTCATTGATCCAAAGAACTCCCAAATACAAAATTTTGTCCAAATATTTTGATATTTCAAAAAATATATAAAATAACCAACACGTAGTCTAAACTCCAACACCCGTTATCTTTGTTAGTACAAATATAATATAAATATAAATCCGATATTTTTGCTTAAAGTAACATTATCTTATATGTAGGTACAGTTGCTTATGTATATATCTATACCTCAACCTATTGGTAAACAATGAATATTTTTCAAAAAGTTCAGAATCCTGTGTTTTTGAAAGGAAACGTGGATACACAATATTTCCTTTAATATATATGATATAACTACTTTTATCGACTGTTAACGGCACACTACAAAATGTGGTGGCTTATTGTCATAACATTGGAGATGGAGATTCTTTTCCATCTTTATTACTTTAATTTATTACAAATAAGTGCGAATAAGAATAGCAGCTTTGGCAAAATGGTCTTGCGGTGTCAACGTAATTCTATTTTACCTTTCCAATGGGAAACGTTGGTATACGAGCTTTTTATTTTTCATATCTTTTCAGTCCTTGTTTGTTCTTTCATTGTTCGTAGCATCGTAGCGCTGTTTTGCAAAAGCTCTCTAGTCTCCAACGTCAAATATCCAGCTCAGTTCATCAGTTGCGCCGCTCAGTGGCTCAGTTTGCGACAGGACTTCGTGGAGGTAGTGTCTATAGGAGATTCAAATTGTACCCTCTGTACTGAGCGACTGCGTGTCGCGCTCAATACCGTCGCGCAACGAGACGGGTATGTAGTGCATTGACAACAAACTCAGTTATTACCAGGTGATGACCGCTGTACGGTGCAATTGCAGACTTTGCGCGATCAATGAAAAGCAGTGTTCGTGCACCTGGTTGTTACATATTATAAACGTTTGTTTAATCTAAGTGCTAGTACTCTTGCTGGAGAATTGGCACAATTTGAGTGCAAAAGTCGTGTTGTTTCCAATTTTTGTATTGGTGCATGAAGTTTGAACAGTATTAGCAGAAGAAAAGGTAAGTAACCTATGTAGGTTTTGGTTCTCTATGGTTTAATTTTGTTTGTATGGAAGATATCTATTAAATTTGATGACACCAGGCTTGTAGAGCTTGGAGTAGGCTCTTCATCAATTTAATGTTTAATTGTTAGTTTTCTTTATTTTTATGGTAAACTATACTAAGGCGGCTAGTTTGTGTTTCTTGACAGGTTGAAATAAAATTATCGAAACTTTTGCAGAAATGCGGATAACATGATAATATACAAGCTGCTAGATATGCAATTTTTCTAACAGTTCTTACCTGCTTTAGGTTACATTTTAAATTAACGATAAAAATAGTTCTGCATATTTATGTGCAACCGAAACATTGACATCTGTCTCTTTGTATATCTACATTAAATATACAGCATTATTAGCAGGTGGTCTTCTAGACAGGTGTTTCACATCAAAGTAAATTTCATGGTGTCTTTTTGAAAATCAACTTATGTATTTTACGGGGTATACTTCAGCATATTACAACACGAATAAGTCTTAAAATTTTTGTTTACATTTATGGAAACGTAGCACTTACATTAGATATAAATTAATGAACGTCGCTATAATAATTACTATAGCACTGACTTTCAGTTAAAAAATGATTAATTACCTTTATCAGCTTTGAAGTAGAACAGGGGTATTTAAGCTTTAAAATAAAGGTAAATCAGTGTAGCAACTGATATTTATTATTAGTTACTTTTCCGAAATTAAAATATTCAAATAGTCTAATCTACTAAAACTATAACTAAGGATAATTTGCAAACGTACATTGTGTAAATTAACATCTGTATGGCTTAAATAAAAAATAAAATGTGCAAAATGCATGCTTTATTGTATTAGCTAGCAGATCTATCAATATTCTTTGGTGAAGATATTGTGTTACATTTCTTACATTGGGAAAGTTACGTGCTTATTTGTTTGCATCTACATAACATCTACAGCAACTAGTTAATGCTTTTTAATGGGTACTAAATTTTCGGCGTGTTTAAAAATATTTGTCGTATACGGGGCAATTGTGAATTTTTATATTATTTAAAAATATACAAATGCTTAATAAATGGAAGTCGATCTCCTAAAAGGTGCACAGAATGTCATCTATCAAATGAGTAAAAAAACCACCATTTCTTGACAATTATAAAAATCAAGAAGCAAGCTCAGATTCAATTGGTTATTTTCACAATTTTTAAAAATAGCACAAACAGTAGGTAAGTTTAATTTTATGGCCTTAAACGCATTATCTCTGTTACCTACTTTAAACATTTTATTTTATGTAATTAAATTAAAATTAATTTTGTTTTCAAAACTGACCAATTTTCGCGTAAAACAGCCTCGGGCGGTTGCATAGTCGTGTCGCGACGTCATTTAACTTATGTGTCAACTTCGACAATGGTGTTTTCAGGGTTAACAGTCTTATAAGTTTCTAAATGGAATGAATACCCAACACAGTTGGATCCTTCATGCGTCACATCCGTTTCCGATACTGACTTAAAATATTTGGTTTAAGACATTTTTCAGATGACCATTAGCTACTTACAGAGTGGCAAATGTATCCAAGAACAGCCAAAAAATAATGATAAAAATCTGTATTGCCAAGAGTAACTACATAAAAGCAATAATGCTGGGCATGAAGTAATTTTAATTTGAAAATTTTTTTTACTATTACAAATAGCATTTAAACGCGATTGTGACTTCTATTTTAATGTAACAACTATCTTTTTTACTACTGCATATTGTAATAGCTTTTTTCCCAAAAATAATATCTGCTTCAGTCAAACCGGCAACACCACACAAAAGGCGTGTTCCGGTGCAGCCTAAACGGAACCTAATTGGTAGGTATCCTGGCACGGTTTTTTTTTGCCATGGTAACGCTGTTTGCGTGTTGACATAATTCAATTGCGGAGTGGCGTTATATGTGTGTCGATTTTCCTTAAAATGAACAAATATACTCGCGGAAAGACGCTCGGTAGCCAAACAAGAGAAATGATAGTGGATGTTTATGGGTATGTAATAATATTATAGTTTATTTGAACAAATAAAATATTTCTAAACTTTTATAGGTAAAACAGAACACGTCGCTGGGTATCAAATCAGCCATGTTTTATTACAATATCTGATTGTCATACTATATAAATACATATGTATAATTTATGGGAGTGCAGTAGTATATCTACTATAATACTACTTATATAGTTTTGCAGTAGAGTTAATTTTTTTTGTACATGGCAAACTCTCAATTTCAATGTTGATCTTATATTACTACTTAATGATGCCATCTAGAAAGAAACAAATATAGTTATTTTGTACAGGTGTGCCGACTACGTTTGGCTTTTTTGTTCTTGCGTAGTTCCTTTCTACCCCATCGGTTTAGATTTTATCAGGCTGACACATTGTTTTTATGACGGTTCGCTCCCTGGGTGATCTGATTATTTACTTTCAAAATTTTGTTCGAATTTTCTTTCAGACATCTATTGGTTTTTTTATTGGCCCTGACTATTCTGGCATTTAGATAGTTCATTACCTATTATTATTAATATTTGTATATTCACAAGCTAAATTGTATTTATTATAACACACATAACACCCTCGGTTGAATTCAACCGGCAACTTCATGGACTAGAAGCTGACACGTTACCCACTGGACCACCGAGGCCGGTTTGGAAGTTCTGTTTTTTGACAAAGATTACAGGCCTAATCAAAAAGACAGATCGATACTTTTTTGTCAGTGTTTAATTAATAACAGCTATTTCCAGAAAACGTAAGTAAGTATTTCAAATTTTTTAGTAAACCTACTATTAAGCAAGATACCCTTCGGCGCTCTGATAAAATATACTAAATGTTCAGATCACTTCGATTAGTACAAATTTGTAGACAGGTTAGTTTTTTGTAAGCACGCAGTATACATAGAAGGATTTCATTAATTCTTTTTCATTTTATGGTACATCGTGCTTTGTGGATTGATTTATTGTTTATTGATTTAAGTGGCGTTATTATTTCAATGAATAAATTATTAATTCAAAGTCTTCCCCATTTAATTGCTAGTAAGCGCGGTAGACAGATTTCTGCTTCAACTGGCAATCTTCAGTGCAGTATGTGTTAGGTACTGAAAGTTCGGTAATAGCTATTTTAAGACTAAAATAAGCGCTGCGTGTTATTGAATTGTAGCACAGTAATTGATTTTAATTTAATCACTGCTACATGTAATTTTTTATTAATGGAGAGTTTTGGCGTTTTCTGACGCATTTGATTACGTAAAACAGTAACATGTGTGATATAACACAAGAGTATATTGTAAGAAACATAAACGGATGTTATTTTATTCTGCAAAACCTGCGGTACTACCGCAGCGGTAGTGTAAATTACAATTTCGAGCCAACACTGTGACGGATATAAAGAACTAGAGTTCGTATTTCCTGTTCTTTGTTATACACATCTTCCTCATCGGCTCAAATTACCTGGTTGAAAACATCCGTTACATCTCGGCGAGGTACTGAACCTTTCCATGGGTCGTATGATTTTTGGTATCTAATACTAATTTCGTATACTATATTAAAGCACAGTTTTAATGACTAGAGCAGGCACCGTATAACTGGACAGGTCAGACGTTTTAATTGCATTAATCGGTTACTGACTCGATTTTATATAAGAAACGGAATTGAATTTTTTTGCTTTAATCTAGTTGCGTGGTAATTAACGTGCGAATTCTGAGACAGACGTTGCATACCAAAACTTTATGCTATAGAGCTGCAGAGAATTCAAAATCGGCTTTTAGGTAATTTACAATTTTTTTAATGTAAAATAAAGTACTCGTAATAAAACAGGTTATATCAGGATCGACCAGAATACTGTAAAATGTTAGGTCATTGCATTAAATGAGCAAAGCATTGATATGAAATGCATAAAATGAGTGTTCGTATAGTGATTTAACTTATATGTACTCAAATGTGCATATTTAAAAGATAATTGATATGATAATTATACAGTGTTAGTCAAAAGTATGGAATAACGGATTCATTTATGTAAATATGTATCTTTTAGCCAATTTTTTTTGTTAATTTTTATTTTTAGGTACTTTTTATTCCTGTATGCCAACGCATTTCTATGCCAGCGTAATTTCTTTTTTAATAGCAACCAAGCATTTATTGCGGATTTGTATTGCTGTTTTACCCTTCTATGACCTGGTGTTTATTTTGTATGGTTTGATAATAATTTTTTTGTAAAAAATATGTAAATTATATGACAAAAAGCATTATCAAAGCAGGTACTGCAGTTGTCAATGCTGATTTTAATTCATTTGATGATTATATGGTTTATTCGCTTAAATAATTATTTGTACCAAATTAAATTTTCAAATCGAAGACCTCCTGCTAGAAAATAACAGAAAATTGGAATTTTGTAGCCACTACCAGTAATATTTCTTTAATTTCGTTTCTGATTTTGGCTTCCAGCTCTCTGACCTCTGTTTTTTCCTTTTTTTCGTGTCATTTTCAATAAGTTAAAAGGTTAATTTAATAACAGAAGTTTCATTGTAACTTGTAAATATGATTAAACTGAAAATGATGTTTGGTTGTGGAGATCGATAACTTTTGCACCAACGTGTTTGTGATTTATATAATAACGTTCTTACGGAGATAAATTTTATTGTCCAGTCCACAGTGTCCAAGTTAATTAAATATTTAAAGAAAAAATAATATTAGTCAATCGTCAGTTGTTCGAATATTAAAAAAGAACAAATGCAAAGCTAACGAAGTACACCTCCGTGAGCTAAATGAAGACGATTCTCTCTGAAGAATGCAATTTTGTGCGATCTTGATAAACATGACCAATGACAACCCAAATTTTGCAAACAACGTTTTAATGTCTAATGAAGCCACTTTTTGTCTAAATGGATTTGTAACTGCCGCAAATATGCCAATAGAAGTCGCTTTCTGCCACTGAAGATGGCCGCTTAGCTGTTGAAATAGTATTTAGCTTTTTTAAATTAATGTGATTAAGATTTTTCATATATCATTTGGATTATGGTGTATGGTCCTACAACATGACATAATTGAACTGCAAACCTGTAACTATACCCCTACTGGCGATTCAAATTAATATTTCCGTGCGCTCGAGCTATCAGCAGATCACGCAGAAGTAGTCCGATTGCTTTGTTCGTGCGGTGTGGCGTAAAAAATGCGATTCAGTTCAATACAATTTTTTACCTTTTTGGAAACAACTACCACCTGCAGATGTACTTATACAGTAAGCTGAAGCTGTTTTGAATGAGTGGCCGTAAAAGTTTAATAAGCTAGTAAAATCAATTTTTGTATACCATCGCAACACAACAATACACTATAACCTACAATATTCTTTTAGACTACCTAGTACTGATATTTTCAGTTCCTAGTGTGTGTCTGTATACATCTGCTTTGACCAACAGGCCGGATAATGTATATACTCTGGCTGTAGCATGTTTGATTACATGTCTTCGAAAGAGAAAAGCTTTTTATATATGATTGTATGCGGTGAATGGTACACGTGAACAATCCCTTATCAATCATAAAAGCGTCTTGGTGTGAAATTATTCAAAAAACGTTTAATAGAATATGTTCTACCACCGAATAATTTACTTATAAAAGTAATAACCCAGACGACTTTTGTAGTGCGAATATATTTCGATTCTTGCATAACAAATATGTTGGGTTCTGGATTAAAATTTCCGTACAATTTTTACATAATTTCGATTATTTCTTTTATTGCAGGAATATAATAGAATATCACGAAATTTTACATTATGAGAATATTCCCCCAAAAACATCGACAATACTATATAAGATTATCGAGCTTTAATTTTGAAAATTATAAATTGCACCTCTTATGTAATTTCTGCAAACTTCCGGATGATTAATGTGATTAATTTATTCTTCTATGATTTCTATTAAAAGCTGTGAGAGAATTTAGCCGAGTAGAGAAGAAATTGGGTCCGTTAGAGTTTTTGTAACAGTAGCGTCACTTGAATATCAACATCTTTGTTAATTTGTTGTATTATGCTTCAGCAGTACTTTGCTTCTTGTAACTTATACGTAACTTTTCAGTGAAAACAGGAAAGTTTTCCCACTTTTTTTCGTCTATGACTAGTCTAGTTTGTTGATCCTTACATCCACTTTGCTTCCTTTCATAGCAAAGTAATGAAAACAAACCTGCTTTTGTAATTTTGCTTTAGAATAATAGACAGAGGTAAAATAAAATGTCTTGTTATTTCTTTACGTTTGTTTATCTTTACAATAAAACTCAGTTGCCGCCCAAAAGGAGCGACTCCTTTAGAGTAATTCACTATTCTGACGTTAGACTTATAGATTGGATTGCCAATAACGTGTCATACAAGTATTACCCTGTATACGTAACGCGTTAATAATGACATGTCAATTCCGCGGTTAAACTTGGTATGCTTGGTTTTTACCTAGCCGATACATTTAGCAACATGCAACCATGAACGACATGTAAGTGACTTCATGGCGTAATTTTAAAGTTCTGTGGACAGCGGTATAGTGTGCTGCATTTGATCGATACATATTTTCGTACTTGGTGTTCATTAGTTAATAACGAGGTCATACAGATTAGATGCATTTTTCCTTCCAAGTGTATTAAAATTATGAAATAATGCATACCGACTCTTATTTGTGCTTTAATACAATTCCATGTAAATAACACCCACTGGTTATTTGTTGAGTGTCAGTGAACTCTCTCTCACCCTGTCTGGCCGGGCTGTTTTGTCTGCGGAAAAGCTGTTTAGGAAATCGGAAGCAACCATTCTACAGGGCATCGATCTAGGAAGAGTGATACCAGATACTTCCAAAATTTGTACCAGTATCCTTGGGGTATGGCAAATTAATATGAAACATGATACCCGATGAACATCCGTTCCGATATGGATTGATCATGCCCTTAGGAGGGAACCGAACCGAGCGAAACGCGCTTCGTAGTTCTTCATCCTTAATGCAACTATTCATTTTGGTTCACCTAGTTTTGTTAATTGAAATGCATATTCGCTAGTTATCAAACATGAATGCCAAATATTATGATAAACTTGTATTTTGGAATGGCAACGTTATTTTAACCAATCGTTTCGTATTATGAGAAGATGTATTGATTTTGGTAAACGAAATTACTGTTTTTGGATGAAATCATCAAACATCCGTGCTTTTCTTACATTTATGACTGCTTACAGTATATAATAATAAATGAGGTGTTCCTGTCTCCCTCTTTAGAAGTTCAAGAGAAAAGTTTCGTTATTTTTTACTAATTAACTAGGTATAGTTGAAGGTTTGGTAGAACATTTAATATATGTAAGTTAATATAACGTTAGTGGTGCTTTCTGAAAATATAAGTTTGATATCTATCGTATTCATAAAAAACAATGTCTCGAACTAATTTGCTTACAAGTTATAAGTTTCTGAAAACATAGTAGGGTCTTTTAATTTCCTTCCAAAATGATGCTGGAATTATGTGCACTAAATAATTGTGTATTTATTTGCCAAGTTAAAATTTTAACCAATCATTTGCATGTTAGTAGTGTTGTTAGGTATGGAACTTAAATCTGCATACTTTAGAATTAAAATGTTGCCTATAAGATTAAAGGTAGTATTTTTTAAAGATTCACTGCGAAAAACAATCAAACTTAAATTAAAAATTTGCCAATGACCAACTAATAATATAGTTTAGAAGTGATTGATATAATGTAAGCACTCCCATATACATAATTGCAAGTTAATTGTTCTTATTTTGTAGTCATTGGATGAGTTCTTAGCCACTTCTTTGACGGAGTTTGTACGCAGTATGATGGTTTATGTAGGTATCTGATTATAACATAATTGAGTTTTAGCTTCTCTTTGTGTGGTTAAGACATACTTTTTTGTAATCTGTTAGTAAACAATTGTAGTCCCAGTCGCAGTATTATTACATTATTTTTCCTTGTGTAGAATAAATAAAAAAAAACATGATTGTTCTAATATTATTGCCCCGTATCCTAAGAACAAAGTATAAAATGTATTTGTTGTAAATTACTGTTTAGGAAGTTATATATTTCTATTATATTGGCGCAGACGCCAGTAACGATTATGTTATCTCTTTTTCATATTGGCTATGTAAGAGCTAAATCCTCTTTGTGTGCATATTCCTACTATCTTTGTTTACATTATTCAGTGCAAATCAGTATAATAATATAGTACTTATACATCACAATACAAAATACAGCAGGAAACGTGATAAATGTTGAAGTTTATAATTTCAGTAGTTTTATGAGCATATTGCTTAAAATTTTCAAGTTCAACAATACAGTAAGTTTTTTTAGGAAACCTCATCTTTTTTCTCCTCCTACATTGGCGTACTCCTAAAGTAAACAGATTTTTGGAGCGAATGAAGGTGACGACTGGAAGGTATATGTTTTAAGCATAATATGCTCTACTACCCGTGCGAAGCAGCGGTGGGTCTCTAGTAAAAAATAGCTATTAATTCGTACACAAGTTATGACTAAAATTTGGTATAGTATATTGAGACCTTGACTGATATTGACTTTGTTACGACTTATCACTTATCTAAGTTAAGAAAACATACTTTATTTTATTGTGTAGCCTTTACATGACTGTTAGGTTAGCGATTGTATAAGTTAAATTTTCGAGATAATTAAAGTGTATTATCTTTATAAAGTGGCATTTCAAACGGATAACATATGAATAAGTAGACCAGGTGATAAAACTCAAACTGGAACACGGTTATAATTTAACTTTGAGTTTTATTTGTTTCTAGCTTCAAAATGGATTTTCTAATTAGTACCTAAATATTTCTATTTATTGCCATATAAGTTTAATTTTTTGCGGTTTTGGCTTTATTGAAAGAAGTTATTATTCTAGCTAGGTAATAAGTAACCGCTATGGCTTTACACGTTACATTTAATATTATATAACAGCGTGTTGACATATGAGTCTTAAGTTTTTTAATTTACTCGTACAATAAAAATGCAATTAATTCATAAGATTTAAAATGTGTATTTTTGGGTTTTAAACGCGAAAGAAGTGTGCTAGTAATTATGGCGTTTTTATTATATTGGAAATGCGATTAGTGGGTCGAATGTGACATGCATAGACTCTGTGAAAGTAACTTTTTATTTCTCATTCCATCGCAATTAACGCTGGCTTTCTTTTGCAGGTCGTGCCGCAATTTCCCAGCTGAGATGGTTACGGAATCCGAACGATTATCGGAATTCATTTACAGAAGCAGTGACGAGAACAATCGACTGCTTTAATTGATTTGACATTTAGAAGTAATGTAAAAAGGTAAGCAGTGGTCATCCGGTTCTGACTGTAAATAGTGTTTAATGCGAGATGCTGTGCTATTTAAACACTTAAAATGAATACGAAATGTATAGAACTAACTTTTGTTTTGTTTTCCAATATTTTGCTCTTATAAATTATTCAATCAGTTCGGCTTAATATCCGTACTTACATTTATTAGTTTAATATAATTAATACACTTGACTGCTGTAACTGTAACAGCATGGAGATTATGTATCGTGTGGTCTAGTATCCAGTAGTAGATAAACAAATGTTTTATCGAAAACCACACAATTTAACTTTGCGGTTTCATTATTTAGTGCGAGCGTTTATACGTAAACAAAATTAATAACCTTGTCAAACCGTTTACCTAACTTTGAAATTGCCGGTGTTGTTTTCGTTACCTGGTGTAAATATCATCAAGCTCTAATGAAAGTAGTATGATTGAAAAAAATGAAAACAAACGTGTGATGCTGCTTTTGCGCTTTTATTTAGACTATGAGTAAGTAATTTTTTTAGAAGATTACGTATAACTGTTAGTAGAAATCTGCTATTCGATAACAAGTAGGTTATTCATCTACTTCTTAATGAAATTTCTTTTAAACAAGTGTCGACATCGCTTGTGTAATATTATTAGAAAAAACTCAATAATATCCCGGCAAAGAAATCGCTTGTCGTTCTTGTTGCGTCTGATACGTATTATAATAATTATTAATTTAGTTTTGAAGTGAAACTTGCTCCATTTCGTATTGTATTACAAGATAAGTCCATACAATGTATCCGTGGGCGATATATTTCTTGTTCTGCATTAACTAATAAAAAATAGTTTACCGCAAATAACATTAGGAAGTGTTATTTCAGAAACTACTTCTGAGTGTATCTGTTTGTAAACGTGCGTATGTTATGCACGCTTTTAAATCGTTGTATTCGAAATCTAATTTTATTTTTGTGTACATCATATCAATGTTCAAAAATAGTCAGAAGTTCTGTTGTCTGAAAATCCATAGATACAAGTAACATTATGCTTTTAATCCTGGGATTATATACCTATACAATATATAGTAAAACTGTATTCATAGTGTGCTTTAAGCACCGCTTAATAGAAAGGATGTACCATGGAGTTTCAAATAGATTAGAATAATGACATTTTTTATAAAATTTACCGGCCCGTGAAGTTTATTAACAATTTATTGCATATATATTAAAAGTGCTCTAAACTTTCTTTATATATCAGAAGTAGAAGTTTGATACTGAGGTATACCTCCATTCGCGAGTATGAAGAGCAGTTTAAATGTGCAGTGCAATCCTACAAAAAAACCGCTGCAAATTTTGACAATTGTCAAAATGACATTTTCGCTTTTATTTCTTATACTATACGATCAGTAATGAAGTTTTGAGCATTTTTTCTATCTACACATTTATTTTTTTCTAAGACAAACGGTTCTCGTGCTATTAGCAAAAATACATAAATTTTTAAAATCGTTTTTTTCCAAATAATTTGAAAATTATAAACTTAACAAAAAAGTTGCAAGAGTACTTTCCGATCAGAAATTTGATTTTCTATATAATACTAACATTTTTAACAAAAATTTTTTTTAAACACTTTTAGTGAGAAGTCTTATTATTTCCTATGTGATGGTATTTTATTTTTTTGAATATACTAGTATTTTCGGAGGTATTTAGGAATATTTTTAAGTGACGCTTTTTTGCTAATATCTTGTAAACAGTTTGCTGCATCTAAAATTTATACGGACAAATAATATTCGCAATTATACTACTAATCACATACTAAAACAAAAAAAATAAAAAAATAAAAATTTCCAAAAAAGGTAGTTACCCCCAATTTCACCCCCGATACCCTACTTTCCCCAAAAACAATAGGTCGCTCAAATTTTGGGTTTTTTACGTCTCCTACCTTTTAAAGCGATTGAGCAAAAAAAATTTGAAAATTTTTTTCGCAATATTGCCCATCTGCGTCCGTTGGATGTGGAAGTAATAGAGGTGAACTTGAAAATATGTTGTGTATCATCAATTTCTATTAGTTTCAGATACAATGTTATTACGACCTGGTGTGATTTTTCAGATTCATCCTGTGGCAAACTAATTTAAAATTTTCAATTTTATGCTATATCGACTGGGTTTAAAATAGTCATTTATTAATTAACAAATTAATAGTAGCTTAACATATTTCTTAATTTACTACAAATACAAATTAATTGATACGGCGCTTTAGACTAAAAGTAAGCATGCCCGATGCTTTTATACAGCTGTATTTATGCATGTTATTTATGAATAAAACTGATAAATAGAAGAATAAACTGGTGTATTCGTTATTTTATACAAATCTGATAATGGGTAGTTTCAGGCTTTATATAAACAGTATATAATTATGTAAATTCAATTTAATATCGGAAATTAAGTAAGCTGACGGAATGGTTTTCCATTAATAAACGCTTGGCCATCTACAGTGACGTATCCAGGGAAGGGCAAAGGGGCAATTGTCCTTTTCAAACGATTTGTAGATTTCCAGAAAACATTAGGTACCTCAAATGTAGGACATAGGTACGTGTTTATCTAACGTAGAAAGGATACTAGAAACTTCTGGACAGACAACAGCAGATACCTAAAGGTACAACAATACTAACGAGATAATTTTCCACTTTATAATTGTTAAAAGCTTATTTAGGTAATTTGAGCCAAGGTTGGTTTGGTTGTTTCTGTTTTCGCTAGCACCCGTTTACTATTGGGTAATAACGTGTCCCTTCTACGCTTTTGTAAGTTTTATTTAAACGCCGAAAGTATTCACCGTGGCTCAGTTCTGTATATCTAGTAGTTAGATCTTTTTTAAATCAGCCAAGCTGGTACATTGTTTCTATAGCGTTTCTTTCCTTATCGATTAGTTTCTTTACTTTAAAAAATGGTTTGTTTCTTTTAAAGATCGTTTGATCAAATATTAATATTTTTTAGTAATATCTATAAATGCATTCACATTCTATACCGCAGTTCAACTGACATATTCAACTCAATACTAAACAGCCGAGCATGTTTAAAAATAAATATATGTATCCTGTTTAATATCTGCATGTAACCTACAGAAACTTCAGTTGGAACCAGCGGCTTCAGTGTACTCTTACATTCACCAATAATTACCAAAATGTATATTATCGATACATATTGATATGTCAAAATTAATGCTGTAATTAGCTCGATTTAGTTTTGTAACCGATCTAACATTTTATGCTGTTTCTTAATATAACATGTTTAAGCATGCATTAATATAATAAGGTACGATAAAAAACGTGTTAATAAAAGAACCTATCGACGGGGTTCGTCAGTTAGAGTTGAATTTGTTGTTTGTTAAAGTAAATATATTTTCTATATTCGTAACAGACGATGTCGTTATTTATACTCTATTACTATCATTTGTAATAAGTAAGTATATAATTTTTAATGACTACATAGTTTTTGATAAAATAATGTGCCTAAGTTGGACACCCAGAATAAATAGTAGTGCAACTTCACCTTTATTACAAGTATAATAAGGGGTATAACTTAATGAATTAAATATATTTGTTTGTATTTATTCGCTGCAGTGATATCGAAATAACTTGTATTGGGTCAATACTAAGGTTAATGCGTATTGCGGAAGAAATGTTCCTTTGCTTGAAACGAATGTTTGCATGTAACTAAGCTAATATGTTGCTAATGGTCAGTCTATCGTTTTGTTTTTTCACTGGTTGGAGATTACATACACTAACGTAAAGTTTTCATGTAGTATGCACAGTTTGAACTTGTTGCCCAATGCAATAAGTGCTCATCTTAAACGGAGTCCTCTTAAAGTATCGATTTGTTTCCCATTCAGTTTGCCTTACTTACGTTCCGTGCATCATACAGGTGATTAACGGGGGACAATAAAGCTGATCTTAAATAGAAAAATTTGTATAAGAGGGCACTTTCAAATTCCTTTAGAAAACAAGTTAAAAAGAATAAATTGTTTATGGGGTATCGTAATATTTTTATGTCTGGTTTAACTCCTGAAAAAGAAAATCAGGAATATAGATTATTAATAAAACTACAAAATATGATAAAACATATGCAAATATTAGTCGCTTAATGCTGGAAATGTGTCAAATATACACTGGGATTTATTGCAGAATACCTACATCTCTTTTTTTGTTATAAAAATGATAGTCTGTCTATTTTCCACATCTAATAGTTTATATAACAGAAGGCAGAAATATTTTAAATACTCCTTTATGTCTTAGTATAACTATAACGATAATTAACAGCTTTTATACAGGGTTTCTATAAATGTTTCGTGCAACGCGGGCGGCGTTTATTTCTGAATTCTTTGTGCCGCCTTTTTGTAACTGCTACCAAGCTATAATATGCACGGCGATAGTACTGAAGGTTGCAGATCAATGTCACCTGTCAGCTCCGAAATGTGACCTTTCTGCAACCCTAGAGTTAATATCCCACAAAACACTACAGAATATGTTAAAAAAACACACTCCCACGCGTTTTCTCATATTAAAATATATCAAATAATTATGTATACGTCATTGTATTCACTTTCATGGGAGGCGGCAAATTGATTTAATCGATCATTTCCATAAGCGCCCTCGATGCATGATCATTTATAGAAACCCTGTAGTTTGACTACTACGTGTATTTTCTAGTATAACTACGTATTTAACTAATATTCGATATTTTATTTTCAAAAATAATTTGTAGAAGTATACCTTGTGAAAGCTTCTGAAATGATTGATTACTTACAAATGGTTACAAGTATTTATAAAAAAATAGTGTTTTAAAAAGTATTTACATGTCAACAACTGAAAAGTAAGACCCGTTTTTCAGCAAAACTGTTCCTACTTTGGTAAGTCCGTTAAATATCACTTTTGCGGATTAGCTATGCTAAGCAGTCAGTAAAGAAGTTATCAAACCTAAGAAGTATAGCAATTTCATTTCGTTAAAATATTTTGTATGTATTGGAGATGCAGTTGAATAGTACGGAATAAATTATAAATAAGTAACTTTTTTGTATATTTAGACTAATGTGCATGGTTGAACTCTGTGCCATACGGGAGGCATAATTCGATAACGGTTTCGATTTTGTGGAAATTTACGTCCGTTTCGGTCTAAAAATTGTAAATACGCCAGAAATTACTGGTTAGTCTTGTTTAATCGTATAATTCAACGTAAGCTACCACCTGTTGTTTTATTTTTTATGTTACCCTACCCAGAGCTCAGAGGGCAATAAATATAGGCAGTTAAATAAATGTTAAACACAGACATTTGCATTTTTCAAATAAACAACAAAGCTCTTATTATTAGGTTCTTTTTTACACATTCCATTACTTATAAAGCGTTCCTGGCAAGCTTCCTGTACACCTGCCATATTGAACTCTTTTGTTCAAGACACTTTATTGGGTCGTTTGTTTTGCTCACTTCTGCAATGTGTTACTTTGAAAACGAATTGCACGACATAAAATGGTGTACATGTTCTGTTGTGTATGACAGTGAAATTATTTTTGACGTTTTTTTCTCTGCATTTCTATACGATATTGCCTGACGACAAGACCAAAAATTTCCGAGCGAAACACGATGAGTCAAACACAAAAAGCTACATATCAGTTACAAGAAGCACTTCCGTTTTCAAGATTGTGATGTTCACAGGCATTTGAACACCTGCTGCTTGTAATAATAAGCATGATAGTTACTAATTTTGTCACCAAAACAGAATTCAACTTTATTTAAGGTATAAAACATAATACAACTTGCCAATGTGTCCATATGGCGACATGTTTTACAAAGATGTTTTAAAATGTTTTAGAACCAACATCTCTGACCTTACCTTTATCCATATTACGTTGACTAATAGATGACGCATTGAAGCAAACAAAGGGTCCTTAATAAAATCACCGTTCAGCTTGGTTGCAACTCTGATAACTCGACATGTGTTCTTTACAAAAAAAAATGTGGGTCATTGGCTCTAGCTGTACTTCTACCCTACATTAGCTTCCATGTTCTGTATGTACTTGATAGTATCCCGATAACTACCCTATTTCCTGCATTGTCTTGATATAACGTTTATAGGTAATTCTATTTTGTATTTAGTGGTATAGCTTGTTGTCTTTTAAGTGTCAATTTATTTATAAAAGTATAATCCTATGTAGGTATTCAATATTCAATTCATTAATTCAATTCGAATGGACTATTGTAGTAATACACAACACAGCCAACGCTTGCAAAATATTGTTGTATAGTTAGTATAGTAGCCCTGAATATATAAAAGATAATCAATGATATTTTTATCCTTCTACACATCATGCATAAAACATCGTACCCGGTAAATATGTGGCAATAAATATTTTATATAATAGTCATTGGAAAAAATTACGTTTTCACTTGCTGCAAGAGTATTTGTAMTCAGATTTCGTTTTTGAGATTTATCAAAAAATAAACCTCTTGCAAGGTCTAACTAATTGAAATCATATGCCCAAACACTTACGTTTATGAAAGCATCATCAAATGGAGCATGGTAACAAAACAGTTAAATAATGAAACATTATTAGACTAAGCATAAGATACAATTATTCAAAACATGGTCGTGGTCAAATTCTAAAATAAAAAAGTCTATATTCCTTTCACACTTTACAGTGTTTATGACAGCGATGGTCATGGTGGAACCGATCCAGAATCAAAAGGATATTATTGGGACAATAATTAATAGAAATAGTCGAATTGGTTCATTTTGTGTATCGAATATATTACGATATAATATCTATCGTTTTTTGCTGTCTGTGCCATATGTTAGGTACAAGTACCTATAACAAGTACATACACCTACTACCTACCTGCAAGCATTAATAAACTGTATGTCTACATTTAGAAATCTGAACTGCTGCATACAATATTTTAAGATGTCCCTATATTAATAATCTATTTTATACTAAAGTTATGTATTAATGAACCTGGTCTCGTCAGTGGTATTTCGATCTGCTCTTGGTGTGCACAATATCTACGTTCTTCGTTAGACAGGCATGGCTACGGCTACCTTCGAGAATGACCATTGCATACATTGATATGTAGGAGACTAGCTACTATTACCTAAACAATAAAATCAAATTGATTTATGCAAATTGATTCACAATACCCGATATTTTGATTGAATCGGTTCCCACTGTTCAAATCAAACTGACTCACTGGAATCGATCCATGAACTTATTTTGCGCATCCCTAGTTCATAACTCGTTGAACGATCTTTTAATGTAATAATAATAAAATGTCTTACATTTTTGCAGCTCTGAGACCTTGCTTCACTATGGTCTAGTTCTTAATAATCGAATCCCTGTCAATGAACTAACTCCAAGAAACTACAGATTGCAGAAATGTGGAAAAAACTTCGTTTGTATTTTGCAAGATATATTGTTGTAAATTTGAAACTGAGGTATCACTGATGTTAAGCTTTTTATTTACTGTTTTTACCCAAAAAATATATGTTAGTTCCTTTTAAAACCAAATTGTGGTCGTTAAATATTAAATTCAACAAAAGTGCTATTGAAACGGATTTAAAGCTGTGAAAATACATTCTAATAATGAACTAATTAACATTTTGTACTACAAACTAATCGTTGTAACCTGCCAATGTGAGGTAAGCTTCATAAAAAAGTTTATTCCGATTATCATCTTCTGGAATGTATTTCATTAACTTCCTCACAGCTTCGACTTACTATTTATACGAATTTTATC
Organism: Rhyzopertha dominica; assembly: GCA_025024175.1. Taxonomy (NCBI): domain Eukaryota; kingdom Metazoa; phylum Arthropoda; class Insecta; order Coleoptera; family Bostrichidae; genus Rhyzopertha; species Rhyzopertha dominica. Next base: position 12,039,310 of record QCXZ01000001.1, read on the forward strand.
TTCTAGATATAATCAAGTGTGAATTAAAATGCACAAACGTTTCTTCACCCATCGATCGGCAACATAATAAAATGTTGTTTCACATCAAACGGTCCAGTTTTTGGAGTTGTTCCTTTTAATAGCCAGTGATTCAATTGTAGTTGAACTAACTTAATAGTGTTTATAACGGGCGTTCATAAAAAACGTATCTGACAATTGTCATTTCCATGTCATTTTTTAAGTCAGTTTTATTGACGTATGTGTTAGTATTGTCTTCGCCAAGTTTTTCAAAATAAATCATGTTTGTGGGAGGTTTTTCGAATGGAGAAAAATTTGATATGCTCTCTCGCTACATTTTAGCCAAAGAAATGCATTTCAACAAATAATAAAGTCAATCTTTAGGCGTTTAGAATTTAATCTAAAATAATACGCTTGGAGCTTTGGACTCTCGAAGGTTTCGGATCGCCTAAACAAACGCAGATACATAATGGGGTCATCCCACAATTTTTTTTATCCGTTTCAAATGCCTCGATATTCCGCCACGGAGATGACGTAAAAGGTTCGCATGCTGACGAAAGCGAGAAACACCAATAATAGCCAGTGCTCTAGCGGCATTGCAAGTAATATTTGTTTACATTTTTTGAGCTGCATGGCGTTGCCAATGTGGGCAAATTTTCGCGATACCGTAAGGAATGTACTCGTAAACTGGCATTGTGACATTGATACCTACGTCAACTTAAGGCGTATTTGTGAAAATAACTTAAATCATCCTTCAGTGAGTTTATTCTATAATGAACAGTTCAATATAATAAGCGCATTCACTGGCCTTTTGCTGAAATACCAAATCACTTTAACCATCGAACCTGCTTTAGAACTAATGTTTTTATTACGCGGAATTAACGACGCTTGACGCTTGATAATGTTTAAAGTTTGTATACTTACGTATGATAACGATATGATAAATTTTGAAACTGTCAGGACTGTCTCTGACCGTCGTTAGGAAGAAAACGGTAAAGTACCACTGACAACATCGCACGTGCTGCATGTGTCCCATGTGCAACGTAATAACCCTAACCTAACACTAGCCACGCGTTTTTGTTTACATATTTTGGTCAAACTTTCGAGTTTCGTATTTGTCAGATTAAGCGGTGGGGCAAGATGTCAAAGTATTTGGGTAATCTTTTGTTTTTTAATGTAAGAATGGCTTACGTTAAGAAGTGTTTTGATACAGTTACAGGTTATTCCTATGTTTACATTATAATAATGACGCTCTCACTCCCATTGCATTATTGTATTTCTCTGGCTATTTATAAAACTGACAACAGTGAACATCGTGTTACCTAGGAAGCTGTAACAGTGCACATGACGGAAATTAGGAACCTTTTGCGTAGTTGTTGGCGGATTTAAGAAAACGTTTGAAACAGGGTAATTTTTCTACCGCCGTTTGTTACGAGTTGAAGTAATCTAAAAGCAAAATAGATGCGTAGCACTAGTATTCATGACGTAAGCAATAAAAGGCATAGGTTAAACCTATCAAATTTTAATGTGCGGGACGACCCCATTGGTACCACGGACTTTTTACAGTAAATTCTGTTCTCAATATTTTTGTTTAAACAAGTTTTTTCGTATTTTTTGTGGTTTATCCAGAGTTTTTACTATAGAGCTAAGCGGTTCCATTTTCTCATTTACTTCTATACAACGATATCGGTCATTGCAGTGACGTCACCCAATACAGTTACTAGCTGGTAACACTGTCAAAAAACTTATGTTGTCTCGCTGAAAATATTCCATTGAAGAAAAACAGGAAATTTTACAATTGGTTATGGCAAATTCACAAACATCAACAAGAAAAATTGAAAACTATACTGGAGTAGATAAATCTACCACTTATTTCATATAAAAAGTATAAATATAAAACCTGTAAATTTCGAATATATCAAGGACTAAGACCAGGTGATCAAGAACGACGTAGATATTTCTGCGAATATAATGTTAATTTTCCTTCGTCTTTCTAAAATGATTTGGTTGTCTAATGAGAGTAAGGTAACCAATAATGGAATATGTTGATGGTAACTTCTCAAATGCGCGTATTTTTCCTCCTTTAACCGTCTTTATAACTTTTATGGTTTCTGATATCTCTATGCTGTTCATTCTTAACTGAGACACAGTTTATAACAATATACTAAATGTATATTGAGTCTATACACCCGCAGTTCACACATTATTTGACAATAATGTATTTAATAAGTTTGCTTTACTTCGCAACATTGTATTGTACCATCTTATAACATAAAGCACTATTGCCTTTCAATTTATGTTCGAATTTGTAATACCCTTAGTATAATCTTATATTTTGCGAAAGATTATGATTAGTTAGATAAGATTATTGATCATCATTTATTAACAGCTGTTTATTGTTGACTGCGATAGACATTCGATATTGCATCTGGTACCAAATACATTTCATCCAACAGTGTATGAGGTAAATACAATTTCAAATACATTCTTGGGCTCTACTTAGTGCATAACGATTCCTATCTTCATCGGTATTCTAACTATGACAGAAATTTCACTTGTTGGTGTGGTTAGTTATTAGCTCTAAGGTTAATACTGTGAAAGCGGTAACCTCATTTGTCGCGGAAACTATAACGAGATTGGTATACAATAATTACTTCACAGACGAATGACCCTATGCCAAGTTTTGTTAATAATATCAAGCAGAATAATCGCAAGGCCACTCAAACATACAGTACGTTTTTTGCTTTGTAGCTTCGGAATATGGAAAAATAATGATTCAGGCGTGAAAACGTGATTTTATGCGGTTGTATACACGCTAAATTTGTTTTGCAGTGGCAAAAAATACGGAACACCGAACGTGCTAATCTTGTATGTGTCACTCCTCGCAAGCGATTACACTGGTAGCATCCTTGAAAATGCTAAAAACAGACCGTCTCCAGTAATTAGATGTTATATCTTGATTTTTAACATGTTATTATATTACATGCGTGTTTTTAATTGTACCATTGAATAACATTAATTTACTTGTTGAACTTATATATTTTTATCCTCGTTTTTATCTATTAAGCTTTACCGAGTAAAAGCCATTTAATATTTTATTCAATAACAGTTTGATCGTGTTTGAACAGAATTAACGGCATTTATTATGACTCATCTTTAATTAACAAAGGTTTTCATATGGATTCATAAATGATACTGAGAAATTGCATAAATACGCAACGATAAATTAATAATATGTTCTAAAATAAACAAACGCTTCACAAAATTCGATAATGAGCAGATTTGTCCTTTTACTTCCACATCCAACGGATGGGAAATATTGTATTTTTTATTTGCTCATTCGTTTTAAAATGGTCGAAAACGCAAAAAAAAAGAAAATTTGAGCAAAAAATTTCTTGTCTGTGTGTCTGTGGTTTTGTTTGTACACACGATAACTTTCGAAAGACTTAATATACGAACTTGAAATTTGGCAAACGTATAAATCTCAACTACCCAAAGCGACCTATTGTTTGTGGGGTGAGTAGGATATTGAGAAGGGGGCGTAACTACCCTTTTTGCAAATTTTTATTTTTTTTATATTTTTTCGTCTTAATATGTGATTAGTAGTATAACTGCGAGTATTCGTCGCTCTTATAAATCTTCGGTGCAGCAAACTGTTTAGAAGATATTAGCAAAAAAGCGTCACTTAAAGAAAACGGTTTTTCCTAAATATCTCCAATTATATTTAATATATTCAAAAAATGAAAATGCCATCAGATAGGAAATAAAATTTCTCACAAAAAGTGTATTAGAAAATTTATTCAAAATTTTGACATTTTCGAAATATTTCAAAAAAACCTATTTTTTTTAAATTCTGGTATTATATAGAAAATCAAATTTCTGATCAGAAAGCACTCTTGTAATTTTTTTGTTAAGTTAATAATTTTTGAGTTATTTGAAAAAACCTATTTTAAAATTTATATATTTTTGCTAATATCACGAGGACTTTGGAAAAAATGTGTTGAGACAAAATGCTCAAAATCAATATAAGAAATAAAAACATAAATGTCATTTTGACAGTTGGATGGATTATAAAGTTAAAAGTAAAGACCGAGAAATCTGAATAACTGAAAATATCCCGAATGTAGTTTTAAATACCAATTTCCAATTACAATTAGACAATTTGCTACGGATAAAAACTAGTACAAGAATTAGTATAGTTGCATGTGCAAATTGCTATGCCATTGCTATGCTTGTTGGGCTCTTCTATGTTAGTTTTGTGACTCCACGTGAAGATACACTTTGTAGAAACGTCATGTACGATTATGCATTAAAACTACTTTGTTTATTAACTAAGTTTCAAGTGCTTACCTTCAAATTTCTTACATTTACTTTCATTTTGATTATATATATGGAAACAGCAGATCACAGTGTGCAAAATTCTGAAAAAAGACTGAATCAATGAGGTAGGCTCAAAATTAAACTGATCTTGATCATAGGATTTGCTTATTTCTCAATGAGTTTTTAATTAGCCCCTTTGCTCGATATTTAAAATTTCAGCATTGGTATTAATTTTAAAACTGTCCTTTCGATGGTGGCTCTTTTTCTTTCTAATTGACATCTCTGAAAATATTATTTGTAAAAAAATTGAAAGGCAAGCAACTGAAAATTAAAATAAAATTTTTGCATTGCTATTATAGACATATTTGACCTCTCATACTAGCCGAAGAGCCTCGATTGAATTTAGTTACGGTATTATCTAGAAACGGCATCCAATAACGCAATTTTCTACAGAACAATATGCATGAAATATGGATTTAGTATAACTAGAAGGATTATCAATATAACACCTTTATAACGGAAAGCAAACCGCAAAGTCATTATTATAATTTAACTTTCATAAGGCTGATGCAGGCGTTTGCGTTATAAAACGAATTTATTTATATTAACTTGCGCTTATAGTAAAATTGATTCTCTGATAAATATTGCATCTACCACGCGTAAAAATTAATGAATATCGACAGGTACTTTATTTTTGGAACCTGTCGAGCGAGCTAAATTTAAATTGTCGATGGCGTACATGGTTTTTCTGCAAGAAATGTGGAAGGCCTGTGAAAAATTCTAGTGTTAAAAATAAATGTATGTAGCTAGGTTAATTATCTATAATACTACTACTCAAGACAGTTATTCCCAATTTTTTTCTTTATTTTAAGATCATTCTATATTATAGAGTATAATTTATAATTTTAAACCCCTTTATGAATAGGCAATTATATTAAATATAAATTTATACACAGTGATATTATATGATACTAATTCGTTAAAAGCTGGTAAGTAACGTATTGTTTATAGTAAATGACATATTTTCTGAAATACAATCAGAACATCTAATAAGATCAGTACTGAAGCTGTTAAACTTAAGTAATGTTTTAATATTCATTTAAAATTCCTACTTAATTTGAAATAGACCTTTGTATAATGAGAAATATCCTTAATTTGAAAAAATTTTCATTATACAATAAACATAAGTTTCGTATCTGGCGATATTTATACTTATAGGGGATCTGTTATACAAGGTGTACCTATTTAAAGATATCATTTTAAGCGAATGCTAAGCAAATCAAAGTACGGTGAAAATGCAATGTCTTTGAGGTAGAGAGTATCAAATTTGTATACTGACATATGCAGTTTTCTTTATATAATCTCTTATATAGAAAACTTAGATAATAATTTGTTAATACAGTAAACTATTATTACAAATACGGATATTTCTAGATTCCTACATAATGACAATCCCCTAGTAAACAGTAAACATAGTGGTGTAGAAATACATGAATCTTTGAGGTTTGTTTTTCGTTATAAAATTGTTGCATCTTCAAAGATAGCTTAAATGCTGTAAAAGCGGGTCAAATTAAATTATCATCAAACAAAGTTAAGACTGCTTAGTACAAAACATATGCGTGACGTCAAATACTAGTAATTCATACGTTTTAACCGGAGAATGCTAAAAAATTTAAATTTTAGTCTTTTATTTTATTTATCAATGCTAGAAACGGCTAAGGAACTGACACTGAGAATGACAAATGTTTCCCAAAATCAATAACTTGATTTGGGTAGAGTTATTTTATAGGTATTCATCTTATTTTGACTTACTTAACAGCCACTTAAAATTATCTATCTATCTTAGAGACACCTTTTATAAGGTTACTTAGCAATATACTGCTTTATTCTTAATTACCTACATTTGCAAGTACAATATGATATTCTTTATGTTTTGCAAATTAAGAGCAAATATCGTGGTTAGCATTGGGCAGTTAGCTTTCTTGTAGTTCACATTATTATAACAGTCATTACGGATATAGTTATTCCCATATATTGTTGTCCATTGTAGATGTACACCTACGTATGTTGCAAAGGACAAAATAATTTAAATGTCGAATTATGCTCATTGGCATCAACTGTGTGTTCGTCGTAGTATACAATAGCAATCTGCACTGCTAAACTTGGATTCAAATACCCGGACGTTATTATTAACTCGAATAAATCCAGCAGTGTATAAATCTGTATGACACTATTTATTTTTACGTGTTTACGGAACAGCAGCTGTTCAATAATCTAATATTTTACGTGATGTTCGTGTCTACAATTCGTTGTGTAAAAATCACTAATAAAGCGCTGTAAATGATTCGTATTAAAAAATAAAATAAAAAAACGGATTTTTTTATTTTTAATATAGTGTAGCTTAGCGTTCTACATCTAACGATGGTTCTCAAAAACGAAACGAACAAAGCCATATAGAAATCTGGGATTTCGCACTTCATTTATATATGTTGGTAAATCTTTTGATATTGCACCTTTATGTTAAATGACGCCAACAAAAGGCCAAACAATAGTTCCAGCAGTTTTTGTTTAGATGACTAAATTTTGTCGTAAATATAGAAAGTAAAAGTAGTTTTTTGTTAATAGATCTAGCTGTAAAAAGTTAATGAAAGTGCAAAAGTCATAGTTATTTTTTATTTATTTTCAGCTATGTTTAAATTAATACTTTATTTTGCAAATAGATTTAAGACTGTCGAAATGTACTAACTAGGAATAGTTGTGAAAAGATTGTAAAAGGCAATGTTTCATTTCATTCATCTGATTCTTGGACTTTAGAGTAATATAGCTGTTCAAGTTTGCTTTTTTTTTCTTAAATTTTGTTTGGTACTGAACTTGAGTGAAAACGGTAGGCATGTACGACGTTAATATGAAAACTAACGGGATAATAAAATGAATGTAGGCATTAAATAACTTGTTAATTATAATAAGTTTATCAGGTAGTGGTTCTTGTAGTAAGCTAATTAGTTTATAAATTGGTCGAAGGAATATTTCGTATCTGCACGACAGCTTAATATTTTTCTTTTTTTTTGAACCTAGAACTGTCATTGGAACGCGGAAATTTATATCCTTGCCTTACTTGCTAGTCATCATTTTAAAATTTTGTTGTATAATTCTTTTAAACGTAGTTACGTCTTCAGTAAATTAATTTTACGGTACCATGTATTAATTTGTCCTCGAAAAGATCATTTTGTAAGTCGTACTTGTGTTATTTGTATCTAACTGCAGATTCAAATAACTATACACATGTTATAATAGATCACGGCTAATAATTTGGCATAAAGCATTTTTCATATCTGTAACGGAGGCGGCGCAGGGGAAGGGGCAGAGGGGTTTTTACTTTGAAAAAAAGTTGTGTGTGAAATGTCAACAAACTCGTCACTATTTTCAGAAAGAGTAATAAATAACGTACAAAAAAGGACCTCTTATTGCATTTCGCTAGAACGAACCATTTTCGAGAAAATCGAAAAAATCTAAATTCCTAGAGGTTGGCACTAATCGACCAAAATTAACTTTTTCTGTTCACCAAAGAAATTAACGTTTATAGGGCAACAACTTTTTGGAATCATATTGACCTATATCATGACAAATGATCAGACATAAGGATTACCTCCATATCTAAACAGTGGCGGTAATTTGGGGGGAGAAAGTTTTTTTATATAAAAAGATTGTTTCCACATTTTTAAACCGTGTCAATAATTATAAAGATCAGTAAAACTACAAAAAAGAAAAATTAAATTAATTAAATTAAACTAATTTTTTAAGCTAGAAATGCAACTTACATTTGGCGATATTAAAAATCTTAAAAAAATGAAACAATGGCTTGTCTTAGCAGCAAGAGKAGTAAATTTTTCTTTTTCTTATATTTTTTACTGATCCATATTATMATTMAAACGGTTTAAAAAATATGGAAKCCATCTTTAAAAAAAAATTCCTTCCCCCCCTCTCCCTCAATTACTAGTACTGTTTAGATATCGAGGTAATCCTTATGTGTGATCATTTGTCATGATATAGTTCAATTAATTCCAAAAAGTTGTTGCAATATAAACATTAAAATCTTTGGAAAATAAAAAAAAAAATTATTTTTGGTCGATTGGCGCCAATCTGTAGCAATTCAGATTTTTTCGATTTTCTCGAAAACGGTTCGTTCTAGCGAAATAAGAGGTCCTTTTTTGTACGTTATTTGTTGCTCTTTCTGAAAATAGTGACGAGTTTGTTGACATTTCACACACAACGTTTTTTCAAAGAGAAAACCCCTCTGCCCCTCTCTCTACGCCGCCTCTGTTACAGTTATGAAAAAATGCTTTATGCCAGATTATTAGCCGTGATCTATTATAATATTCTGCTAAAATTCGTAGTTTCAAAAAAACCGTTCTCTAAAAATTTTTTTTTAACTTCAACGCTCTGTATATCAATAATGAAGCATTTTGGGACACATGTTTATATAGACTTTTCGTCATAATTTCACGTCAAATTTAGAGACACTCTGTATATTAACCAATACTGTTAGTTGTATGGTTATAACCTTTTACATTATTTTGTTTTGTATGAATTTTGTTTAGTTGGATGTATTGTTTTTTGCTCTTTTGATAACACATGTATTATTGCGGTACTTAATTAAAGTGTAAAGTATTGCCACCGTGCAAGCTCGGCTTAAACGGAGATAAATATTCAGCGATAACCTGAATTCCCCCCTAAAGAAATGTGGGTACTGCGCAACTAGGGCGCTAACGTTTATTCTAAAGAAAAGTGAACTCCTGGTCCGATGAATAAGCAAATTACTCGAGGAAAGTTATTTAAATTCCTTTCACCTTAGCTCAATACTTGCGGATATGCTATCTGTTCATCACGCCGTGTTTGCGCAAGTATGAATAAAAATGAGATCTTTAGAATTTAAGCTTGTGGAATGGAGCGGAATGACTTGGGGCCAAGGTCTATGGTAAACAATGCGTACGAGTAATTGAGTTTTTTCGGTGTCGTATTTCGTGGGTGTTCCCCGTGAGAAGACATAGTAAAAATTACGTAATGGTTGCAAACGTTATCTAAAAGCGTAAACATTGTTAAGATATACATTAAAGCAGGTACTGGGTGTCCGGTAACAGATTTATACAGTGCATCTCTAAAGTCTTCCCTACGCATGTTAAGTTTTGATAGTTAGAAGGTTCGGATAAAATCCGGGTAAGGTCGTTAAAAATGACTTCCTAATTGCAGGTAATATGTTTTTACAAAATCTAAGATTGTACCACACAAAATTTTAAGTAGCAAATACCCACACTTCATTACAAAACCACTTTATCTGCACAATCACATTTAGTAATATGAAATCCGACACATTCCATTCCAAAGTTTTTTGGGTAGCAATGTGAAAACGAAACATTTGCATTCCTTATAATAACTTTAGAATGGAATGTCAGATTTCAATTTTCTACGGTCTTGCTCATATTTTAATAGAACCTTCGAAACAATCTAAGTCAAAACTTGTAGTGTAAACAGAATGGTATACATAGTGAATCATATATGTCCAAATATCACGATTTAAGTTCAAATTTTTTTTAAAAAGAATTGAATAKTTTTTGAAAATAATGATATATTTGCACAAAATTATTCGGTATTCGAGATTCTTTGGTTCAAAGAATTCAAATATTCTGGTGGACTGACTGCTACTTGTGTATGGCGCCACGTTATAAGTTTTTTGTGGCTACTTGCATTTGTTTTTCTGAAAGATTGTATGTCTATTTTTCCATCATTTTGCCATAAAAGTATATCTTGTAAGAGTTAGTACCTCTTTGACATATTTGATTTTTAGTAACATAAATACATTTCTTTAAGAATCTACATCTTCTAAGCAGGCTTTCGATTCAAAAGTAATAAATGCAAAACCACTTCGTTTTTGTTAATAATTATGATTGTTAGTACCTTGTGTTATTTATATAACTAGTTGAAATCATCGTGTGTTTTGCACTAAATGTATGCAAAAACACACTCTTTTGCATCGTGTTTTTTTGTAATTGAATTGTTGCTGAAAATATGAAATTTTCGTTTCGTTCCATTTCCATTTAAGATTAAAATTTGAATTTCAAAACCACTGTAGATATTATAGAACAGCGGTAATACCAATAAATAATATTGGTTAAAATATTCACATCTATTAAAAACGCGGTTAAAATGAGCGAATCTATTCAGAAGTGATTGCATACTGATGAAAATAAATAAATTACTCAGTGTTATGAGCAACAATCTCTCTCAGGCAAAATGCGGATATTAGTATCGAAGTGATTTGATTGCTTTTTTGAAAAGGGACGGAGAAAGATACCGGCCAAAAAATATTCAGCAAGGAATATTTCGGTAGATTTTTTAGACAAGCTGATGATCAAGCGTAAAGGTAAAGGCTTAGCAGGAGGTTGTCTTAATAATGAACGCCTAAATATGCGTTCCGAAAACATTATTGACCGTGGTTATTTTATCAAAATGGGTAAGTATTCCCGATATCAAAACAAAAACCGCTGCAAATCGAATCAATGCTTCCACATCCAATTGTCAAAATGTCATTTACGCTCTTATTTTTTAACACTATCCGATCAGTAATCAGGTTTTGAGCATTTCTTCTTTCTACACATTTTTTTCTATGACAAACGGTTCTCGTGATATTAGCAAATACCAAATAACTCGAAAAATATTAACTTAACAAAAAAATTGCAAGTGTTCTTTTCGATCAGAAAGTTGATTTTCTATATAACACCAAAATTTAAAAAAATTGTATCGGTAGATTCCCAAATACGTTTTTTTTTGGAAATATTTCGAAAATATCAAAATGTTGGATAAATTTCCTAAGACACTTTTTGTGAGAAATTTTATTTCCTATCTGATGGTATTTTCATTTTTTAAATATTTTAAGTATTTTCTGAGATATTTAGGAAAAAAACGTTTTATTTAAATGACGTTTTTCGCTAATATTTTCTAAACAGGTTGCTGTACAAAAAATTTATAAGGACGAATAATACTCGCAGTTATACTACTAATCACATACTAAAACGAAAAGAAATAAAAATTTGCAAAAAGGGTAGTAGGTCGCTTTGGGTAGTTGGGATTTATATGTATGCCGAATTTCAAGTTCATATATTAAGTCTTTCGAAAACTATCGTGTACACAAACAAAACCACGGACACACAGACAAGAAATTTTTTGCTCAAATTTTGTTTTTTTACGTTTTCGGCCATTTTAAAGCGAATGAGCAAATAAAAAAAATTGAATATTTTTTTAGTGATACAATAGTAAAACTGCGAGACTTTTTATAATAATCTAATGTGATGTTCCTAGATTTATATTAATCAACTCATGTTCAAAATAATCGCTTTTTTTCTTGAATATATGTAGAAATGGAAAATGAACCAGTCGGCATCAAAACTTTTCTGTCATACCAAAAAATTGCGGCATATCTTAGCTTGGGCTAAATACAGATATTGTAGTTTTCAAACAGAGTACATCGGCAAGCATAACAATAGATTCGAACTTGACTCAAATAGTTGACAATGATGGAGACCGGGTAACAACTAATAATTATTGTTAAAATGAAGAGCAGTATTCCGTTGCGATACATTTAACCATTTACAGCAAATAAGTTAAAGACCTTGGTTCAAAATCCGGCAAAGTCCTTAATCAACATTTGTGAGAAAACTAGGAAAAGGGATTCTGGATTTTGCAATCCATTGACCATACTCGAATATTTTGTTTTTAAATATTGTTTTTGTCTAATTTTTGCATATAACGGTCGGGGATAGCTAAAAATACATAACCCGTACGAAAATTCATTTTGTGCAAAGGTGCACTTGGCCTGATTTTACACCAAGGTCTTCAGTTCTAATTTCGTTATAAAAAATATTGTGTGTATTCATTTTATTATAAAAATGTTGCTTTCTTTGTAAAAATTGATAGATAGCTAAACTCATTTTAGCACTAGTGTTAAATGAAATCATTTCAGCACTAATGAAGATGTCTGCACGAAATAGTATCCTTGAGGCAAGCAGCAAAATTAATCCCCATTTTGTATTATTTATAACTGCAATAAACCGCTCAACAAATTAGTAGGTTTTATCCGTAACATCTACATATGAGCATGCCATATTTGTTTTTAATGCCACAGATAAACGACAGACATGAGTTTTGAGCTGTAGGTGTGCAGTTCTTTCAAAACTGGTTAAACTGTATCCATAAAAAAACGTCATAATCATTAAAATGGATGAAAACTAGTAACTTGCGAGATGTCTAAACTGTTTTAATAAATGAGTTTTCAGTAAAACGGGATTTGCAATCAATAATTATTAGCCCTAATAGGTTCCTGGCTGAAGGACGTATGGCATTTTACTGTTCTCATTTTGGTAGCTGATGATTTGGCATTATTAATCCTTAAATGATTTTTTTGAGACCTCGATCATTGCTTTTTTATCACTATATTAGTAAGTTGACCGCTTACTTCACGTCTGCTTGCTGAAATAAGCGAGATAGCTGGGTATCATCGGCATAATGATAATACTTACAGTACCTACCTCAAGATTAAATAACGCTTCAGCGTATTACGTAATACGCAAATCACGATCAGCAGCTTCACTTTCCAAACATGACCTTTCATAAAAATACCCCCTTGTACGCAAATACGAGTATTTAACGAAGCAAATTTTACTCAATTTCTGTGTTACAGTGTAGTTTTAAGGTGTGACATAGAAACCGTGTCTCGAGAGATTTGCGTTTCTCTGACCTCTCATGTTTTGAAATACAAAACAAAAAGCCGCAACCAACGTAATAAAAGAGATTGGTTTACTAGACACAGGCTTGCATGCTTGGGGGTTTTATAATTGGTTTTTGCACGTTAGTCGTCCATAACCGATCCTGCTAGTTACCATAATTAAATGAAGATAGCTCTACTAATGAAAATAGAAAATTACTACGTTTTGCGTTATAGCCGAACATATATTCGGTATAATTCTTACGCATACCGTTTATCTACAATAAAATATTGTTAGGGCGTAAGTGTTCGAAAATTGCGTATTTCTAACTTAACTTCCTCTATTCACCCACTTGTATCGAAATACACTAAATTCAAACACAGCTAGTTACGCTATTATTAAAGTCCTAAAAATTCAATAAACCACTATTTAGAACACTACACTACTACACTCACTAACACTTTCACATCTTCCACGCTCTTTTCGTCGCGCTATATACAGGGTCCGCCACCTAAAACCCCAGGCTTGTACTTGGCTATTTTTTTAGGTACAAGCTGAAATAACAACTCATATTGAAGATCTTGTTAAACTATTTATTATAATTATGTTTATTCGTGTTTATTTTTATTTTCACTTGTACTAAATGAATTAATTATTAAAAAGTTAAGGAAATTTTGCAATTATAAAGTAGTTAACAGAATATGGTGGCGTCGAGAGTATCTTGTTTTTCATTGAAAATTAGTAAAAATAAGGCATACATGGTAATGACACAAAATGAGGAAGATAAAAGTTGGCATCCAATTATGAAGCAAAAACAAACTTTATTTGTGAAATATCATGAGCTGATAATATTTTTGGACACCCATTTTTAAAGAGTTAGACAACCTTCAATTTGATATCAACACTTACGGTTGTACCTAAAAAATAAAGTAAATACAAGCCTGGCAGACCCAGACGATATTAAAAAAGCAATTCACTACAGCATAAAAATGTCGGAAATAACAATTTAAGAAATTATTATTTTCACAAGAAATAAGTATTTGAACTTTGTAATTATTGTTAAATCGCCCTTAATAGTATTAAAATAATTCATAAAATAATTACTATTTATGATGAACATTTTCACACATGTTTGTAGCCGTTCTTTAAAGTTCTTTCCAACGATTTTTTGTTGATTTACTAATTTTGATCCCGAATAGCGGTCTTCGATAAAAATCGAATAAAAAAATGCAGCAGTCGAGGAGACTGCGTGAAGTGAGAAATTACTCGATTAGGATTATAAAACATAACTCGAACAACACCCTTGTAAGATCTCACCGCGTATGCTGAAGCTGAAGCCACACATCTATTGATTACTCGTCAACGAAGTTCAGCAGTTTTACTTATTAATGTCTCCATTTAATTGAAATGATTCATTGTTTATGATGATAGTCAAATATTCGTTTCTTTCAACGTGTCAAGCATTATCTATATAAATAAAAATGAATTGTTGTTCTATGGTAAACGCATCACTTGAGAACGACTGTCTCATTTTTTACAAATGTTTGTAACATTCCGAATAAGGTTTCTATGAAAAGAATGATTGGAAAAGTTGTTTTGTTTATGAAACAAAATTCGGAATTTAGGGAAAGTCGGAAGCATCTAAATATTTGCATTCATTCTCCATTATAATTGAGGATAGAACGACATATTTGGTTTATTCTTTTTTTGTTTTGTTTGATGTGCTCCCGGGAAAATCCCAAGAGAAAGTAAGAGAATTGGGAAAATAACCATATAATTGGATATTTTTTATGGAAATAACTCTCTCGCCACTATTTTGCCCTAAAATGGCCCTCTATTGCGGTACTGTAGTATACAGGGTTTCTATAAATTATTCATGCATCCAGGGCGCTTATGGAAATTATCGATTAAATCAGTTTGTCGCCTTTCAGGAAAGTGACGTATACTTGTCATCTGTCGATTGTTGAATTATTTGATATATTTTAACATGAGAAAACGTCTGGGAGTGTGTATTTTCAACATATTCTTTAGTGTTTTGTGAGATAATTAGCCTCACATTTCGGAGCTGTGGGGTGACATTGATCTGCAACCCTTACTACTATCGCCGTGCATATTGGTAGCTTTGCAGCAGTTACAAAAAGGCGGCACAAAGAATTCAGAAATCAACGCCGCCCGCGTTGCATGAATCATTTATAGAAGCCCTGTATTTAGTGACTGTAGTTTGGTATTTAGTTTGGTAGCTGATCCATTTCTGCGATCTTTCTTTTGCGATCTGTCAACGCACTTATTTGATTCTGACCAATTTTACCCAATTTTAATTACTTACGGTGATTTCTGAAGTGCCAATCGGTTGTACAGTAAATTGTCAGTTAAATTATGTTAAAAGGTTATCGCAATCGTTTCATGAAGTGATTATTTGGCGAGTTCTGAAGTGGCAAATGGTTAACACTAACGAGAAAGTTAATAAATTGTTCATTTTCAGTTAAATTCTGATCCTTTGCATCGCAGATTGTGTCGAAATCGATATTGACATGAAATTCAATTGCGACTTAAATTTTGTGAGTAACATGGTTCCAAGTTAATCACATTCGAGGCACATCAGACATTTCCAGCATTTCAACTGTATACTGCCGATAAAATTAATCTCGCAAGCAAAATTTCCCATTAACATACTTCTAAATGCATTCAACCAAGTACTCGAACAATTAAATATCCGTGGTCACAACAGGATAGGACAACTTCTGTGAAGTCAGCTAGTATTTGATTAAATAAATATGGAGTAATTCTTGCTCAAAAATGGTTGTGCCTCTCTGTATATATTTAAAAATTTCAAGCAGTTTACATAAATTTTAAATCGCTAGACGAAATGCTATATTGGTTTGAAGGCTTCCGTGGTTGTTGTAGATGACATGTTGTTTTCCGGGCTAGTTCCCACGTTGGTTATTAGAACTTGACGTTTCGACACTCATGTCAGTGTCTTCCTCAGAAGTAGCTCTGAAACTGAAGTCTCCTAGTCCGCTCAGATATTTATACTCGTCCGGGTCACTGACGCGTGGGCGTTGTTACGCATGACCGGTTTCCAGATTCCAGGTAGTTCGATGCCCCGGTCTCTGTTGTAATTGTGAGGGTTCTTCTGGATTTCGATGGCTTCCTTGTACCGTCTCGGCCAGAATCTCGCTTCCCTCTACAGCATTTGTGCTTCCTCGAATTTGATGATGTGGCCAGTCTCCATTCGATGTTCTGCTACAGCCGACCTATCACCTTGCCGGTCTCTGGCGTCCATCATGTGCTCCTTGATTCTCGTGCTGATGTGCCTTCCGGTTTGGCCGATGTAAACCTTCCCACAGCTGCATAGGATGCTGTACACCCCTTGTGTTTGTAGCTCCTCAGTCGCCGAACGATATTTCGGAAAGGCGTTAGCTATCTTTCTCGGGGCGGTGAAGATGGTGTTTATATGATGTCGTCTCAGCAGCCGTCCGATCTTATCTGTACATCCATTGACGTAGGGCATGTATGCTGCAGCGATGTGCTCCTCTGGTTCCTTCCTCCGTGGTTGCTTGTTGATAGCCTTCTCAATCTGTGCCTTAAGATATCCGTTCTTCTGTAGTGCTCTGGGTAGATGTTCTAATTCCTCTTCTAGGTGGTCTGGTTCGCTGACTAACTTCGCCTGCTGTATCAGCGTGTTGATGACTCCTTGTTTTTGGGCGGGGTAGTGGTGTGAATCTGCATGCAGGTAGCGATCCGTGTGGGTTGGCTTCCTATAGACCCGATGTCCTAGCGTGCCGTCTTGTTTCCTTGTCACCATCACATCCAGGAAGGGTAGGGCGCCATTGGTCTCCATCTCCATCGTGAATTGTATGCCGCTATGGATGCTATTTCCTGGACCATCTAAATAGCATCCATAGCGGCATACAATTCACGATGGAGATGGAGACCGAGCCGACTAGGAGACTTCAGTTTCAGAGCTACTTCTGAGGAAGACACCGACATGAGTGTCGAAACGTCAAGTTCTAATAACCAACGTGGGAACCAACCCGGAAAACAACATGTCATCGAGATGCTATATTGTAAACGAATTTTCGCAACAAGTATTTTTACTGTTCACTATTCTGAAAAATGTTTACTGGCTACTATAATACTAAGACGCGATGATGTAAACTGATAATGCGGTTATTTATTTGTACGAATCAATATTATAGTACTCATCTACATTCACATTTCATGAAATACTGTAGGTCTCCCATTCTTATTGCTGGTGTATATGTTACTTGTACTTTTACTGCTTTTACTCAAATACTTTCTAATTATGCAAAACCGCACGTTATTTTGTGCTAGCCATGTAGTTGTTGTCGTAATATTTTATAAACGTGTTCTGCTTTTTATTCGAAGGCTGGAATTAATGTTTTAGTCGACGTCTATGCAATATCTCGCTCTTTTTCTTAACACACTATTAAAATCATGACGTTATAAGCGCATTCAAGTGTGAGAAATGCACTAGGAATTCTGATAAATAAATCTCAGAATGTGGTAGCGTTACGCGGGTAATTGGCATATCAGTATTAAAAATTTTATCACTCATTGTGTCGTGTATTATTATTCAGTTTTGTTTCAGTACTGTTTAATACCTGGAGCAATTCACAATAAGTAACTAAAAGTATAAGTACCCAATAAATCGCTCAAAATGGTCAATAATTTTATCAGACTAAAAATATTGGAACTAGAGTATTTAAACAGTTGTGATGATATTTAATTCAGTTTTCATGTTGTAAACGCAATTATGATTCCCTTCGAAGGGTTTTCAGTGCATGTCCCTATTTTCTGGCAGCGCCCTTATAATCATCGTCGGTATGCTAAATAGGATGCAGTATACGTTTTTTAGTAGGGTAATTATTCGCACATTTTAAGTCTTGATGTGACTATTATTTGTACGAGAATACTTAAATCCACGTAAAAACTCATTCGATGTTTGTGTTATTGTAGTGCGTGAAACTGGACAAAACCATGAGTCATATTCACCGTATTTAACCATCGATTTTAGCATTTCCCAAAGGGGTTGTATTGTGACGCACACATAAATTATTTAAACTATTGTGTATATGTACAAGTATCTTATACCAAATATAATTGCAATTGCAAAATAAACATAATTGACAGCGTGAAGTTAGAATGGTGGGCAGTTAACATAACGAAATAAAGTTTTATTAGTTCCTTGTTAAAATTGTCCGCCTTTATTTTAAATTAGGTATAGGTTAAAGAAAAAAATTAAAAAATTTTGATCATATATAAGGATCGGCTGCAAAGTCATTCATTATGATGATAGTGTCGTTTCTGTATTCTACAGGGTTTCTATAAATGATTCATGCAATGCAGGCGGCATTGATTTCTGAATTTTTGTGCCGCCTTTTTGTAACTGCTACCAAGCTACAATATGCACGGCGATAGTAGTTGAAGGTTGCAGATCAATAGCACACCACAGCTCCAAAATGTGAGCTTTATGCAACCTTAAAGTAGATTATCCTACAAAACACTACAGAATATGTTAAAAATACACACTCCCAGACGTTTTCTCATATTAAAATATGTCAAATAATTCAAAAATCGACAGATGACAAGTATACGTCACCTTTCTGAGAGGAGGCAAATTGATTTAATCGATAATTTCCACAAGCGCCCTGGATGCATGAATTTATAGAAACCCCGTAGAATTTAAATATATATCTTCTTCAATCTCCATCAATCGAGTATAGCACACTCATGAATGCACTCTTGAATTGACTTACTACGACTTTCTTCACCATCTTCTGTATACTTGTATTTTATAAAATGCGTTTTCATTTTGTATTTCGAATTTTGAATCTTACTCTTCATTTCTAAATCTCCAGTTTTCGTGTATCATTCGTCTTATTAGCATTTCCTCTTCTTATTCTTTTTAACCACCAGTTTCTTGTTGGACCTTTCTAAAGATATTTTTCTGATTTTATGCATTTTTGCTACGATGCTTTTTGGAAGCTTTTTCAGTTTGTTTTCACGTTCTAATGTGTAAATTACAGTTTACTGAAGTTCGTTTGTGTTGATACTTCCACTGACTGATTTCTTTCTATTATTTCAATACACAACATATATAGCACGGGTAGTTAATCAATTATGGCCCCTGATATAAAATTAATAAAGACATTAGAAGAACTAGACTGATTTATTTTTTCTAAGTAGTTCCTTAAATTAATCTGGCATCAATCTATACTTTGAATAGGTTTTGACTCTGGATCAAGGCGGTGGACCCAAATTTCAACAACTGTGAGAAATTTTTACCTAAATAAATTGGCATCTATATTAATGCTCGCAAAATTCGTCTTCGTTAGTAATTTGACAAACGGGCTTCTAATCAGCCCTTAGCAGTCTCTACTATACCTTCATAAACTTCATGTTTCAGTTTTATTCATTGGATAAAATGATCAAAATCTCAGTGCAAAATAAATACACAATAGTTTTAAGTGACACTAGGTTTTCATTCAGCTCCCACTAACGAAACATGCAGAGTAAATAATCAGGTGATTTTTCTTACAAAAGCTAACAAGCGAGGACTATCAAAATATCTATGTTAAAATATGGAGAAGTAGTAAAGGCATGCAGTTTTTTCCTAGAACGTATGATACGTTTGTGCTGTTTTTAAGTAGAAGTGGTATTTTCATGGGCGTACCCAGCTTTTGGTCTGGGGGGGGAGGCAAAGCAGGAACGTCCTGTAGAGTATAATTCAACATAAATAGAAATAATAAATGTTTATAAGATATAGGTACTTAAGTAATTAATGAAGTAGTTATTCCATGAATAATCTTCGTGGATTTTCTGCAAGGTGACTTAAAACATCTTCTGTGAAATAAAGACCCCAATTATTTATATGTTTTTTATGTACACTGATCATACAAACCCCCTTTATTACTAATGCCGTTATTGATGAACTCAGTTAGGTGAGGCGTATTCAATTGCATCGCTCTTGCGTTTAACAAAAAATGAGTTGATACATTTCATTTGAGAGAATAAAGATCCGTGATCCACATAATGTATAATGATATCATACGAAGTACCAAAGGAACATCAATTTCACCTTAAAAGTTCTACTAATAGGAGCACGATTTCTGATTCAGAATTAGCACATATCAAAGACTAATGTATTAACCGATGCGCTTTTAGTACAGTTTCAACTTCTCACACCAGAAGCTTTAGAAATTTAAGCTGGGAGTTCATATGTATAGGTGCTAAAGATACAATTGAGTAATTTTTACTCCCCATAGAAAGAAACTCGATGGATAACTAACATTATTAAAACTCAGAATGACGAATGCCTCAGCATTATGCGTCAAGCCAACCTTCTTAGATCGCCAGTGCATTGCTCTAAAAAATTAACCGACTACTTAGTATTTTAACCAAATCAAGCTTCACTTAAATAAACTGAAATATATTTAATTGCATTTTTAACAACACACCGGATTTTAATTCATGCTGGTAATGCTTTTAATGGATTCGTAAACTTATATTAAATAAATTGACTTTCATAAACGTGAGTTCGGATGAATTTTTAGTTTTTTCTGTATTAATTGTTAAAATGTAATGTGAGTTTAGAAATTTGGTACAAAAGTTAGAGTTATCACCAAATATATGACAGATTCTGATGTGATTCCATATGACAGTAGTTAGTTGAACAATCTTAATAGGAAAAGGTAGAAGAGCAGAACTAAGCAGAAATCGTGTTATGACTCATCCTGACCAAGATAGTCTTTTAAAGCTATATCCGCCCTAAGACAACGATTCGTAACAACAAGAATGTTGCAGTTACAGCTTCAAAACGCACATGGCATCGATTAAGCTTGGAAACCATTTGACGACTTATTCGAGAAGGTCATTTGCAATAGTCAAATATGAGTTCCGGATGAAAATTGTGAAATACAGTTGCCTATAAATTTTACTGTGTTTTTCAGTTTTGTAAATAAGACAATTTTTCCAAAGCTTCACTTGTAAGGCTGGATGTATCTCATTTTCTCCTGATACTAATGTGTTTAGCGCGACATTTATGTCCACGATTGCATCTCAACTCTGAAAATGTCTGCTACAGCAGCAGATAAAACGTAAAAAGATAGAAGAAAAGGGTGATATCAACCATAGTCATCCAGTCCAAAGCTTTATTTCATCTAAGATGGTATGTTTAAATCGCGGTTATGGGTGTTAAGAAATTTTTTTAAACTAACAACAGACATTTTTCTATCGGGCATAAAGAATAACGTGTTTACAATAAGAGGAAGAAATTTTAGTGATGTAATGTTTATTGTTTGGCCAGATAGTTTTTAAACATTTCTACTTTTCTATATTCTTTCAAATGTAACATATGGTGACAATATAAAAGAGAGCGCATAATTAATATTTGCCACGATTTACCAAAGAATTAATAAGTTCTCAGTCAGTGGCGTATCTACGTCGGAGGGAGCGGATAGCTTCCTCTTTAGAGTTACCAATTTTGTTTGATAATTATACGGTAAATAACAGATCAGTTTATGAGCCAAAAGAGATAACAATTTCTTTAGGTTTATTTTAAAAAAATATGAATAAATCACGTTGTMCATATTACATTTTACTACTCTCTCTTCCCGTCGGCAAAATTTTTGATCAATTGCTGAAGGGCTCTTTAGTTTAMAGGTTAGGTAAAATTTTATAAGACCTAATAAGTTTGCTATATTGTWCCTATAAATACCGTGCCTATCTGACGCGATTTTAACTTGTGCGCTTTTTGTGGCAAATCGATGATGATGTTTTTGTTTAATCAATCTTCCCTTGTCCGTCTAGCGGTCCATTGGTCGCGTTACCAGGAAGCGATCCTTGGATATTAACCTAAATTTTTCGCGTATTCTTTTGTTATCGACTACGCCGAAGGTTGTCTATCTAAATTTAGCAAGTGGCACAAACAGCCTTTGGATCATCATTACGTGAGAGTGCGTTATAGCATGCACAGTATGGTGAGCATTTATACCAACACACCTACCTGTTTCCTCGCTATTTATAGCTGGCGCATTATTTGATCTATGCGCTACAAAACGGAATTAATCGGTTTAATTACGTGCGATTGAGTTCGCATTTTGTTCATATTGCGTGTAAAGGTATAAAGTAAGTTGCTTAACGTAATACACAGGATGTACGTAATTTGCATGAAGTGATACAAAGACAAATGAAGGAAACTAGCATATTACATACGTGAAGAATAAATAGACCATAATTTCTATTGCATTAGCAGCATGTTATCTCACCATTTTTCTGTGCAAGCATATAAATTAAATTGTTATTTTATCAGACAGCATGGTTTCGAAATAATATGCTAGCATAAAAATATAGTGCTCGTCCCTTCTTTTGATTGGAAATAATCGAAACATGCCATGTTGTAAAGGCAAGATTGCTGAAAAATGACTTCTTTTTAAATGTCATAGGCTTTTCTCAAAATCTAACTTGGAACCACTGTCGCTACACCTTATTTTAGAATCATTATAATCTCATATTGTAAATTAAAATCGTCATTCCCTTCTAAACTAATAACGAGGCCTCCAATCTGAAAACGCTTTACTCACATTTGTAACCGTCATAACTTTGGAATTGATTATCAGATTTCAGGTTACTAAATTCGATTGTGTATTATCTGATGGGAGCTGCTTTCAAACGATGTGTTACATTTACCATATTTGTTATTTAATATTTTTGAGTTAGTATTGGCCGGTGCCATATTGGATTTTGAAAAAACTATAACGTAAATGGAAGTAAGTAAGTACCAGCATTTTATCCGAACTTTCTAACTTAACGCGCTCAAAAGTTAAATGGGGGCAGACACTTTAGACGCGAACTCTATGACTGCGTATGTTACGTTTAGTATTTATAACAACAGGTTTACCATAATATTATAATAAATGCAGTATATAAGTTGAATATGATAACGTCCTTTGCCAATTAGCTTGATTGTAGCCATTTTTAGTTCTTATACATAATTAATCACTTCCTTCCTTTGCGCCTGTACCTTCGTATTTTTATTATTTATCTTCTTATTTTAATGTAATTTGATTCCCACGGTAAAGTCTACAGGATATGTTATACATTTGTATTTTTTATTGCTTTAATGCCAATTTGGCTAGCGACTACTGAGCGTGTGTGAAGGATTTTCTGATTTTATACTCTATGCAAAGAACAAGGCATACAGTTGGTGTATAGATAAAGTTTTTTGAATGCTATTAAGTTAGAAGATTCGGATAAAAGATCGTGGAAAAATTGCTTCTTTTTACAGGTAATATACTGTTTTTTCAAAATTCAAATTGAGTCGTAGGCACTACTTACTCAAAAGTCTTAAACTTTCATTCTCTACATGCTCGCGTTTGGAAAAGTGAAATTAAGTCATTTCCACATCCTAATTTTTTAATGCAGTAAGCTAGCAGGTTCTGATAGAATCCGGATAAGATTATTGAAAAATAGTTTCCTTCTGCAGCTGGTATATTCTTATCAAAATTCAAGATAACGCCGCAGTCGCTACAAACACGAAAATTTTAAATAGCAAGAGAAGGTCATGTTACACTTCATTTGAAAGTCGCTTTCATTATTCACATAATTATCTCAGTTATGGGAATTGTACAGAGTGAGCAATTAAGAGAGGTGGCCGGCCGTATACCATTAATCCTAAAGCTTTAAGGAAAAAATATTTATCGAAAGTGGTCATGACTCAAGAGAAATTGTTATAAATTCGTAGAATAACCGCTAGGGAACACTACAGTATCTCTCATTTACGAAAATCATGTTTGAGCCATTTTTCCTGTAATAAAGGTACGTAGTGATACTAGTTAATTTTATCTACAAGATCCTCTGAACTAAATCAGTTTTGTAAGAAACCTTTTTTTAAGTCAAACAAACGAGTGGGGGCAGGTGAGTATTAAAAGCGGAAATGGCTAATATCTCGGGTTTTGCTTAAATGGACAAGATTTCATTTCATTTTTGTAAACTGCATTGTGTAAAAATCATATCTATGGTAATTAACAAATTTGAAAGGTTGATATTTAGATGAAACTTTAAAAAATGCTTCATTGCGCTCAGTGTGCAAACTATTTTTATAAGAGGGTAAAAGGTCTTGCAAATGAAACCTTCTCCAATTAAATAGAGTAACCTGAACTCCAGATATGCGCAGTTTCGCTTATTCAGTGTTCTTACTTTATGTCAAAAAATGTTTCTTACATAAATGATATAGTTTAATTCAAAGAGTTTTAATTACTACAAATCTTTATTACAGGAAAAATGACGCAAACATGATTTTTGTCACTTGAATAAACCGTAATAATTTCCAGCAATTTATCTTGGTCAGTTCCAAGTAATTTTTTTCCTCAAAGCTCTAGGGCTACTAGTAAATAGGATAAAGCTTGTTACCTACCTTAATTGCTCACTTGTACAAATATTACAATGAAATGTTTTCAGATTAAAGCGCTCTTAACTTTAGGATGGACGGTACTATTTCAATTTACTAAACGCAATGTAGATAGTACAGATGTCTTCTAAATTAAATACGAGGCATGTTTTTTTAAGTAAGTACCGTTTTGGAATTAAAAAAAGACGTGCAAAGATATCGCAATAATTTTATCTTACATGAAAGCCTGTACCTTAATCTACTTTTCTACATAATTTCCGTGAATATTGAGGCACTTGTCATAACGTGGCACCAGTTTTTGAATACCCTCCTCATAAAATTCTGCCGCCTGACTTGTTAACCACTGTATCACAAATGTTTCGACTTCGTTATCGTCTTAAAGACGCTGACCACCCAGGTGTTTCTTCAAGTGCAGGAACAAATGGTAGTCGCTGGGCGCCAGATCAGGGCTGTATAGAGGATGATCTAGAGTTTCCCATTTAAAAGATTTGATGAGATCTTTGGTCCGATTAGCCACATGTGGACGGGCATTGTCATGCAGCAAAACGATACCCTTACTCAACTTGCCACGTCTTTTGTTCTGGATTGCACGACGCAGATTGTTCAATGTCTTACAATAAGACACTGCATTGATTATCTCATTATGAGGCAGAAACTCCACTAGCAATACTCCTTTTCTGTCCCAAAAAACTGTGCACATGATTTTCCGGGCAGAAATTGTTTGCTTAAACTTCACTTTTTTTGGGTGATGATGAATGTCGCCATTCCATGAATTGTTGTTTCGATTCTGGTGCGACGTAGGCCACTCATGTTTCGTCACCAGTAACAATTTGGTCTAAAAAATCTTCACCTTCATTGTGTTACCGCTCAAGGAAAGTCAATGCACTGCCTAAACGTTGGGTTTTGTGCAAATCCGTCAACATTTTCGGAACCCAACGTGAACACAATTTCCGGTAATTCAAGTTCTCGGTCACAATGCGATACAAAACACTACGAGAATATTGAGGAAAGCAGTCGCACAATGATGAAATTGTAAAGCGTCTGTTTTCACTCACATTTTCGTTCACTTTCTGCACCAAATCTTCATTAACGACCGAAGGACGCCCACTCCGTTCTTCATCATGCACATTTGTGCGGCCATCTTTAAATGCTCTCACCCATTTCCTTACCATTCCATCACTCATAAAGTTTTGTCCGTAAACTTCACAGATCTCACGATGAATATCGATCGGTTTTACGCCTTTAGCACTAAGAAATCGTATAACAGCCCGTACTTCACAATCGGCGGGACTCACGATTGTCGGAAGCATCTTAAGCACTCAGTAAACAACGTATACAATGAAGAATCAAACTGTAATGGCGTCAGTGCGTAGACAAGAGATGTAGGTAACCAGCGCGCATGCGCGGAACGCCGACCGTAGCACTGCGGCGGCGGAATCGCAAAACGGTACTTACTTAAAAAACATGCCTCGTATAACATGAGCCCCTTGCAGTTTAATTTGTTTAGTTCGTATGCTCGTTTCTCCACCTTTTATTCTTTATTAAAGATAATCTTTGACACAGTTTTAACAGTCTTGGTAATTTATAGTTGAATATTGAACAAAAATAAATTATAGTTTTGTGTATTCTAATTTAACTACCGCTTTACTTCATATTTTCTTAAAGTATTACACGTTTTACAAATGCGGATGTTTAATTTAACTTTCCTTATTTCCGCACTAGTACCGAAATGCATTGAATACAAACACCACTAGTACAATATACTAGATTCCAACATTACTGTTCAAACACTCACTTGGCTCACTACCACTTAAAACACTTTGTTGGCTTTGGTCGCTGCTCTTCGCTTACTTTACCGCTTTTCAAATCAATCTTCTCGCCCGCTCGTTTACGGTCCCTTTTATTATATACCACCGACGAACACTCCCGTACAGTCTGGAAAGACTTTCTAGAACATTCGGCAGATCTGTAATGCTCGAATATTTGCAAGGCCATCTCCCTCTCTAGCATGGAAGTTTCGAAAATGTAAGCGAACCATATACCTATTAGCTAAATGTACCGCTCAGATGGTACTGAAAGTGAAGCCAACATAAGCTCTTTTCGTATATATTCTAGGCGCCAATGCGCATGTACAGACGAAAATATAGGTGGCTTCTCGCTTCTTCGTTTGTAGTTTCCGATGAGGAAGGAGTTTTAGAGCACAGAATTCATGCGCTTTAATGCAGGCGAATATCAATAAGGACAAAAGATATATCTTCCTCTCACTTGAGATGTGGGCTTCCAAGCTTGCACATTGAAAGAAGTGGATGTGAGCGGTATATTCAGTTAATAAGTATATGAAGCGAACATATTAGATCATTACCTTGCACAAGCGGTCAAACTTCGTCGGTCTGGTTGCCTAATCCGCAAGCGCTAGCTTCACCACATCGTGACAGTATTCATTATTGAAATTTGGAAACACTCTTTCAACAAAAATATTGATACAACTTTGAATAGTTTAGCAGGACAACAAAATTTTGCTGGATGAATAATTTACTAAAGTGCTTCATCGTTTTTTTTATAACTTTTAATGATCGTGTAGGGCCTAATTGCCAAAAATTTAAATCCCGGCGAATTCAGCTGTATCCCGGAGTCCGGACATTGGTCAAAGGAAAATCTGTAAAGTGGTCACACTACGAAACTAGGAAGTTTCTTTCCATAGAATAATAAATGAATAGCATGCATTGCTGTAAAAGTTTGTACACCATCTGTTTAAATTATAATTTTAAGAGTCTGAAGCAGTATAAAGATTACGGGTTTCATGTGTATGTTTATAGCATCACTTTTGATACCAATGAATGAGCCTTCTTGCTAATATTAATCCGTATGTTTATTTCAGGCACAGGATGTCTAGTGGAGCTAGGCCTGGCTCCCTGGTACCACCAAGATCGAACAGCAGCATACCTGGCATACATCCAGGACTGCAAGTTCCTGATAATCCACGGGTCGAAAATTGCACACACATAGACACAAATTACGATCTCACTATAGCATCATTATGCACAGTTTTCATTGTCTGCGGCATACTATATGCCTATTTTGGTGAGTATATTATATATAGCATTATCTTTTTGTTTTGAATGGTTTCCGCACATTTAAGAATTATTGTTTGACTAATACGGTTATGAAAGTTTGGGACATGATTGTATACTTCTAAAGAACTCTTTTTAATAATTTCCTGTGTAAGTGCGTTTTTTTAATAAGGGATTAAAGGTTTTTTTAAACAGCGGTAACGTTATTTCCTTCTATAAGTAGATTTTCATTATTAGATTAATTTAGCTGTTAATACATAAGAAATCCACTCTATTAAATTTGCTTACTTCAAAAATAAGGGATGATAAGAAAGATATTTATAGTCTCTTTAACAAATACAAATCGAACCCTACTTATGTAACGAACTCATTTTTCTCTTAGCATAGTAATTGCGTATTTGATGTTTTAATGCTACGGGTTAGTAAAAGTTTGAATTTTTCTGATCATAGAAAATCAACAAATTCATCAGATAAAAAGATAGGTATCCAATAGCATCATTGCCTTATATTAATCGTTATAAAACACTTGCTTAAAAATAAATAGTCAGTGATTTGTCAATACTCGAATATAATTTTCCAGAAATAATGTCTAAGCGCAAGGGGTAGCATGATAATGCTATTGCCTGGTGATTTTATTTTATACGCTGACGGTATGCTTTCTAACATATACGGTGTGATTGTTTAAAAACAGCATACCTTAAACTACTTGATATAGGTAAAGGAATAATTTTAAAATTTTCTAAAACAAGTTAACTTGCAGAGGATAACTTTTGAGATAGGTTTTTAATGGATAGTGCTTACACTCTTAGCGGAGTAGCAAACCGTTCAAAAAATTTAAATGGAACGATTAATCTTATGACACATGATTTAAAAACTTATTTCAGAAGGAGTGTTGCCACGTACCTCATTAGTTTTAGTATATTTCATCAGTAAGTACTGTCAAGCAAGTTGCTTATTAAATATAATATTGTAGACTTTATTATAAAAAAAATACTGGTTAAAAACTCCCTGATGGTCGCTGTATCTTTGATATACCCTTAAGTTTGAGGTAGACACGTCTATCTTAATATATGGCAGAGCACGTAGTTTTAGTTAAATTAATATGTCAAAGATTAGCTAATTATTTAAAGTAATTTTATTTCGCTGGGCTCAAGCGCTCATTGGCAATCGGCAATGTAGGTCTCTGCACTCAACCGACCTACGTCGTAGTTTGTATAGCCGCCGCTAGATGACGCATTAGCGATTTTCACAAAATGACCGGGCAATTGGCTAATTGGTAATGTCTCTGTACATACCAAACCTATGTCGTAATTCGTAAAGACACCACTAGATGATACATTACCTATTTTAGCAAATTGACCTCCTAAATGAGGCGTAAGACGTAAGGTGCCCAAAATACTTAATATCTTCTTTACACGTCACTACAATTGAGACTACGTTATAACATCACTATTTTTTGTCCGCATATCTTTTTAGAAATCGCGCCCGTTTCTTAAATAAGAACATACTAGTCACAGTCACAGTGAAAATGGATTATGTAACTGCCGAAAGGGTAGAAATATTTTTTAAGCATAGTTGTGCTCGTGAGATAAGAGGGGTGTTTAACGAAAGCTAGGTAGTACCCATATGGTAGTACATTCTATATAGCTATATGGTTCGATAGTCATTTTGCGATGGATCGAACTAACTCCTTGCGTAGCGTTTCTTACTAATCTGTAACGAAAGTTACAGAGCTGTACAAATTCCATCCCTGTAATATGAAAACTCTTCAGGAACTCGCTGAAAATAACTTCGACACTAGCGTTAATTTTGAGATATTGTGTTTTTTAATGACTGTTTGAAGAAGCGTAATGTGCGCTATTGGAGAGACTAAAATCCTCATATTTTCCGAGAATACCATACGCATGTTCCCTAAAAACTTAATTTGTGGGCTTGAATACCTTACAACGCAATTGTAGGTCAAATCTTAATCGACACGAGAGAACAATTAGAAAACCTATTTGGCGTCAAATGTTGGGCGAGTACTAATTAATATTTTCTCAACACATTAATATGCGAAATTGGCTCAATTATCAGATTGGTAGGCGTGAAACAATTGAATGCCCACCGCGATCACCCGATTTGACTGCTGGGGTCATCTCAAATCCGTGGTTTACAAAACACACCTACAAACCTGGAAGATTTGTTACGCAAAAAAGGAGTTCGAAAATCGTCTGTATATACTCGTACTACAGTATGGAAAATATGCTGTAAGGTCATGGATTCCTACGGTTTGTTTACGCTCTTCTGTCATTACAAATCACTTTTTTTCTTGGATATTTTCTTTCTAAAATATTAAATGATAATTATCTTGTAATAATAATAAGTAAGTAAATAATAAGTATTTTGAACACCTTTTTAGATATCATTTTTACACGTATTTTTGTTTTAATTTTTGATTCCTAGTAAGGACACATCTTTATTGCAGGTCAAAAAATACACTCTGTTGAAAAAAGTATTTAATTTTATAAGCAACTTGCTGCATTGAGCTGTGAACATGTCTACTACTACCACAAATGATATATCATAAGATGGGTCGTTCTATTTGAAATTTCTGAATGAGTATTTATGTGCTTTTAAAGTAATTTGGGTTGTGCTGTTTAAAAACAACCTTTATGTATAAAACAAGGAATAAATTGCAATATCTTATCTCAAAGCACATTTTCAATCATAATAATCATTATAACAATGCTCTTTGTCTTTGTTATGTTAGAATTCAGATGCTGGAAAAGCGATTTATTTGTGTCGGGCGTGGCCTTGCAGCATCCCGGTAGATGCTTTCCCAGATCGATGAAATTTGACCTTGCGCCCCACAGGTTACGGCGCCTGAACATTTTAAATAAAAAAATAGGTATTTAGATATCACGTCATTTCCTGAAAGCATGCAACGTGAAGTTTGCAATCACGAAGAATTTAACTTATTCGACAACAAAAATTACTACTGTGTAATTATATTTCGGAAATAAGAAAATAAAAGGTGTAACTGGTTTGAAACAATGAAACGAACATTTCGTATTTTACTGTGGGTCAGATTTTTGTGCCTGTATCCCAATGAGAAGAAATACTGAGTAGTAAAAATGTAAGAAGGTACTAAAAACAGGCACACCAAAGTCTGTGGGAAAACTAAAAACATTCGCTAAGCGTCTAGATGTAGATTCAATATATCCAACGAAGTTTTAAGTGCATGGATTGTTGAATGGTGCCACCAAATTTCTAATTTTATTATGAGATGCGTTTTCTCATGTCATTCCAATAGTTTCAGTGTCAGCGACCATATACGTTATCAGAAAGCGAGGGTCAAAGGATCAGCGCATGTTTCACTGCCATCGGCCTAATATATAGAAGGTGTCAAGACAAGTTCCTATTGCATGTTTATGGAGAAACAGTCATGGTTGTTCTTGTATCATATAGTACCTGTACTTTTTTTAATTTTCCAATTAAAGATTTAATAATAATAGGTATTCAATAAGAAAAGTCATCAAATAGTTTATGACTTTGACATAACATTTTACCGTCCCTTTACAAAAATATTCGTACCTCTTACAAGCGCATGTTAGAAACGGTTTTTTCGGAAGTTATTCGTGTCGCTGTCGTTTGGAAATTATCAGACTCAGGAAATGGCGCCCCAGCAAGAATTTGTTCGCAAATTCCTCCAGTTTAGTTAACTTCGCTCGTTTGAAAGCTTACACTTCGAAGCCTTTTGTCGGAAAAGTTTAAGATCTAGAAACTTATCGAACTGTCAGATCGAATTTCGATAACTAAAAAACAAAGATCATGTTATTGGTATGCAATAAATCACATGCCTTTTTCACGTCGTCTTCCTCCGTCAACAAACAAAAAACATAAGCGTCCAGTGTCAATTGCGGCACTTAATTGTAGTATTTTAAGGTGTACAGTTTATTTTAATTATAGAATGGTACCTACATACTATAGGTATAGTAGATTTTTCGCAGTTTAGTACTTTACGTGCGGATTTAAAGTTATAATGTGTCAAGACAATGGGAATATTCCACACCTAAAATGAAATGTCAATAATGTATGATTAATTTGAAACATTACTAAAGAAATGAAATATCAACAAGTATCATAATAATAGTAGATACAGTAGTAGCACTTAAGTCTCTAGTGTTTGGACAAAGGTTTTTTTTTAAGAAACTAGAATTACTAATATTACTAAAGAATTTGTTTGGAAACCTTTCCTGTTGCCTGTATCCAAATTAATTTTAAAGTTTTAATGAGTATGTAGGCAAATTATTAATTGAAAAAAGTTTTCATCCTTAGTTGAATCACGTCAATGAAATACACATGTAGAATGAAATGAGTTGGCTATTTTAATAAATGTTCAAACTTGCTCCAAATACTAATTTGTTTAGAAGTGCTCTTTCAATAGAATAACTTTACACATTTTAATTAATTAATTAATTAGAAATGCTTAATTCTAATGCGTTGAAAGCAAATACTCTTTCCTCTATAAATGTACAGACGGAGATGCACTCCTACCAGTTTGCCATTATCATTTTAGCAGTCATAACCATTGATAGGATTGTATGGGATCCTGCAGGAAATTTTCCTAATATTTAACGTAGAGAATGATACAAACTTTTGATTGCTACAGGGGAATTGTGCCTTCTCACTGTTGTTCGGATAGTAATTAAACTAAATTAAATTGAGTAATCGGCGATACTGCATGTCCTGTTTGCTGTTATTTCATGATTGTTCTTTTGCGTACTGTTGTTGTTTTGTGTATAATTTTTATAGAAAGTAAGTATGCATTTGCACAAGTGACCTATGTAGTATATTATTTGAAACTGTGATAAATGTAATAAAGAATATTTTGTCTTTAACTTTTATTCGTTTTTACGATATGCAACTACGTTAGATGCAGATTTATACGAAAAAAATAGAATATTCAGTGATGTGGGTTTGAATTTATGTATTAATGCCCTCATCGCCATTTCATTTCATAATGCTGTATGTTCCCAACGTTATATAGGGCCAAGATTTTGTACATAGAGGGCTAAAAATATAGTCTATCTAGTATATAGGTAGTTAGCTGCAACAAAGCTCTCATGATGACATAGAAAATCAAAGAATTGCACCTATGTCTTGTAGAAATTTTTTAAGACATTTGAGGTCAAGGAGTGACATATTATATTATACTATTCTAATTAAAGTGCTAATCATATTCTTCTATTTTGGCCGAGTAGCTAAATATGAGACTTTGCCATTTGAATTCGATGCATACCCATATCATATTCTTTTATTTTACTGAACTAAAGTTTGCTAAACCTCTAGGAATGGTTAAGAGAGGTAGCGTCATAAGACGTAGGACACAATTTAACTACATACTTACTTTTGGTATAATGATTTTCATTCCAATTGATTATACGTGTATTCTACAGTAAATTATATTTCACGATTTACAAATCACTGATAGCCGTAAGTGTATATCAGATCAGATAAATTTCTTTGGATATCATACCCCGTATTGTATATTTGTTGACGTATTTACAGTATTTCGAGGAGCTTTATAATTTTTGTTTTGGGCGCAAAGGAAATTTTATCTTTACAGAGGCAGCAACTTTTATCTTTTAAAGTCTACCAGGGTTTGGGGATTCAAACCTTAATAGGAAAATTTCGATACCTGTCTTTAAAGAAAATCCATCACAAACACATGTAGTTTGGCCTCTACGAAACAATTCGGGAACATAATTAAGTTCAAAATGAGCACCGAGACAAAACGAGATAAGACGCATACTTACTAAAATGTCCTTTATACTTGTGCGAAATATGAACTATTCTGTATTTTTTTTATATTCTTGTAATCCAAAGCTCATCTTGCGTGTGTGAGAGATCTATCGATAAATACTAATATATTCATCGAGATAATATACATTATTGTCATTTAGGTACGTTAAAGCATTTGCTATTTCAGATGTGATTTATTGCCTTTTATTTAATTGTAAATACCCTTGAATGCTACTACATTAAAATTGTGAAATGCATACTGTGCTTCATCCTCCATCATGTACCATTTTACTATATTATATAATTTGTATCTTTTTCAGGATATCGTTGCTTCAGAATGATCATGTTCTTAACAGGATTCATCTTTGCTTCGAGCTTAGTTTACATGATTTGTCTGCAAGGTGAACTTATGCCTCCCTATGGAAACGCAGGTAATTTCTATTAATTACTTATTTTGTGGAATCCTTGTATTATTTGTATTAGTTCTTTTTAGTGGGTTGTGGTTCTAATAAAACTATTTTATCGTATCAGTGAAAATTAAGCTTCCTTTAACTTAAATCAGTATCATAACGTTACAACAATTGATAATAACTTAGTAACACACAATACGTTAGTTACAATGTTGGATAAGTTAGTTATCGTATCATAATACCCTAGAGACGAATTGTCAATTTCACGCTAAAATGACAACAAAAATTGTTATTTTTATTTTCAGTCATCATTGCCAATGATACAATAAAGCTTTTTTAAATTGAACTATCTCGGCGTTGCCAGGCAACTTCGTCGATTATTATAAATCGCATATAAATCTCGTTACATTAATAGCTATTTATTTGACATTTCGATCTTCTTTTAGACCTTTATTAAAAATATTTTACTCTGTATAACACCAGTTTAACATTAATAATGATTAATAACAATATTTTGCAGTGATAACATCGCATATGGGACTGAATTTGGAACATGCTTGTATAAAAACGGTTATGAAAGTAATTCTGATTTACAGCTGTACTAACAATTAATATACATGGTACATATTTTAATTCCTTCCTTTTTATAATTATTAATTAAAATTTGGAATTTATAGTTGTATGTTAATATTAATTTGGTTTTAGGTTGCATTCGAGTGAAAGATTAGAGTGTAGTGTGATGTGTGTGTGTATTTTTCTTTTTCACGTGATAGTGTTGTAGCTGTTACTTAGGCCGATATCTGTTCTGTCATTTACATTTTTTGCATTTAATTTACAACACTCAATAGCTCTTTTATTATTAAGGTGAACACTAATACTGCTTTATATTGGTTGATGAGAAAACGGGAAACTTTACTTAATTATTGTGATTTTTGTGAGCTTTTTGTTTTTCTTAGTGTCTTTAATGTTATACTAAAAAAGTACAACCTTTAATAATATCATTAAAGCCATTTGAAAATCTCGGGAAGATGGCCGAAACGATCGAGACGCATACAGAGTTGAGATAAAGGAACCAAAAAATAATAGATATTTTTTCAATTGCACTATATATTTTTTAAAGCATTTTCGCGACATTTACTGTTTTTCCTGTTTTTATATGACAGTATTCAAAAACGGTACTAATTACACTTAGTGTTGAGCTAACATTCTTTTTTACAAATAATGTGGTTCAATTTATTTGTTTAAACAAGCGACTACAAAAAATACTACGAACTTACTAAGGATTGTCATTCGTTAAAGCATAGATTGACCTCATGTATAGTGGATTTGTAAATAATTTATTTTAGTACGTACATTGTTAAAAAAATTCTATTACAAATGTAAGGTACAGATTGTCACTTTCAGTTTAATGTTTTATTTTACAGGAGTGGCTGCCTTTGCCGGACTGCTGTTCGGTTTGATTACAATGCTAGTCCAGTACGTGGGGCTTTTTATTAGTGGTCTTCACACTGGTGTTTTACTAGGACTAGCTTCCCTATTAGCAGCAGATCACTTTATAGAAACATCCCCACAAGGCTCAGTTTGGCTGTGTGTTGGAGTTCTGTTGGCTTCAGCTCTCCTATTTGCCGTTCTTAGTTTATATTTTCGAAAATGTAAGTTGTATAAGATACATTTCCCTTTTGCTATTTAAAAACGAAATATTGCATGCACTTTTCTTTCAGATCTAACTATATTGGGTACGACAGTTTATGGAGGTGCAATCTTATCTGCAGCCACAGATTATTTCGTAGAGAGAATGAAAATGGTTACGTGGCTTTGGTATAGGGTAACACTGAATCCAGTGATTGCTCCACCTTGTTGGTTTTCATGGATTGTTTTGGCAGTATGGCCTTCCCTTGTTTTAACTGGAATCATAGTCCAGATTACTGTGACAGGAAGAGGAATGCATCATGCAGATAGTAAGTTATTTCAAATTTATACATGTACGAGGGCGAATATATTAATAATATTACTTTATTTGGTTAGACCAACAGGTATTGAAAACGTCATAATACATAGATAAACAATACATTAATAATTATAATTTCTGGCAAACAAATAAACAAACTGGATACAACACAATAATAATATCTGCATTACAAAAAATATGAAGTATTATTGTACACGTTGTGTAAAACAAAACACGTTCGTCCGCTAAATTAGTTTACCGAATTTTCACTTTAGTCTACCCCACGCATATTGCACAGAAATGCATAGTTACCTAGAAGTTTAAAACAATACATTGATAAGATTGTGATAAATAACCCTTGCGCATGTAAAATTTTTCACGCATGCCATAAGTTTTAGCCCTCTAGATAAAAGACTCGATGTCTGTGGTGCATTGACAGCTACAAATCGCAATGCACTGTAGCGGCATTGTCAAGATGTGCATTTCGCTTTCATTTATCACGTCATATATATCGTTTGGAGGGCATTTTAAAATGTATTTACAAATATTTTCTTGTGCGAACCAACATAGGCAATTCTTTTCATGTGTTACAATGAGCAAGGAAACTTGACAGATTTTGTAATTTTTACTCTACTGAAATACCCAATTACATCAAATAAAATGTTCAAAGTGCATGACATGCATTTAAGGCCACATACACTTGCTCTTCGCGCTATTTTAAAAAATTGTGGAAATACCCAATTACCTAAGTAATAATTTTTTTCACAAATATTATCGTCAATTTCACTAGTGGCTGCAGGCAGAAAGAAACCAAGGGGTCCAAGTGTACGGAATCATGGACGAGTTGATAGAGCGGAGCTGAGGCAAAAGAAATATCGACATTTATATCAAGTACGCACAGCACACGGTGATGTCATTAGTCAAGTAAGTAAAGCATGTTAATTGTTTACTGTTTAATTATTAATACAAAATGAAAATGATTCATTTAAATATTTGAGGGAGTCATATGTGATGATACTTTTTTGAAACAACTAATTCATTTGCGTATGCTCTGAAATTGAACAAAGTTACTTGTTACCTGTTTGTTATTAGGAAACTTATTGCGGGGTACCACATAAAAATAATAATTACTATTGCAAGTGATAACTGTGCAGTTTATTTAAAATGGAATACAATAGTTTTCCATTGAAGTTATATTTTAGATATTTCACCAACTCACAACTGAGTTTTTTTACGTTTGACGAAGTGCTTATTTTTCAAATAGCATGGTATAATAATGTTATCAACACGGGATTTTTCAGACATTGTAATTTCTATGGTTTTACTTTACTAACACACAGCAACAGATCCCCTTTTTATATTTGTATAAAAAGTACATTATTATTTGACTAACCCTCTAAAATTTCCTTAAAGTATCTGAAAGAATTTTTTGTTTAGAATTTTGTGCAAGCACTGCAGAAAAAGGATCCTGCTGGTGCTCCAGGTGAATGTAGCACCTTACAGTCAGATGCGACCCATTTGACTATTTTACCAGATGCACAAATGGCAGCCCTTACAGAAAGTGAGGACGACAGTCAAACTGATATATCCATACGTCGATGAAATCATCAAAGCTGCTTCAAAGCTCTTTTGTAATTGTCTTTAATTGACAATAATTGTAGTCATCCCAACATCAAATGTTGTAATTTTATATATCTGTTTTATAATATTTGACGTCATGAACGTAGCCCCTTTGCTAATTTGAGACTCATCAAAATTATCTTTTGATGGCTCTCAAGTGGATGTATTTGTTTCAGGTTCCATCATAACTTTAGTTATTCCAGACAAATGTGTTCATGTTAGATATCAAAATTGAATCAAATAAATGATCTTATGTAATCAGCTTCAAGTATATCTGACATAAATTTGCTTCAAAAGTGTACAAATAGTGTTAAGTTTTCCTCAAGTCCATTAGTTAAATCTCATTCAATTTAGTCCAAGAACTTTGTGATAATTATATTTATGTAAAACATAATCACCTGCCAATTGTAAATACATAAAAACGTAATTTATAGTAGATATTTTATTAGATTCTTTTT
This sequence comes from Rhyzopertha dominica, assembly GCA_025024175.1. Lineage (NCBI taxonomy): Eukaryota > Metazoa > Arthropoda > Insecta > Coleoptera > Bostrichidae > Rhyzopertha > Rhyzopertha dominica. Next base: position 12,077,108 of record QCXZ01000001.1, read on the forward strand.
CTTTAATAAGTACATAGTCTTTCCATCAAATGCCAATGTAAAAATCAAAATTAGCTGTGACTCCACTAATTATGAAAAGAATTATCGTGTTGTGGTTTATATCGTGGCTTCCATATGTGATGATGCAAAATAATAAGACTGGTGAACATTAGTAGTGGGGTACTTTGACATTCCTTTCTACACATAATTTATCTAATTATCTGCTTGTCAAAAATGCAAAAGTGCCTTTGGCAACTAATTAATTTTTAAAATAAAATCAAAACCAAAAATGATAAGTTTGTTTTATATTCATACACGCTTGTAATTTATAAGAATGATGTGTGATAAGAATTTAACTAACAATCCCTGGTATATAGTAAGCATTGTTAGTTAAATGTGAAGAGATCTTGTAGTTTATTAAATAAATGTGTAAATAAAATGTCCATTACTCATGTGCATTTTGTAATTCCTAATATCCAGACAAAGCCGTTGCTGATGGATAATGTGACCTGATTCTTTGTGTCCGATCCCTATCAATTTCCAGAGTCTTTCGTTTTACCATAATTTCCCTCTCCAGGTCGCTTCTTGCTTTTATTAAGTTTGCTTGAGATTCCTCAGCTTGCTTGAGTTGCGTGGTCAGAGCACTCACATTTTCACCAATCGTTTTCACCTCTTCTATTAGGCTAGAATAAATAAAGAGAGTTAGTGACCAACAAAAAATATCTGTTAGTTAACCAGATCCCTGGTTAAATGCTAATTAGCAAGCAGTTGTCATGGGAACATTCCTAACGGGGTTGTTGCATGGGTCGGAACATTTAGTATTTAATTATACTTTTAGATCTAGTCTTCAAACATCATTACCTGCAGTAAAATATTCAATTGTTCACGCTTAATGACATATGACAACGTTGAAGTTCGATGTTGCATTTCAAAAAGACTTCCCAAGAGGAATTACGTAGTAGCCCGCTATCATAAAGCACATGTCTGAACTCGCGGCACTGCCAAGTCTTCAACGAAGTGACGATGAAGGTTTGATATGCTTGTGCATCGGTGTAACATTTTATTTAGGGTAGCATTTAATTGTTATGAAAGTTAAGTTGGGTTACCTTGTTTTGATTTTGAAGCCAATAGCATGCGAGGTTTTGTAAAAGGATAATTTGCCAAAGGTCACGATTAAGGCTGGGATCCTGGATAGAGAGGTAGGTATTTACACAGTGGTTCTTTTATAATCATAATATTTTTTATTAAAGTTAATAAAGGCTGCGTTTATAATCGCCGCTTTCCGAGGATTCATTTTGACACGTACATTGTAACAACAATTATATATAGTTCTATAATAAACTCACGAAAAACTATCCGAATTACCTGCACAAAAGTGAGCTACCTACTGGACATCACAGAGCTTCCTCGCCTTGACGAAACGATATGAAAAAGAGAAGCATACGTATTCGCCATCGTACCGTTCGAGCGACACCATCCAAATCTGCGTTCATCATCAGAACTTGGTTTATTACCGTCAGAGAATTTCTTGAACGTTGAAGGAAGTTTGACACATCGTGAGAACGATGTTGGGATTAATACAACAATTAAGTTAATCAATAAAATGTAAGGTATTTCTATGCCATTAAAAATCATATTTCTCAAAGTTCAAGTGAGAGCGACTCCCTCAATGTAGGCCGGAATTTATAACACGATCAGGTGTTATCGGCAGAAAACGGAACGTTTAACTTTTGCATATCGTTGAACAAGTTGCTTAGATTCGCTGAAGATTACAAAAAACGAAACGAAAGGCTGAAAATGACGTGGCGTGCGGCATAAACGAAATCGTAACTCAACCTCCAACCAAGGTTAAACTGCTAATATCTCGAAAAGGAAAAATCGCAGCATACAGGTATACTCTTTTATGGAAAAAGAAAAAAATAGATACAAGGAGGCACAAAAAAGATATGACGCTTAAAGTCCGTGGAAAGCCCTGTAGATGACGCTACAGCAGTCTACACATCAACATATTATTATTTGAGTTAGTAGACCTAAAACAACTCCCGAATATAAATTTTTACTGAAGTATACCTGGATCGGAGATTTCCACGGCCGTAGTCCATCTTCTTGGTTTCCGGGTCGGAACCGCGTATCGATGCTGCTGCCTTCTGCAGACGTTTCGTCCACGCTCGTTCGGGACATCTTCAACGCTGTGTATATTAGACATCGCACAACTAGCAGACTCTGCCACCCGTGCCACTAGGAAGACAGCCCTGAAGATGTCCAGAACGCTAGTGGACTGTATAAGACAGCAACAGAGAGACGCGCGGTTCCAATCGGAAGCCAAAAAGACAAAGTATCTCTCTTAGAAAGAGCAGTTGTTACATATGTATATATTATTGATATCCCAACATTAAGGAAATTAGTATTAAGCTTACCCAAAATGTGCTTCATCTCTGCAGTTTTCAACCCTAGGTCTCAAAAGCCTGTTATCTAACCGTGTCTGTGCCTTTTTCATCGGAATATCCATTCGTCTTATTGCCGCTCTGATGCTGTCAATGAGGTCTTCCACATCAGCCAAACGTTGTAGAATGTTCTTCAGCTCATTTTCAAGGCGTACTCTCACTTCTTCTGTGCAGGCAATACGTTTTGCTAGTGCCCTATCAACTCTGTCCGCTTGTGAGCGCAAATCTCGAGCAGCATTAGTAACTATGGCCTCCAAGGTGCCACGTAGGGCAACTGAACGCTGTCTAGTTGCCTCACCTTCTTGCAGGGTTTCACGAGTAAAATGTTCCCAGTATTCAGGAGTTGACTGACTAAAAAGGGATGGTATTTCATGTAAGTAGCTTATTTAGTACATATCTCATACATAGGTTTGTTTAAAACAGGTACAAAACTACCTATTATACACGTCCTTTTTACCTTTTTTTTAGCATATAAAATAAGATTTCAGTATCATAGTTTTTACATTCATGATAGCTGTACGTTCTTATCTTTATAACTATCCCGCTTGCATATAGATCTATGAAGAACCGGTACGTCTTGGTCTCTTGATTACAAGAACTATTCCGTTCTCATGCCAGTTTATATTGCAAAAAGTGCGCCATTTCGCTTATTGTGCTGGCGTAATAACTACAGGGTTTCGATAAATGATTCATGCATCCAGGGCGCTTATGGAAATTGTTTATTAAATCAATTTGCCGCCTCTCAGGCAGATGAACACAACAATTGCTTTGTCGAACACTTGCCATCTGTCGATTGTTGAACTATTTTATATATTTTAACATGAGAAAACGCGTAGGAGTTTGTATTTTCAACATATTCTGTAGTGTTTTGTGCAATAATCAACTTTATGGTTGCAGAAAGCTCACATTTCGGAACTGTGGGTTGACACGGTTTCGTATAACTTTTAGCTTATGTATCGTATTTGTGGGGTTGTGGCTGCAGTAAGCCTGTTAAATAATTGTACTGTGACGAACTGAAAGATGTTTTTAACTTGTCGCAATGATAAAATTCACAAACTAAGTGGTATTAATGTTAGCTGCACTACACAAAGCTTCCACAGTGCAATGGTGTAGACTGTAGACCACAAGCCTACTATACCAATAATTATTGTTATTTCTTACCGTTGAAAAAAAAATAGAACCGTAAATTGTTGGAAAATCTTTATAAGGGTACCAATTTCGTGACTGTAACTTGATCTGCAACCTTCAGTACTATCGTGCTCATTGACGTTCAGTGATCGCCGTGCATATTGTAGCTTGGCAGCAGTTATAAAAAAGCGGCACACAGAATTCAGAAATCCTGTTTTTGTTATTATGGTCTCTCTAGTTGCAGTTGTATATAGGGTAATCCAGAACTAATAGTGCATATCAACTATATATTACCTGGGTCACAAAATAGCAATTTAAGAAACTTTGGAATTAATGAAATATTTGAACAAAATTTTTATTCCGGGATATTTAAAGTCAAGGAACTCAAATATTTTGGTGAATTGGCTGCTACGAAGGTGACTGCATTATAAATTATTGCCAACTCTAGTGTCAGATTTGATCAGGTAATATAAAAGAAAGAATGCTACTTTTTCCTATGGCGCGAGCGAGAGAAGGATAGCAAATATTGTAGGATAAGATATTGTGTGTGTACACTCAACAAAATGTTAATGTAGATCCACCTTAACACAAACTATTAAGGATCGCATTCTATAAGTCAAGTCATCTGAGGCCTTTATGGGGACTTTACGATCATATGAGAGAAATTACATGTGCTAGTTTTTACTTAGCCTGCATTTTCTATTCAAATTCATTACCTAGTGAACCAATTTACTTGAAAATTTTGTGTCCTTTAACATTATCAAATTATAGATTCTAAGACAATTTTATGTATGTATGCCTAATTGGTAGTCCTCATATATCTTTAATATATATGTTTATTAGTTTCAGTTTGATTAATTTTGGTCGCTTGTAATGTGTATATCATTGCCAGTATACACAATTACACAGTCTAATATAAAGATGGATTTGTTATTGTTTTATCAAAACTACGTCAAAATGAATCCCGTAGTCAGCTTTTTACCTGGTGGTCATATGCTTGGGGTCTTTACCTTTTGTTTTTACGAAGTCGGGCTGTTGGGTTAAATGCGTCTTTCTGTAGTCTGGTCATATATCTGTTCAGCATCAACACCAGGTCTAAATTCTGAAGTATTCGGGATTGCCCGTAAACCGTTGAAACTAAAGAGGATTTGGAAACTCTTTCAACCACCCTACCGCGCCAAAGTTCCGTGTTGGCAGTCCCCGAATGACAAAATACAGTGTATTACGATCTGGCTCAGTTTACTTGCTACTTGAGGTTTACGTATCCTATGTTCATCGATAGTGTTCAAGTTCTGAAAGTAAAGGACAAACTTGCGAAACATGTATTTTGGCGGTAGTCTCACTTCTCATACTCGAAATATAACAAAACTGTACGAGAAAATGGCGCGTCGCATACCCTGATCCTCCCGACTCAAGTCTATGATTTTGTGCATTTTTCAGTACCATTCATAATACGATCGCAATCTGTCAGCAGCAATTTTTTTCATCCATGTTCATGTTCTTACTGGTAGCAATAAGGTAAAACTGATTTAATTTCCTTCAGTGCAATTAACATAACTGCTAGCTAGGTATCCTCAAGGTATTTTCAACATGCCTGAAGAACATGCCTTTTTGATACAAAATGACGCGCCCCAATGTATTTATTTATTGACTGGGATTTCCCTATTTTAATACGATGTCGTACAACTATTCGAATAATACAATAAATCCTTCTATATATTAGGCCGGTTTCTCTTCTCTATTTTAAGCTAAAATCAACTCCTTTTTTGAATTCTAAACCAATCACATACTCCAGTTTAAGGTGTTGTCGTGGTTACTAGGTTGATTTTAACTAACATCAACTTTAAAAGGGAATAGGAACCGACCCGTTGTTACGATGTTGGCAGGGAACACCTGCGGACTAGGCAACCAAACTGACGAGGCCACTGTGGTTGCTTGATTGCCTAAGGTCGTATCATGACCTTCGAGAATATTCGATCGATCGAATGATCGCGTAGCTTCGAAAACTTTTGACGGGTGGGGTAGCCGTACTGGCCCTGAAGTTAATTTGTCCTAATTGATTTGGTCTAATTATACCTCAAGTCTAATCAATTTATAGCTCAGGTCTGGCCATCTCTCAAGTGCAGTCAGTTTATAAGTTAGAACTTGCCATCCCACAAGTCTAGTAGGACAAATAAACATTGTGGTAAACGAACATTAGGACAAATACAGCCATCTCTCGACGGAGGTATACATATGTATATAGGCCGACGAAAAGAGCGCCGAGGAATTCTGATGTAAAAAGCAGCGAAAGGCATGCAAACAAAGCGAACCAGGTGTTGTAAGTGCTAATAAGTAAAATATAGTGTTCTAAATTGTGGTTTGTTAATTAGTAGCGTTATAATAGTAGTGTTTTAAACTATTTATGTTTGGTTTTAGTGTATTTCTGTAGAAGTGTTTAAATAAAGGAAGTGAAGTGTAAAATCCGTAGTGTTTGAACTCGTACTCGTAACATTATTAGAACACTACGATGTAGTTAACAGCAGATGCAGTATTGAAATGGGTCAATAATAATTATATAATATCTGTAACCTGCTTGTAATATTTGGTTGTACATAATATACTTACTCTTCAGGAAATATGGTAGCTCCGGGCTTGAACATGAGTATGTTAGACCGAGTATTCAACGCCACATTGATAGATTCCAGCTCGTTGGCTTCTTTTTTATCGCTCCAATCGTACTCAAGTCGCTGTTTAGCCGTTTTATCTTCTAGAAGTTGAGTTTCTATATCCTTCAGTGTTCTCGTGAACTGGTCTCTGATTTCAGCTGTCAGTGCTAGTTCTTTTATCAGTTCTTCTTCAACGTCATCTCGGCACAGTTCAGGATCTAGTCTACCGGTTCGTCTCTCAAGACATTCGCCAGCTGAGAAAAATAGAAGCAGGTAGTAGGCAGGTATGTATCTTGCGAGCGAAATTGATATATTTATAGCCCTATTGAAATTTATTTATATATTCGTGAAAAAAATAAACCAAAGTTGTTTTAAAGGGCATTAAATAGGTATTATCTAGTAAGCGGTAAACACCTTTTTAAAGTACTGAAAAACGCTCTTCTTTATACAGTATAGTTATACACTACAGCACTTTCTTTCGAAATTTCGATCAGTATAATATAATTCGGAACAAAGTGTTTTACCTATCGACTCAGGCATCTGTAAAACCGCCATAGCATGTTTCAATCGTCGTCGTTGCTCCTCTACGAAACTTATTTCTTCCGAAGCGGCAGCTATGGCTCGCTCCACTTCGCATTTCCAACGATGTAATTCTTGTTCCCGCTGCCTTAATCTTTTAGTGTTATCGGCTTGGTTTTTGTCAACGTCTGCTTGAGTCTGTTCTAAACATCGTCGTCCATTCCAGTCTATCCTAGAAGTTACGCATGGTTAACTGATTTCCAATGATATTTTAGGAGCGGATGCTACGTTCGAACTTCGCAAGAATGTTTCATTTTTATAGTATCAAGCAACGATCTATGAGACTGACTTATGCAGAGGGTTTTACAGCTTGATGGTCGGCCGTCGTAAACTATTGTATTGTAAATGAGGGTTTTTACAACCTTATCCTAAACTATTGGGATCAGTGGCACGCTTCAAAGTTCCTAAATGGGCCGTATTCAAAAAAATCTTGTTGGCTAAAATTTTTACTTTTCCACTATAAATTTTGAAATTTGTTAGTTGTGATAATTTAGCAATCAATAAAACATATAACATTATAACAAATTTTATTTAATGCAAACCTGATGCTAACTGGCGCGACCCGCCGTGATACTTTATTGGGTTTAAATTTTCCGATGTATAAAATAAAAGCCTTTGCATGTCACAACGATTTTATACAAATTTAATATAAAAACATACAAATTAGTAAGTAGAAAATTATTTACATTTGTTAGAAAAAATTTACAACAGTGCATAATAAAATTTATACACGGTATCGATTATGTTCATTACAGCTTGTTAATATAAGCACATTACAAGAGTCACAAGCTAAAAAAATTACCCACTATCACTTTCACTGCCAAAATCACGATTAACTTCTATTATTAATTCTTGTACATGATTCACTCTGTACCGATTTTCAATGTCCAGTACATGCCGCACTGAATTTCTCCATGCATTGACACTTGTTATTTCAGCTTCGTGTCTAATTTTTAGCAGCATTTCATTGCTAAATTTTCCACCGGTGTTCCCTCGTCGAATTCTTTGTTTKAACTGCCCCCATATCATTTCAATGGTGTTGAAAATGCAATGATATGGAGGTAATCGTAGAATGGTGTGTCCATATTCAGAAGCGAGAATGTCAATTTTATTTTTTGGCCGAACATTTTTTTGTGCCAAACATTTCCAACAATTGTTTTTTTGTGTGTCCTCTTCGAAATATGAATCTTCTTTTCTTAAAAACTCTTGAATGGTTACCTTATTAGTTGCTGTATTTGGAATTTTATCCAGTTGCTCCTTGCTCCGAATGGTAACTACCGTTGTCCATTACTATGACGCTGTTTGGTGGCAATTTGGGCAATAAAATGATTTTGAACCAATTTTCAAACACTTTCGCTTTCATATCAGAATGATAATCGGCGCTTGCTTCTTTTAAGTTTTTACATCCAGGATACAAGGCTTCAGGAACGAAACCATTTTCACCGCCTGCGTGTAGTATCATTATTCCTTTTCCTTTTGACGCCGGAATATTGACGTTGCACTTCCCTGAGTCATCAACCCATCCTTTTTTATTGTATCATGGGTATCGTACCATGTTTCGCCGAGGAAAAATATCGGACGATTTTCCTGCCTATACACTTTTATAGATTTTAAATAATCGTACCTCCACTTTCTTATTACCTGGCTTTCTATCAAGCATTGCTTCTTCTCCACCTTTTTCATTGAAAAGCCAATGGTTTTAACATACTTTTGCAGGGTATGCTCGGAGCAGTCGATTATGTACTCAGGTATATGCCGCTACAGATCCTAGTGATAAGAATGAACATATTTAATTGTTTCGGAGGTACTCAGTTGCTCCACGGTTTAAAATCAGCAATAATCTATTTGATCAGTTGCCCTACGAAATGTATTTGTTACAAACACCTCTTAATAAGTGGCTAAATCTAAGCATATATGTAGGTTTGACTGAATAAGTAAAAAATATTACACTTGGTACGCTTATATGCTGTAAAACTTTAAAATATACGTAAACACATATGCTTTCAATACCGTTTATAGTAGGAGTAGAATAGTTCCGATTTCTTCTTATTTCCAAAAAAATATACAGGTAGAAACTACGTTTATGACCCTCCGGAATAAAAGAAAATTTTAACCTATGAAGAAACGGGGCAGAGGACGATTGAACACCGCGATCAAAAATTAGAAAGTATGGGCTGCCGCATTGAAATTGGAATGTTTACCATTCATGGTTATAAAAATAAACACTACTCATTAAATTAGGAAAGAATACGATTTAGTCATACATTAAAAGCTAGTAGATGAGAAATATTTGTAGTTCAAATAATAATACCAAATAATGCTCATTGATTTATGTGTATGGAAAAAATTCTAAAAAGCCTAATCACAATTTTTGGATACGGTCCATACTCCGCTGCAAAACAGTGGAATGTGCCGAACCCGTCTGTTATTTACGACAGCTTCAGATAAACCATTGTGCGCTGTAATCGGCTGTTCGTATAATGAGTCTCATAGATTGTTGCTTGCAACTATATATCAATACTATAAAAAATTAAGTTTTGGATTAAACATTGAAGCAGTTTTTTTAGCACCTAAGTAATTTTTCTGTACACTTGAATGGTGTAAGGAATTTTTAAATAAATTTTTTTAAATGAATTTAACAATTTATTAACAATTGTTGAAAATATTCATTGTTACAAGTCACTTTTTCTTTCTTTTGCATTTTTGAGAATGCTTTTAAATTGTGACTAGATATTTTTTATATTATCAAACAGTACGACAAATCAAAAACATAGCATCGGTACGTTACGTTGTACGTTAATTTTTCTAACAGAATTTGTCCGTAAAAATTATGGACTAAAAAAATTAATATCTTTTTAATCTGAAGCAGCTGTCCTTATTTCAGGTACAGAAAGGTATACTTTTATCAAGTTTTATTAAAATTGGATTGTTATTGTGGAAATTAAAAAGTAAAAAAATGAGAAAAAATTGTTTTTTTCGGAAATTTTAAGATTACATTACTGAACTTTTATATTGGACATTTTTTTGTTCTGACGTCAAGTTTCGCCGAATATGCAAAAATGCGATTTTTGATGCCTTTTCAACCATCCTAAATTAAACACCCACACTGGTTTTATTTTCATTTGTTATATTCCCCCTTCATCACTTCCAGTTATGGTTTGGATAACATTGATTTTTCTGTAAATGCAATTTGGTTGGACTAAATTGAAGATATGTGTGTTGTTACGACAACCTATAAAACGTTTTGTGGTCTTCTCAGTCATTCAAATCACGAAATACCACTGCAGCTTTATGCATACTCTTCTTTAAAAAATATTTGTAGTGCAAAGCAATATAGAAACGAATACGCATAAATGTTGTCCGCTACGCGTCCGAACTATTTGTTTATTCCCTAATATGCGTATTTGGCACGAAAACTTCCCAGAAACTAATAGTATTGATTAAACTCACAAATTAGCCCTATGTTTCTCTCTGTCCGCCATATCCAACATCTCTTTGTTGTGCTGTCTCCATTCCCCTTCACTGTATCTCGTTATCGAGTACTTGTCCACTACCGGTCTAGTTCCAGTTAGACCAGCCAACGGTCCCCAGTCCAGTCGTCCCGTCGCCCACGGCCCAATGGGGCCCATCTCGCCCTTCTGAATTTCAGGCATTTCGTCCTGCGGTTGCGGCAGGTAACACGGCGGTTGTCCCGTAGGAACGGGACGCAATTCGTTCGGAACTGGGGGCTTCGAGGACGGGTCCTTCTGACCAGGAGGCGTTCGTCCTACCGTCGACATGTCGGGACAGGGACACTCTTCCTTAGGCTTCTTTAATATACCCTTCAGTTCTGGCTTCGGTGGTAAGTTATATTCGGAGTCCGGACATGGCTCTTCAGCCTTCGGCGGTTCGGGAGGATTACAGCAATCCGCGCAGTTGGGTCTATTTTGCAGCGATGTTTTTTTATCCGGCAGATTACCTTTGGAAGAACTGTTATTCTCTTTGATGGGAGATACCTCTAAGTCCACGGGATAAAAAGTGCTGGGAACTCCGAGGTTATCGTCTTGGTGGGTAACTTGACCAGTAGGCTTTACTTCTGGTGTAGGGGTTGTATTAGTTTGCAGGTAGTCAGCGGTATCTTTCGTCTAAAACACCTGTGACTATAAATATTTTAACATTATTAATAATTACTTACTTTTTCGAAATGACCCAAATGAGGACACGGCCCACAGGAACGTTGGGGATACTCTGCCATTAGATTACTTGGGGCGCGTTCGAGGTTTGATAGTTACGGTTAGTTTTGTCAATATAATGGCTCTAAGGGTTTAGCAATTAAGATAAAATTATTTAAAGCTGGAGAACTGCACCGTTAACGGCATGACAGTTAAAAACGTCATAATGAAGTACAGTTTTGCATATATGAATTTTTGCAGGATTCATTTTCAATCGATTTATTTTATTTATTTATTTATGTGGCGTATATTGCCAGTTGCTACATAAAACCAACGTGCAGTTTGAGTTCCGTTCACCTTCTGTTAAGTAATGTCGGTGGAAAATAAAAACACATTAATACTTGTTTTATTTTTAAATACATTTTGGTACACATGAAAGTGAGAGCAAACGTCCTCAGAGCTATGTAATAAGCAAAGCAATGAATAATATGCATTTGAAGATGTAGAAAGATGCACATAAATATGCATTAAAAATTGTCAAAATATGCAACAAAACTTGATAAAAATGCACCAAATATGGAATTTCTCATTAGCTGACGTAATTGGAGCATTTTTTAGATTGCTATTAATATCCGTGTCAAAGGAAATTGAATCTGTCAGATTTACCCAATCAAAATCTCACTAACTCGAGTAAGAGTTTTAAATCCTTCTTTTTTGTTTAATACTTCATGCACTTTTTGCGTCACTTTTATGCCAATATCACCCTTAACCAGTCTAATTAAGGTTTCAAAATTTTTAATTTTATGGATAGACCATTGGGGAATTTCTATTGTTTGTAGCTGGGTAAGAGTGTTACTAAAAGCATATAGTTCATACACAAAATGCTTGTTATATGGCATATAGTTAGCCCTAGTAAATGACAATTGATATGCGAGTTCTTTGTGTTATAATAAAAGCTTAGATTTTTTATTGCATTAGAACAGTCACCAAAATCAAAAATAATATTCATAATATTATTAAATTTATTCGCAAAATACAGCGCAGCATCTAACCAGGAAACCAGGTACCACATCTTGTTATTGGTTTTAGGGATAATACAATACCTGGAAATTTTTCCTTAAAGTGTTGTATGTATATTACAGGAAGTTCGCCAGTTTTTCCGCAACTTTATGCAACTCGTGATCAAGTAGTATGTATTAAATTTGAATTAAATATTTTAAACTTTTGCTCTCCTTTTAACATGTACGAAGCTGCATCTGAAAATATTAAAATGATTTGTGTAGGAACCACTTCCAGCAAAAGGGCGTTTGGCAAACTTTCACGTGCAAACTTTGCAACTCTAACACCGCTAGTCTTTTTAAGTTCTTTTAAATTAATTAAATAAACCTTAAAACACAATTTAAGGCTCAAATAATTACACAGAAAAATATATTTAATTCCTACCAATTAAATCTGGAATCAAAGCGATGGTTCTGACGTAAACGTTATCTACATATTTTTTTCTTACTTTCACCTTCACGCGTTTATTTTCTTTCTAAAAATAATTTATCTCTTGGATTTGTAATCTTTGTTAGAGGTATGTTGGCGCTGATTAACATTTCGTATAAATCAGAGCATATTTAGCATAAATACGCCTTTCGTATGTAGCTTTAAAAAATGTATGATTTTACTTATTGCTTATAACAATTTTCCAAATTATTTAAGAGAAAATTTTAAATCTTAAGTAGAAAATTTTCTTTTTATTTTTTCCTTAATACTATTATTGATTCACCTAATAAAGGAAGAGGTTGGTATTCGCTTTATTAGTCCAGTGTCAAGTGTTTCTAAATTATTTTTATCTAACGAAATTTTTTTTCCAAAGTGTAACTTAGGATCCAAATTAGTCCATAATAAAATATAAAATTAAACCATTAAACTAAATTAGGCTATAAGAGAGTATAGAGTGTAGAAAATTTTGAGCGAGGAACTGAAATAATCGAATTCATGTACCTATATTTACAAGATATAATGAAATGTAATACAAATTTTTGTGTACATGTTCATTTTTAATAAAGTACAATTTTCGTTTATCCTCCCAAAATCGCGAAGAACTGCCAATGGCGACAACATAGCTAGTTATATCGCAGACAAAGTAACAAGTTTTTTGATTGACGTTGCCAGCAATACTGTTGAAGAATTTAATTTTAATGTCGCAAAATTTATTGGCAGAAAGCGAATTAATTAGGCTTTGAAAAATGCGTACGAAGCAAATTGTGCCGCAGCTGTGGTATCTCACCGTACCAAAATGCTTCATATAGTAATTCGAGATACAATAATATGCTAGTTAGAGAAAATTCGAGATAAGACGACTACATTTATTAAAGAAAGACAAAATTGAACGAGAAGAAAGCAGTGACAAAAGTATTTGTGAAGTAATTTACCAAGAGTGATGGAAATTATTATGATAAAAATTGCCATCGCATTGACATGAAAGACGCAATGTATAAGGAGGAAGTTAATGATTTTACGAACAAATTGGTGAAAACAGATGAAGAAAACACGAGAGATCAAAATATAACGGGGTAAGGTCAGGTCAGGTCATACTGCAAACATAATGAATATCTATTGTGTGATACCAAATCTATGAATAATTCATCCCTACAAGATGGAAAAAGATATGAAGATGTGGCCACACACAGAAAATAAGTGGAGAGAGTTGAATAAATTTAAATTAACCGATGTGGGCTGCTCATTGACAAAAAACGTTTTATTTATGAGCGTCTCTGGATGGAGTGATGGATGACGACACAATAGTCGAAGTAAAAATGTCCATTTACAGAATATAAATTAAATCTTAGCCCATCAGAAGCAACTGCAAAAAAATTAATGTTGTTGCATAAGTGGGAGTTTCAATACACAAAAAACACGATTGGTATTACCAAATTCAGGGTCAGCTAGGACTTTCAATTTAAAGAAAACATGCATACCTGGAGCTGGCAATGATAAAATTCACGTAGAGTACGTAAAAAGCTGCTACTGGTTACAAAAAGGATAAGATGGATATATTCAAGAAATGTTTACTTTCTGAAATTATTGACCCCAGGTTATATCGCAATATGCTCCTTAGGAGCTTGATATTAAAAAAATTAAATATTTTAAGGTTGACAAACCGAATGGTTATAAATCTGTATGCCGCCGGGACCCTGTTGGTGATTTTGATACGAAAAAAACATTAGCCAATATACAATATGTGTATGTAATTTAATGTGATTCTGCAAAAATACCCCTGCAATTTTTTAAATCCAAAAATGTTGACTAAACACTTGTTTTGTTATGTGTTGATCGTGTCATAGTCCTGATTACATTTCTGTCCTAAATTATTTGTAATCATCACCTGAGATACCGGTACTATTTATTACCTGAAATGCTTGGCCGCGTACACTGCTCTTTGGGAGTTTTTCATGATGGGGGCTATTTTTGCGTTGGTGGTCCAGTATGCCTTCCGTCATAAACTCGTAAATCGACACTTATTTCCTTGCGATTACTTGTGGGGTGACCAAGGGTTATACCGCTGGCGATTTGGGGTTTCTGGCTTTGATGTTTTTCAGTAGATTAATGTGGATTGTGCATGGTTAATTGTTGAAGCTATAAACTATCCAGGTAAATTATATATACTTTACTTGGGTACAAAATAAACGCGCTCTATTATTTTTTTCTGTTTATTAAACCCAAAAATTCCAGGTTCTAAATTTTTAATTAGGTATTTTTATTTTGAATTAATTTACCGATAACATTATTATCCGGAATATTACATTCAAAACAAACAGAAATAACCAAAATTGCTTATTTTTTAGCATTACTGAAAATGTTTCAGAAAAAACATTCACTAATGTATAAAGAATAATCAGCAGTAGATTAGCAGAGATCATTGCAAATTGTTGTGCTAAGGATTTCAACTTTTTCTATTAGCTTACTTTTGTATTTTGCGCAGTTGTTTGTAGTTACGTTTTTCTATTCAATAAGTTTTATGTTTATTTTGCTTAATACTTTGTTTAAATATAAATAAAAGGCTTTTTTATTGTGAAATTATGCAACAGTGCTACCTCAAGCTAGCTCATCGACAATAATACCCCATTTTTATGTACCTAATATTTTAAAATTTGATGAAAATTGGCACCTTTTTAAAGCCCAAGTGCAGGATTTGGTGAAATCTGGTAACTTTTCAAAGCAACCAATGGTGAAAAACTATGGTCACACTTGACTCTTGCGCAGTTGCCTTTACGTTTATTTCGTCTTAGTTTAGACGAAGTTTTAAAATATTGAGTAAAATTAGAAGAAATTTTAAAATTTTGATTCAACTTAAACGAATTTTAGTATTTCGAATTATATGTATTAGAGACGAAATTTAAAAATTTCCAGTCAAGTAGACATTTTAAAATTTCAAGTTATATTAGACGAAATTTTAAAATTTAAGAACTTTAGGTGTCCCTTCTACGCCTTCGTAGACACCTACCTGTGAAATTTGATACGTCCGCCTAGTTTGGGCTCACAATTGCAGCTCACGGCACTACAGTATTTCACCATTTCGTGATGTAACACCTAATAATTTAATTTGTTTGCCTTGATTACACTGCGGCTACTTTACTTTCAACGCGCAAGAGAGTGTTGCATACCCAGCATCGAGCATCTGTCTCACTTCAACTTGTCGATTCACACTAACCTACAGATTGATGCTCAGAAAGTAGAAAGCGTTCCAGTTCCCTCCCTGTGTTTCATTGGTTTGAAAGTTGTCACGATGTCACGGTTGTCAGTTATCAATTGTCATACAGATGTCGATATAATATGTCTATTGTGATTATGCACGTGTAAACGTATGTAAATAAAATATGTACTTTTTATTAGTGCTTGTAATGTAAAGTTTAAACGTTTAAACTTAGTTATGTTGTTATTGCTTAAAAGTGAGTAACCTTAAAGGACTTTTTTGTTATGACATTACGCAGCAAATCAGGTGATATATATTTCGTACAACCGGCACCACATTACAATGGATTATAATGGCTATAACTTTTCCAAATATCCCAAAACTGGTGCTAAGATGAAGCCGACACCTATAATTTTTAATGAAAAGAATGGGCAAAGCTCACCTAAGAAGTTAAAACTTAATCATACTGATAATGCGCGGCCGAAGCTTAGTATACAAGATCAGAAGCGAAAATTACCAATATATGAACAGAGACATAAATTATTAGAACTAATAAGACGACATTCAACGCTTATTATACTGGGTGAAACAGGTTGCGGGAAAACAACTCAAGTACCCCAGTACATATTATCTGCTCGACTTCAAGAAAATGGTAAAATTGGAATTACGCAACCAAGGCGAGTAGCAGCAATAAGTATAGCTAAGCGAGTTACTCAGGAACTTGGAAATGGTGTAAGTTGTAGACTGTCAGATTAATTATCCAGAGTACGTCACTTGCCATTTGTTAAGAAGTTCTTAAAGATATAAATCATTTTCAAGTAATTTTAGTTGTCAACATAGCCTGCTCATTCAGAAAAAACTGTTCGCTTTTAGAATTATTTTATCTTGTTCATATCTTGCATGCTCCTCTCCTATGCATAATACTAACATATCCAACCAATGGCACAGTAAAGTGTAAAAGAAGGGCAAAAAGTGATGTGAATTGGATAATAACCTACACTAATTTATTATGGTTTAAACCTTTCTATTTTAGCAGAGAAATTATCTCAATGTTTAATTAATTTCAATGTATTTCAACAGCTTGAACTTGGAGATACAGTTGGATATACTGTGAGATTTGAGGATGTGACTTCAAACAAAACCAAAATAAAATACTTGACTGATGGGATGTTACTGCGAGAAGCGATAAATGACAATTTACTAATGGATTACAATGTCATCATTTTAGATGAAGCTCATGAAAGAACAATTCACACAGATGTCTTATTTGGCATTGTGAAAATGGCACAAAAAATCAGGAAGGAAAAAAACGTAACACCGTTAAAGGTAAATATGTAATCTTTTAAAATTCACAGATTTAAATTATGGTCTTTGATAAAAAAATTTATATAAATAAAATAAAAGCTATAAGTTATCATTAAATTTTGTGAAACGAACATATGGTTTTATTTTATTTATGTAATCTTTCCTTAAAGACCACGCTGCGAGGATTAACAAAGTAACCACTCATTTTCAGAACTACTTGAAATATTTTTTCTAAAATTTGACTTTAATACCCTGTATATAAATAACAAAACGTTTTTGAAAATGTTGTTTATTTTAAAAAAGTTTTTAAAATCATGTTTCCTATTACCTATCACCCGTTGTCGATATATTTCGAGGACACCCTGTACATTCCATAATATGAACGCGTTACAACATCTCTGCGATCCCATTAATCTGAATGCATTTCTGTAAAAGTATTCGAATTAAGAAGAATGCACTGTTTTCTTTTGTTTCCATATAAAATGTACATATGCTTAATTTTACCTTCAAGTGTATACAGCGGAATTATTATTTCAGATATTAATCATGTCTGCAACAATGGATGTTGATCACTTTTCAAAATACTTTAATAACTGTAGGGTTATATATATTGAAGGACGAACTTATCCCGTTAATGTATATTATACTGTCAAACCACATGATGACTATGCTTCCGCCTGTGTAGCAACATTTTTCAAGATTCATCGAGAAGCACCTGTGAAGTAAGTACAATAATAAAATGCTGATTTGTACCTTTACATATATCTTTGGTTTATGGGTTTGCTTTCACTTCGTGTTATTATTTCCTTTAATCAATCATGTATGTCATTTGTTAAAAATGAAACTAAAATGAAAATAATCAAGTTCAGAATTTTTGTTTTTGTCAGGACAACACCCTTTGGTAATCATACATTGCAATATATTACTTATACCGTGTGGCGGTAAAGTAACACAAAATTCAAAATATAGGTTATGTATAAAGATTCGGAATTTTTTTTTCGAAAGCTCAGTTTTTGATGAGAGTTGACTTTTTTTCTCAATTTGACTGCATTTCCAAAAACCATCTTAATTAGATTTCGAGAAAGTCAATCTACCGCTCAACTATAACAAAGAAAGTTTATTGTGAAACATTACGTTGCCTGCAACAAGCTATTTACAAGTAGAATAAACAAAAAGGTATGTTTTTGTTTGACATTTTTTTGATCCACGACAATGCCTCAGTGTGCCAATGTTACATCTTTTCAAACAAATCAAGTGTGAAGTTTTTTATGACTCATAGATAGTCTGGACCTTGCAATAGTATTTTTTATATTTTTCGCAAATTTTTGGACAACGTTTAGTCACCAAGGAAGGTTCCAGTAGGTGGTCAAAATGTGCTTGACTGAGTTAGCAGCACACACTTCCTTGAAGAAGGTATCTAAAAGCCTGTCAAGATATGACAAATGCTTCAATTGTTTTGTAAAAAAAAATGTGTAAGACTACGCAAGTTTTAATAATAAAATAATTTGTTTGTGTAAGTGATCTTAACTTTATAACCCACTGGAGGTTGAAAAAAACAGGTCTCGTATATTGGTAACAAAAAAACCTGTTAAGAATTATTAAAAGTGTTATATAAAAATTACTTCGTTAATTTTTTAAATTTAATTTAATTTGTATATTCATATATTATATTTATTGTTAACGTTTGAGATGAATTCATATTGTTAGGTTCTTTAAAACAAAATAGAAAATCACATTTTAATTGATTTTGTAATTTTGCAGTCAGGATGTTCTTATCTTTCTTACTGGTCAAGAAGAAATTGAAAGTGCTGCTCATCAAATCCGTGAATTGAGCAAAGATCCAGAAGTGGAAGGACCACCTGTTAAGGTTTGTACCTTGTATGCTGCGCAGTCCAGCATACAACAAATGCAAGTTTTTCAACCAGCTGCACCAAACGTACGAAAGGTGATAATAAGCACGAACATTGCTGAAACTAGTGTAACAATTAGTGGAATACACTATGTCATTGACAGTGGCATGGTAAAAATGAGAACTTATCACCCTGCAACTGGTTTAGATATGCTGAAAGTTCAAAGAATATCTCAAGAGCAAGCCTGGCAAAGAACGGGACGGGCTGGCAGAGAATGTGAGGGATATTGTTACCGTCTTTATACTAGGTCACAGTTTGAGCTAATGCAAAAATCTACAGTACCTGAAATACAACGTGCAAATCTCAATTCAGTTGTTCTTCAGCTGCTTGTGTTAGGAATTGATGCTAGAACATTTGATTTTATGAGTAAGCCTCCAAAAGATGCTGTAAACGAAGCGTTTGAGCAACTCAAGCTCTTAGGAGCCATTGAACATATTCAGTCAACAACACTCACTTCGTTGGGAAAGAAGATGGGTCAATTTCCATTAGATCCTCGCTTTAGTAAGGTCCTACTTGCAGCTCATGCCTACAGTTGCTTAGAAGAAGCTATGACAATCGTGGCTCTTTTGAGTTGTGAGTCGATTCTTCTGACCCCACCTTCGAAACGAGAACAGGCGGAGATGGTTCGCCAAAAATTTCGATCAGCGTATGGGGACCACATCACTCTTCTAAATATTTACAGAGAATATAGCAATTTAGGCCAGAATAATGTGCGTGCTTGGTGCTTAGAACATTTTATTAACACTAGGAATATATTGTATGCTAAAGAAATTCGTAATCAGCTGGATCAAATTTGTAAAAGGTGTGGGCTGACACCATCCTCATGCGGAAGTCAAATGGATCAAGTCCGAAAATGTCTG
The DNA here is from genome assembly GCA_025024175.1 of Rhyzopertha dominica. NCBI lineage: Eukaryota > Metazoa > Arthropoda > Insecta > Coleoptera > Bostrichidae > Rhyzopertha > Rhyzopertha dominica. The sequence continues at coordinate 12,096,793 of QCXZ01000001.1, forward strand.
TTAGCAGGACTATTTGCAAACGTTGCAGAGCTGCATAAAGACAAACAGTACATTACGGTAAGCGAAATCAATATTGTTTCAGATAGATTCGAGATTGATCTAAGTACATACCTTACTAAACTTCAAATGTTTTTATTAGTGATTTATTATAAAAACTGTATATTATTGATTATTAATTACAAAATTTGATGACTCATACTTCAAGCTTTATTGTATGGTACTAATATATATAGCTGCACCTACCTCACAATTTTGTATATTATTTTACCGATCTATATGTTGTTATTTTCATTTTGTCATTTCATATTTTTATTTTTCATCTAGATATTCATGTCTACATACACTATTGTATAAAAGTAAAGCAACCCTTACAACAATATGACACAACTCATAGACAAGGGCAAGATAAATAGATGGGAAACTCTAATGGTGGAGGTAGGTTCATATAAAGCGCCTGCAGTGTCACTAGGCTAAACTACACACGAATATGCCAAGTCGATAACATAGGAAACTGCTTTAAATGGTGCAGCAACAACATGCAAGTCAGATTTTTTATTTTCTTTTAATTTCTTTCTTTGCACCTAGTTTGTTCCATTACTACCTCTTCGAAGTTACTTGTCACATAACTTCAAATGGCGCGGAAATAAACTACTTGCAAATTAAATAAGAGATTACTTAAGAATAATTTGCAATTAAATGATGATAAACAAAACAAAAGCCGTTTGGTATTCACAAATAATTATAATGATCATAAATGTACAATTTTAAATATTTCAATAAAACAGTATGGTAGACGTCTTCGTTTGTCTTTTCTTCAGGGAGTCGAAATAACTCACCGAAATGCTTGTGACAAACCAGATAGCGTAAATAAGCTATCTTTTGTAATGCGTTTCAGTCATATTTGGTACATCTGAAACAGGTATGCATTTTTTAAACAGACCTTCATTGTAAATAAAAATATTTCCCAAGGGTCTTTATTATAATATTATATAAGAGTATGTGATAAATAAGGGGTGGTATCCACGCAAGATTTCCCAAAGGGACCAGTTTGGTAGCTACATACACTACATTTCAAGAAACGCCAAGAGCATGTCTTAAGTTTTGTTATTAATAAAAATTGCTGGTATACTGTACAATGTATCATTCGATAAAAGTTAAAGTATGTTGAATTGTTGTCAAGTTAATGTTGAATTTGCTATGAGATATTTTTTTGAGATTGTGTACGTCCTCGTCCGCTATCTAGAAGTAAAACAACCCTTTAAACATATTCACATCAGTGCTGCTGCTGTGATAGTATAATGAATGTCGATTAAAGGTATCACTTACTCACATATAATAAATTACTTTACGGCCGCAGCAATATTTATCATCAGGACGCTACTATTTACTAGAACTGTACTCCCTTACAAATATTTAAGTGAACCAATTTACATTTAGATGGATAAAATTACATAGCTTAAAGCTGTAAATGACTGTGACAGCAGATTTGCAATGCCCAAGTAGACAAATATAATATAATAAAATTGCTTCTCATCCATATAAGTGCAAATCGACTCACTCATTTAACTTTTAACAATTTTTAACTCTTGAGAAGAAGCAGAACATTTAAACATGTTAAGAATTCATAATAAGCTTTTGTAGCACCAAGTGTACCTACATCATTTTAAGTGTGAACTACTATATCGAAAAACAAGTCTATGTAGTAACTTTCATGCGGTTATTGAGATATATTTTTACAAAAACTAGTACAACTCACCTCCTCGTCTGCAACTGTCAGAACTCGCTTTGTAGTAGAAATGACTTGTAATTACTAACTGTTCGCACATTCAGCAGTTCAAGAATATTTTATGCAAGCTAAACATTATTGTTATTAACAAATTACAGTTTAAATTTGAATTATTTACGTGCTGATATACGTTCTTGACAAACTGGTCCCGACGCAACTGTCAAATAAATAACTAAACCGCCAACCTGCCGCCAACTGTAAGCACAGTGACTTTATAAAGTCACTGCACTGCAAGCAGATGCTAGCGCCAAATATTTGCCGTGTCACTAGGCTAAACTAATCCGTATGGTCACCCCCCACCACCGAGAGATTCCCATCTATTTGTCTTGTCTTTATCTATGACACAACTCATTATCTAAAACCCATTTGGTAACCAGGGAAAGTAAAATATTTTCACATTAAAATTCATAGTAGGCTATTGTTACAGGTAAAGCGAAACTGTTTTCAAAGGTCATATAATATTAGTAATAAATGATTTATGCAAAAGCACATTTTTTAACAGCGACAAAAGTAAAACAACTTTTAGAAAACAAAGTTTATTTAATTTACAACAACAGAAAACAACATTTTATGAATGGAAAACAGAAAAACAAAGTTATGATTAGAAGACACACAAATGGCATTTAAGATATTAACCTAGTAATTAATAGGATATCCATTGTTGGCTATAACTCTTTGATCATGACGTGGCAGTGATAAAATTAAATTTTGGATAGTGCTGATTGCAGACTCACCCAAACCTCGTTAATTTTGTCAATTAGAGATTGCTTGTTTGGGAATGTTGTAGTGTGAATCTGACGTTCAACCTCTTCCCACAAATGTTCTATGAGGTTGAGGTCCGGTGACTGGCGCAACCATTGCATAACCTGAACATTATTGTTGTGAAACCACTCCTGAACAAGACGAGATGTATGTTTCGGATCATTGGCTTGTTGAAACACGAAACGTCATTTTTGTATGTTTGCACAATGAATAGAATTTGTGATAGGTGGTATATTTTAGTATATGAAATTTAGTTGTTTATTTTATTTACTTAACAACTGGGAAAGTTCATGAAACAATTTATAAGTAAGTTGATTTATCTGCAACTTATTGTGAAACATTTGTTTTATTACATTTGTTCATACAACACTTCGAAATCAGTACTGAACGAATTGAAATTTTTCTTATCATCCACCACATAGTTATTGAAATATATTTATATTATATTCTCCATTCCAGCAGCAATATTTTATTAATTATATAAAGCACAAGTTTCGATATGTGATTCATAAATTGATATTTTACTTTCCAATTTCAACCAATTTCCCCTTGCTGTCCGCATGCTGCTGTATACCTGTGAGTATTTTAAATCCCTTCAGAAAGAAGGAAATTACCATCTAAACATCATCAAACGGCTCAGGTGCTTTAATTATTGCTTGCAGGTATACTGTTTTATTGGTTGCCTGTTCAACTCACTCTAACAAAACTACCTTATTGACTGCTTGCGTTTCATTTTCATAGTCCACGATGGTACATAGATTACTTTAATATGTTGCATCTGGAATTAAATATTTTACATTGCCATAAAAGGTTGTCATAAATCATGCACAGTCCAAAATATATTAATGTAGTTTCTGCTGTTGCGTACCTAACCTGTTAAAAGATTTTTCTAAAATTATAATTAGCATAAAAATATGTGCAAAGGTAAAACTAACTTCTAAAGTAGCCAAGATTTGTTTTTTTGAATGCCAAACCTTATGCCAATTGCTTACCTCTTGTAGTATTCATATTTTTTTATAAAATAGTATACATGAATTGTATTTTATATTTTTAGCTTGACAAACGTCAGGTTGTTTCCATTCATCCCAGTTCCGTACTGCATGGACAGAAGCCGCACTGTGTTTTATTTACTGAAGTCATACAGACCAATAAATGTTATTTGCGAGGACTGACATCAATAGAAGCAGATTGGTTGCAAGAAATTGCACCAAATTACATGCGCTCTCATAAAATACGACATTATAAAGATATTTAAATGTATATGTTAACTTATTGTTATAATTTAGTGTAATAAAAAACAACGTATTTGTATGTCTCAATATATTTTTTACTGCACTTTTACCCAAGTTTAATTAAATTTATGCAAATAAATGTATTAAAGTCAAGCCTATGTAGTAATACAAAATTTTTTCTTTAGTCATTCGTCTGTTATTTTCAAAATTTTATTTATTACATTAACATAACAGATACATTTGATCATTTTGACTCATTCAAATGTTTGATCATTGCTAAGACACCAACTACGTGTGAAGTGGTAACTGTTTATTGTTTTTAATTTCTTGCACATGCATGGTCCACCTCTCCACCCACCCCTTCGCAAAATTTATTGGTCGTCTTCGCTTCCGATCTGCTATAATGAAGCAACTGTTTCCAGAATGCATTAGAGGATGCCGTATTAAAGTGAATGTATCGTCTCTAATAAAGAGATATGAAGTTGCATTGACCAAGGTCGATTTAACTGTGCAAACGTAGGTGCCAAGGAGGATGGATAATGTCTTGTCTTGAGCAGAATACATCTGCAAACTGATTGTGTTAGAACCACATTGCATAAAGGGATTAATTACAATCACAAGATGTATAGTTCTGTTAAGACTAACAGTGTTTTGACACATGTTTGTTTTATTTGCAAACGCAAGAGCTGATGTGTATAGCTAGGCGCGTATTGCTTTGTGTACCACGAGATATGAAGCTGTATTGAACAAAGACGATTTAACTGGCGAACGTTAGTACCAAGAAGGAAGGATAGTGTCTTGTCTTGAAAATTTTGGAAAGCTAAAATAAAAGATGGTGCACAGCATGGAATTGTCAAGGACCCTAAAGTTAATGTGAAAATAAGGAATAATAATCATGTAGCAATATGCTATTGACTTTTTCTTTTATGAAAGTAATAAATAAAGTAGCAATTTCTATATATCTTTTTTGTGACTGTATACTTTCTTTTACTCTTCACAATTACAAATGTACCTATCTGTGCCTATCAAGCATACATTTTTTATGCTTTTAAAATCATTATTGACAGTGTTCTATTAATATTTATTTATTATTAATATTAATTACTGCATTACATAAATATATTTTAGTTAGTAATGCACTTAATACCATTACAATTTTAACGTAGCTGCGTGGTTGGTTGCCGACAACGCTTCAATCATAACTTGTTGGGTACCAACATAGATGAATAGATAGATATGGTACCACTGACGTTTAGTAACTTTGTCGGTTGGTTCGTGTGTCGGGTGATTCATATGCTCCGAAGTTTTCAGTGTTCTAAAGTTTAATCTTTTAATAAAAATAAATAGGACGTTCTGATTCAGAAGTTTACTATTTTGATGGCATAGTAGTGTGCTATCGCTAATACGCTTGGAAACTGCAACGTAGTGGAGTGAATGGACGAATACACTGCTCATCTTGTTTTAATTTTTATCATGCCATCGAAGTTGATAAACTTTGGAGCATGGGAACAGTCCTGTCTGCGGTAAATTTGGAACAAAATTTAGACGTAAAAGACCCAAAAATGGTACAACATTGTATTTATTCAGGTAAAGCTTTTATATTTACTATACAATACTTCAAGCAAATTCTTATGGTTTTTATTATTAACAGATGATTTAGCAACAGATGCAGTCGATACGCAGGAAGATGTTCACAATTTTGTGGAAAATATCTGTGGTATAACCATAGAAACAGTCAAGCATGTTGAAGACATGTTAGAATTGGATGAGAAGGTTTCACTTACATACCTTCTATACGAAGACGCATCAGAAGCTTTACATGAAATAATTCTTTTAATAGGTGATAACAAACGACAACCTGTATTACAATGGGCATCTCACAAAGATAGTATGGCAGAAGTAGATTGGAAGAAATATCTTGTGGAAGCATTATCCATAATTCAGGATTATCGCATTTTGCATATTCTGGGATTTGAAAAACAGAAAATAATAGATACTTACCTACCTACAAACAAATTTACTTCTTATTATGTAGATTTAAGTAGAAAAGGTCTTTTCTGCATTTTTGATAATTTAACAAGTAATCAAGCGAATGAATTTTTATTTATTGTCGAAAAGGAGTTCACATCGCAGAAAAAATGTTTCAGGAAATATAATAAATGCTTCATAGAAATGTATTTCTTACATTTTGAAGTAGAAAGCTTTATTTCAAAATATGATTTGGCTAATTTAATTAAACTCTTCAAACAAATGAACTTGTTAAATGTTTGTGATTCATTACGAGTCATAAATACTGCAGCTATTAAAAAAAATGAGTGGAAAAAAAAATATTTACAACTACAAACACAAACCAACCAACATGACGAAACAAAGGTTAACAAGGAACCTAGATCCTCTATTAGTTTGTTTGCTGATAATGCAGCATCGATGCCATCAGTTTCTGGGTTGTCTGAAACCGTAACAGGTGTAAGATTAGGTTGGAAAAAATCAAATCGCTATCATATAAATGAAAGTAAACCTGGCTTATGCCTTATTATAAATGAGGAGTTATTTTATGAGGACCAAGATCGAAGATTCAAGGTATGTTTATGATTAACTCTGAATAAGATTACACAGTTATTGCATACAGGTAATGAACTAAAAGAATTATGACTTCAAAATGTTATAAAAATAAAATCCCTTTACATAAAATAATTATTTTATTATTAAAGGTTGAGTCTTACTTATTTATCTACATTGTTGCCAAAACAATTGAAGCATTTGTCACATTGTGACAGACTTTTGGATGCCCTCTTCAAGGATTGTGCCGCTAACTCGAACCCTATTGGGTATTGGAACCTTTTACTGGTAAATAAGCGTTGTCCGTCCAAATATTCCTTTAATTCTCGAAAGACATAGAAATTACTGGTGCCAGGTCCTGACTATACAATGGATGGTCGAAAACTTCACACTTCACTTGTTTGAAAAATTCGTCATGTTGAGCACAGTGCAGCCGTTCATTGTAGATCAAAACAATGTTGAACAAAAGCACACCTCTTTGTTTATTCTATTTGTTTTCACAATAAACCTCCCTTGTTATCGTTGTCCTTTGCTTTATGGTTAACCAGATAACGGTTGCTGCTAAAGAAGGGTCCAGAAAATGTACTTGACCGAGTTGGCAGACAATTCCTTGAGCAGAGCAGTTAAAGGCCTGAGTCACAAATGACAAATATTTCAATGGTTTTGGCGATTGTATAGAGAAATGAGTAAGAAAGACAGTTGCTGAACTTATAATAAAATATTTTTTTATGTAAATGGGTCCCACTCATCGGAGGTTGAAAAAAACAGCCCTCATATGAAAGAAGTAATTAAAAGATTAAATGCTTGTATTTTTTAGTTATTCATACTATGCAAAATATTATAAACTAAAATATAATTGTTCATTTTATGTTATGATATTTTAACTATTATTTTAGTATATACATATATATGTTTTAGAGAATATTCGTGTAGTATTACGTGTGGCCAAAACCTTGTTTTGGAAAAAAACGTTTACATTTAGATCTACTTTACAAAGTGCAGTGTTTTCCATAGTATGTACTATTAGGCATTTTAAAAGAAGTGGTCCCAGACTAAAAAATAATGGAAGATGGAGAAAAATTATATTTGTTCGTTATGTTGTCATTATTCATTGTGAAGTTTCCGAGTGGTAGGTTCAATGGAACGCATTTAAAAACTGTTTCCTTGGAACTGATTTACTCTACCCAAAAACAATATAAAAACCTGACATGATAGTAAAGCGAGGACGCTGCAGTCCTCGGCACATAAAGTAGAAATATTTCGCAATACATACATCCATTAAATTAAAAATATTTTTTTACAAATGATGCTATTATGACTAAATTAAACTTAAAATAAGTATGGCTATTTGTTGTATTTACAAGATGACATATATTAAGCAAATTACACCATGTAATCAGTCAATTTTTGTAGATCTTGAATTATATCTTCTATGCGTATTCGATTCTTGTTCACATACTTTAGTATTGTTTTCATTTACAGATGTATTAATATCATTAACAATACTGGTAGTATTGGGTTGACTCAAAGAAGAAAAACTAGGAATACATGAAGGTCTTAAGTTTTTGAATTTGATTTGCATGCCAAACAATTTCTTCATTAAGCACTGTTTTTACATTGTAAACTTTGTCACTTTTTTTAATGGTAATTACTCATTGAGCCCAGTAAGACTTCATAGGGCTAATATAATTTTTATATAACACTTTTCTCCCGTTTTTATTTGTTTGCTAGGTTTGTTTACATTAGTGTAATCAAAATTTTGATCAGTGATTTTTTTAAATTAGGTCTTATAAGATTGGACTAATATTCTTGGTAGCATGTGCACTATTACGATAGTGTAATAAAAACTGTTGTAAATAATGATCAGTATTGTGCTTCTCCAAAACAGCCTTTTTTAATACTAATTTTACCATTATAACGGAGTTCTGTGCAGCACCATTACTTGCAAGATGATAAGGTGGTGCAAAGCGTGTCGAATTCCGTTCAAATGTAAGTACTGGGAGAACTCCGCTGACGTAAATGCTGGACTATTGTCTGAAACTACACAGTCTGGTACAAATTTGGTACAAGTCACTTACCTGACTTTGTTACATGTTACGTACAGTGAAATTACAAAACCATTGTCATTAAAACTACCTTAAACCACTATTAAGTAGTCCATTTTTGTGTTTAAACTAAAAAGTATTCCACCATCTCAGTAGACTTTCAAACACTAACAGCATTTCTCGCGAGCACCTACCTTTTTGCTTGGATGTGATCATAAAATGCATTAAAAAAAAAGCTTTTTATCAAAAACTTACATACAGTTTGAAAAACATTCGAAATGAGGTATATTACTCAACCTCTCTTCCCTTTTAAAAAAMTAAAGGTGAGAGCTGCTAGGGGTAGACACCACAAGATGGTCTCCTTCAACAAAATCCACCTGTTTCAAGATTTTTACTCGAATTTGTCTTCCATTCATTTTCATTGAAACACTTATTTGGAATGGAGCATACAACGCCAGGCACACAGCATATGGAAAACACTACACTCGTAGTTCGAAATGTAAAAACTCATTTCTTCAAAACTAGGCTTTGCCAATAATTAAAATTATTGAGATGTGCTCAAAAGTCGTATGTGATATAAGCTGGATGACCAAAAATATTTTAGTAACCTACAATATAGCATAGAAATTTGAGCTATCACATCTTTTTGTGGTCATGTAAATCAGAGCTGGGTTAAGTACAAGCATAGTGTACTTAAGTATTAAGTACAAGTGCTTGGTTAAATATGTACTCAAATACAAGTATTTAATTAAAAATGTAGTTGGAGTGCGAGTACAAGGAATTGTGAACATATTACAAGTACACGGTACTAAGTAGATGAATGGAAACGATGTAAATTTTAATAATAATAGTAAGCTAATTCTGTGATTTAAACATTTTATTTAGTAAAATTGTTATTCACACACATGCTGCATATTGCATAACCTTGGAAATTGTTTATTGTTTAATTCCTTTCCTACCAGCATTTTTCTACAACACAACACACTGTACTTCTGACAGACGCCACACATCTGCTTGCAGCCATTCCACCAAATACCGCAAAAGGCACTCGCGAAATTATACTGAATAAAACTGGTTAAATTTATGAACTTAGTACTTAAACACTGTTCAAGTACTCCAAATGTACTTGAAGTACCGAAATTAATTACTTGAGTAATGCACAGCTCTGCATGTGATTGCAATCCTTTACACAAAATGACAAGACTGTCTGGATATCTGGTGTCATTGTTCTTCATATAAAGACACTGTAAATCACTTAAACTAATAATTCCATCTGCAATATTTAATATGCTGCTCAAAAAAATATGAGGAACTCTGTTTTGGCAGTTTGCCATTTATTTTTTAATTGACATCAAATTAATCTTAATGAATAATTAAACTTCACTAACGTCAGAAACTTGAGAATGGTATCTAAAACTAAATCAGTTATACTGACCCTAGTATCATGTGTCCTCTATAATTAATGATTCGCTGGCAAAAACAGAGACGCTAGCAAAACGTTTGTGTGGTATCCTTTATCCTTAGTGGAGTTATTCGTACTTGTACCTAAACCTTCTTGTTTGTTTTCTTTTTCATTGTATCAAGTGGTCTAAAGACATTTTGTTTTTGGATATTGACTTTTTACTTTCCCCTAATCTCTTTTTGGGACTAATTAATATCAGATGTATTTTTTTTTAAATTTTAAATATTTAAAAGTGTTATTTTTTCTTCAAGCAGTGCAAAAGTATGACATTTTTTTACTGTCAGGAGTGTCTAATGCTGACATTTTCCTTAATTTTTAAATAAAATGATCGGCATCAAACATATTCACTTTTAATCTTTCGATTGTAAAAAGAAATATATGTTTCATTCAGACTAAAAGTGAGTTGTTTGTCTCACAATTTTGTTTGCTCATCAAAAAAACAACACTTTCAATTCTAATAAAACTATGTATATGCTATTATCTAATAGGWACTTGTACATTAGGAAATTGTATACATTAATAAAGAAGAGCGTCAATTTTGTCTAGCATGAAGGATATGGACTGTTCTAAAATGCATTTGAGACAAGGGTTCCCGTGGCAGTAAATGATACCTAGTAGCTGACTAAAATTGATAATTATGGCAATAGCTAATTTTGATAATATGCTGTGTTTTTTAATGAAAACAGCGAAACAATTATACATTATCTCTTGTTGATTATACAGTTGAATCATCAGGACTGCTTAATTCACTGCTTAAAAATAGTGCAAACCATTCAGCCTTCTACTATGCTATATATTTCGTATAAGTAATGCCAGCATATATACATATATCCACTTCATTTGAGCACTTAAATAACCATTCTAAGGTATTTTAAAATATGAATCTTTTATTGAAGCAATTTGCAATTTTTAATTGATCTTTGGTTTCAGGACTTAGTTGCTAAGGACTTGGAATCGCGGTACGGTACACACTTTGACAGGGACCGACTAAAAGACACATTCAAAAAAATTGGTTTTCGAGACCAAGACATAATTAATAAGGATAACCTAGATCACGAAGTTTTATTAAGTAAGATTAAAGAAATTGCCAACACTGTTAGAGATCACTCTAGTCTATTTGTCTGCATTCTGTCTCATGGGGAAGAAGGTAAATTAATTGCACATTAATTTATGATCTTCATTTGTTGACATTTTTTAGGAGTGGTTTATGGATCCAATAGTTGCAAAATCCCCATCAACAAGATTCAGTCAATTATGTCGACTACCAATACTAAATATTTAGCAAACAAACCAAAGGTCCTTATTCTCCAGTGCTGCCAGGGTAAAACATGCCAGAAAAGTAGGTCTAATTATATCATCAAATAGACATTTTCACAGTAGTTCCTGGTGCTTAAGTAAAACGGGTATGCTTGTGTTTGATGATCGACAGCTTTACTGTTTCTACTTCTTGAATTTGATTTATGGTGCATTCAGCAAAACTTAAATCAGATAAATTAGATTTTTTGCAAGAATATTTCGTGGTTATGAAACGATGGGATATTGCTATCAATACTCTTCTGGAAAAAATCAGTTATATCTGGGATACGCTTTGCCAACTATTTTTTAATTAATCCAAAAGTAAAGAACACGAAATGAAAAATTTGATATTTTGTGTCGAGCTCTGGGATCCAAATGTTTTAGATTTTAATCAGTTATACCATATATTTAGGCAACTTGTATCTTGCCATGGTTTAAACTTAACTGGATTCATTTTGACAAAGATAAAGGAAATTATGTCGCAGTTAAAAAACTTATCAGGCGTGATGTCCAAGAACACTTTTGCCTTCAATATAATAACCAAAGTCTTTGTGATTCACCTTAGAATATATATTGTCAAATTTTTTATTATATGAATATGCCAGAGCCGAATGATGTCAGCAAAAATGCTTTACATATAGATCTTATCTGAAAGTAAAAAATTGCTGTCTGTAAAAGACTATCCTGTAATATTTAAGGTTTATCAAAACAACTAGGTATGAGCAAAAGTACGAATTACATATTATTGTTTTAAAACTTTTACCAACTTTCTCCCTGACCCTATCCAAAGAGGAAATGTAAATGATTATTTGAAATTACATCGAAACTTATAATTGTAATTAATTACAATTTATCCAAAGTAGTTGTAATTAGCTTCACATTGTGAAGTAATTTTAACATCACTGGAGTTGTGGTTTGTATGTCATAAAATTAACCATTTTTAAGAAAATGACACATAAAATGGAGAGGTGTTGAGTTGAGTACAGTATATTCCACTTACAACTGACTATTTAGGGGAATCTTGTAAGAGTTTGTTATAACCAAAGTATCTTACAGGCATAAAATGCAAATTATCAAAAAAAAATAATTAACAGAATACATTTTTTAACATAGAATACAAATATATACTTTTAAAAACATTAATTGCATGATTTTGTCAAAAAAATATTCATCAGAAGACACACATTAATTTACATTTGTTGACATCTGGTTCATTTTGTGGTTATGGCTGTTTACTAGACGTACGTGGCTTTCATGAATGTCAACAAGAATTTATAACGGAACCATTATGGCGAGAAATTTTAATTTTAAATTTATCTGGATTTAAGTGGCACGTCCTGTAAATGCCGCCGTGTGGTCTTTTCTTACCATATTTGACGATTGTTCAAGCACATAAACTGCATCTTATGCAGGTAAATACAAATTTTCACCAGGAGGTAGTTTTACCATGGGTTGGTTGTAGAGATGCTGTACATTTGGGGGATGAAAATACAATGGAGATTTTAAAAAGTATAGTTTTGGTTGGTAAGCAACAAGACAAAACTCATTTCTTTGTGCATTCCACATTTGAATTCTTAGAATAATTCTGTCACCAATCATCATCTAATTGAATTTGCTATTTATTTTATTATAGAATAGTAGTGTGTTTTTAGAACATTCTGAATTTCTACCTATTTTTGCAGTGAACAAACAAGAAGAATCTGAAGATTCTGACTTGGAGTTTGATGGACCCGGAATGACTAAAAGTGTTCCTACAGGTGCAGATATGCTAACCTTTTTTGCTACAATACCTGGGTATAGTGCCTTTAGACACAAAAAACAAGGTTCCTGGTTTATACAAACCTTTTGTGATATGATAGTCAACAGATATGCTAGGTATGTTGAATTGAAGTATATTTTCATTTCATTATTTCAGTGAGTGCTGATTGTTCATACTTTTTGGCATTTCATAAATGATTTTTCCTCAAATTAGTAATCTGTTTCACATACTCTTAACCCCATGAAAATTAAAATATTTGTAACAATCTGGACAGTTTTTTTGATATACATGGGTAAATTAAATATCAACAGGATTTCTTCTGATATAATGTGATTGTATGTCCGATCAATTTTGTCATCAATTGCATCATATTAGTGCAGGAGGAATTGTTGAAGATTAAGCAAAATTTTTCTTATTGTATTTATTTGTAGGTTCTGGCTCCTTTTTTTTATAAATTAAAGACACTTTTTTCTAATAATAATTTTCATAATAATTTGTCAATCTACAAAATAAAAATATTCGACAAAGACCTAAATTATTGGTCGAAACGTTATATTATTAGAAAAAAGTGTCTTTAATTTATAAAAAAAAGGAGCCAGAACCTACAAATAAATACAATAAGAAAAATTAACACAAAAGGACTCCACAAAATAAACATCAACATCTATATTAAGCAAAATATTCACATAAGTTTTTAATGCTATAAAATGTGAAACATTTGAAATTTTCAAAACCAGGTTGAAAACACAAGTCTATCACTAGTACAAGAAATTTGCCTGTGATAGATCTGAGTTATTGTGACTGATCTCTGATCAGCTACACCATGGATTCAAACATTAAGATGTTGCACATGTAAGGTTTCGAAATTAATATTATTTTTTTACACTTAGCGCTCCGTAGCATCATTAATTTTCATTGAAGATGAAAATTCATAATAAGATTTTCGGTTCTATAGTAATATGCCTTAAAAATACTACTACTTTGCTAATTTGAACAGTTTTGTATTATTGATTGTATAAAAAAACATGGCTCTTACCCAAAAAGCTATGGGAATGAACAAAAGTTTATGAAAAGTAAAAGAGCAAGTATCTACCAGAAAATAAAAAATCTTTATTACGTATTTTCATTCACTATATTCTGGTAAATATACTTGCACTTATGTAACAACACTTTGTAAACTGTTTTTATAATTGCACTCTTATGTCTATTTGGTTTAACTCAGCATTACAGACAATAGAAATATTTAAAACTCCACTCAAGGTGCAACCTTGTAAGCAATAAGACGTGCATTGTTATATTTTTAGTTTTTGATTTCACTCATTTTTATATAGGAAAAAGAAGCTTGGACTAATGATATTTTTTTAAATTCAAATATTCAGTGGTAAATTAGTTTAACATAAGGTACATCCATTGTAGTGAGTAACTGTTATTTCATGTAATTTGCAATTTACAGGAGAGATACTTATTTTCTGTTGAATAATAATTCCACTTTTGTTTAGTGACCACCTTGAAGAAATTTGCACTGCTACGATTAGTGAGTTAACTGCTAAAAGATGGCACAAGAATGGAGAAGAGAGATGTATGCTGCCCCAAAAGACTTCCACATTAACCAAAAATTTTTATTTGTTCCGCAGTGATAAGTAGGTGTAATTGTATTTAAATGAAATTATAATATTATTTACGACTTGTTAATGTCATCATTTGATATGCTAAACTATAGTAGCACATTCTTCCAATAATATTTATTTCATCTACATCAGCTATACAAGAATATACTACTTGTAGCATTTGCTGATATACACTTATATGTTATTCCCATATATGGTTTACAGCACACTATGTAATACTTGCAATCTATTTGCATTATTAACACTGAAGAACTACAAGTGATGTGGTTTTGAATTGTTATTATGCTATATGACGACTGGATGATTTAAAAAAAAAACATGTAATTAAAGGTAACATCACACAAAAGTTGTTGCACTAATGAGAAAAAAGATTTATATTACCTTGTAAGAACCATTGTGGGATCTTGTTTTGTTTAGTCATATTCAAGTAAATATGTATTTATATTTTACTTTTTATTTATATTGTAATGTCATTATATTATATGTAAATCAATTATATGTCTTTTTAGTATTAACGCCTTTGTTAGTTTATGTAGTATTGTTATTTGATAATAGAAATAAATTTTGTATATATGTATACCTGTTGAATTTATGGCCAAAACTTTTCTCGAATTGTTGCGATTTGGCACTACCCACTTGAGCCTTGTTGCCAGGCAACAGTTCGCKAAGTTCTGTTGAATTATTTTCAATTTATTCTCACTCTCTTGTGATATWACTGAAAGAATGTTAGAAAGTACTTACTCCAATGCTCATGCGGAACATCTTTATAATAACCGAGTAATGCAAGTAACAGCATTGCTCAATATTGTAATCGTGACCACCAGAATCTTTTTGGCTGTCTATATGTGGATGTTTGAAAGTCAGCAACTTAAAGATGGTAAAATTGAAAAAGCTAAAAATATATCCCTAAGAAAGGCGCTGTTGGTCCTCCAGGTTGCGGGTTGAAGAGAATGGTATGTTTTATAGCATTACTTGTAAAAGGTAGTGCTGTCTGCTGAATGAACCAACACATAAGGTCGATAATCGCTCAGCTGAGGGGTATTTGGACTTGCGCACTAGATAAAATTTCAATTGACGAACTGGTCAACAGAGGGACTAAAAAGAGGCTGAAAGTAGAGTTGCTAGATTGGGCAGCTTATTTCAAATTGAGGCGAGTTGGAAACGCAATTTGCGACAAAATTTTTGCAAGTGGCGGCAGGAGTTGGGATGGGCAAAATTGTTTTTCTTTTGAAGCGACAAAATATGTGTTAGTCGTCTATTGCGATTTCTGGATCGGATTCCTGAATAGCGAATAACAATGTAATGATAAAAAACTATGGCGTTTATTTTGTAATAAGCAATGAACTTGTTTCAAAGTCAAGGAAGTTTGGCAATAACTTAAAATGGMCAAAAACAGTAAAAATATTGTTGTTATGGAAATGTAATATTATTGATATGACATACGAGGGTGAATGCTTTCAGCGTCCATAATATAAGATAATATTTTCTCGTAAATCTCGCAGTCTCTTGAAATCACTGACAAAAAATTATAAGTCCGACGTTTCGATTACGCCTGTAATGTTTGTCAAAGACGAAGAACCTCCAAATTTGCCTGACACAAGTTCAAACAAAATTTTGAAAGTAAATAAACAAATCAAAATCACCAAGGAAGTAAGACGTCATAGAAACAACGTGCCAACCTGATAGAAAAGAACCTAACGACGAAAAAGGAACTACCTACCACTAGTTATACACGAACTACTTCATAAAAGATAACTACTTGTGTCAGGTTCTTCGTCTTTGACAAAGATTACAGGTGTAATCGAAACGTGACATAATTTTTTGTCAGTGTTTTCAAGAGCCAGCGATCTTTCCGAGAAAATATTGTCTTATTGATATGTCATGTTCACAAAGAATTAATTGTATTAATATTGTGTATATGTTCGTTTAAATTGAAAAACGCTGTTCACCTGCACCTATCTTTAATAAATGCTCCAGTCGAGAACCACGCTCTGCTACAGCGACTATTTGAGTCGATTTCAAACTTGAACGGGTTTGACTATTTGATTACTAATAATAATTATTAAAAGTACATTGATGTCAAAGAATAGCTTCCCAAGAAATCACGTTATGCACACTATGCGTAATCACGTGTATATTTGCACTTTTATTGATATAGAGCTAGTAAACTTGTATTAGTAGTTGGGCAACATTTTTAGCTGTTGACAGCGACTATCATCCAGCCACTTCTGGCAACCCTGTGTGTTTTGTTCTGAAATACCCTTGTGCGCAAGTCCAAATACCCCCATGCGCAGTTTCAATTTGTCTCAAGCATGATATCAAGCATAGCTCACCTATTTAGAAAGAGTAAAAAATGTCTGTGCTTCCGACAAACAAAGGACGTAAATGACATGGATATGACAAATGACAATCTCACTTTTAGAATTTTGTAGGTTAAGTGTTCAACTAGTAGTAATCAACGAAAGTCTTCTTGTTTGTGGAAAAATGATGCTCCAGATCCAAGTGGACTAGATAATACAAATGTTAACTGTGTATGGATTCAAAACTTATCTATCATGACTGCTACGTTCTTTCACAGAGTGATACTTTCGTTAGGGTTGCTGTCATTACTGCATGCTGCATATTCAGCTGCACAACGTAAGATGTATATTATTGATATTCGAAGGCAGTATACCTTTTTCCCTTTCTTATTACAGATCGTTCATACTTGCGTTTGAATGAATTGGAATTCACCCATCTACCTTTAGATGTAAGTGTAGTGTTCATGCATTGCTACAATTAAAGGCAAGACAAATTATTATAGATGTGCCTCAAAAGTGGGGAAGACGAACAGCGAGTGATTTTTGCCAATTTGTTGCAGATTTTCATTCAAGCTTTGCTCAGTCTGTATGTAGTAATGTACGGAGTACTGTACGTGGCAGGAGACTTTAGAGAAATCAGGGCTTCTGCAGATTTGGAAAATAAGTCATGGGAAACTTTTTCGAACATTCCTTCTTTCTATGTTTTCAATCACAGAGGCAGAATGTTATCTCCACATTATGATCCAAAAACTGACTATGAATTAACGTAGTGATTAAACTTAAAGGTTTTTCTACAGATTACAAGCTTTTTTTGTGTATGGTTTATTGGTTTATCTATATTAGCTGTACCATAAGCAGGAATTATGTTGGTTGTTAATTGTTAGGTATTGAATATTAGTATTAGATTATTTAATATTCAGAACATTTTCAAATAGCACTGTAGATTTTAGGCATGTATTATAACTTGTAGTATAATATAATAAGTAATAAAGTACAAAAGCATTGTTTTTTAATGTTGAATAAGTTATGGCAGTGGATAATGTTTCTATTCTCCAATAAGTATAATTTGTATTTCATAAAATTCTGTTGAATGTGGATTGTACAATCAAGTACAGCATAAAATGTTAATATTGTTTAGTCAACTCAACAGCAACAACCTGTTGACTGACGTTTTGCATTTGGAAACATGTGAGGACTAAATAATTACAGTATCTTGAAAGCAAACAATAAATTGAAGCACATTATGTATATTATACAGGGTCATTCATTATTTGTCTCATTTTGTCTGTTGTTTCACTCATGTACCTCCCATTATATCCTGTGTGGACATTTCTGTAAAATTTACATTTTGTGGTGTTTGTCTTTGTTCATACATTTGGTTGTTAGTTTCACTATTGATCAATAATAACTAAATTGCTGTAAGTTTTCGATACATCCGTGATTTTCACATGGACAAATCTGATACATTGTAGAAAAATGACAATTTTATAATGGTACCGATGCGTTTCTCAAATATGCTTGAAAACTCATTTGCACATGAGAACAATTATGAAAATACATTCTATCCTCCATAGTGAAGTAGGTGCCTACTCTCCTACTTAAAGCACTGTATATACAGAGGTCTCTACTTCTACCGCTAAATGGTGTTGTCTATTGGCACCGCTAAATGCCACGTGCCATCACTAGTCTTGCACAAAATGAACCCCAAAGTGAAAGGTATGACATGTCCACATCATCAAAAGTGCAAAGAAAAATAAAATAAATATTACTAAACTGCTCAGTATAAGAGTATAAATTCTGTAAATAGGGCTCGAAAGAAATAATACAACCTGGAATAAAAATTCTTGGATGCATCTACAGTTTCCTCAAGAAAATTTTCAGATTAAACAAGGAAATCTCCTGAAGGAGATTCGGGTTCAAATTCTGACCGTAGCGAGTAACTTTTTCATTTCAACTTAGTTTGCTTTCCCAATAAAACCTATACATTATTTATATATTCTTTGTTTTTCTTGAGTTGTAATATAGAAGAACGTAACGCGATTTGGACTAAACTAGCTAGCTAAAATTGCATTGTAAATAAAACATATTACATAAAACTTTTTTTATAGTACTATGGTACCAATACAATAAAAATTTAATATCAGAAGTAATTTGAAATAAACAAACTCATTTTGATAACTAATTTATTTTACATTTGACAGTGATTTAGTAGTGCCAAATAATTCTATAGTAGTATCATACATCCAGTGTTAAGTTAATATTAGTCTTAAAAATTGTTAATTTGATGTCAAAAACTTGGCATTATATATTGTTTTTGTTTTATTAGTTTTTACTTGTATATTAATCTAATGCTGTTTTCTATTTTTCTAACTTTATATGTAATGATTCGACTAAAAACACACCAATATTTTCTTATATTTTAATTCCACTCAAATATTTTTACGATCAGATTCAGTGGGCCAATAAATAGGCAGCGAACTCGTATGTATGCTGATTAGTTCCCAATTTCAAATATAGCAGTTATACTTTATGTACGAGATGACTGGTGTCTAAGGTTCATTTTAATTTCAAGATTGTATTTGGTACATGTTGAGCAGTATCCTACTTCTGAAGTAAACGATGATTAATAATGTTTTATGGCTTCTCCATTACAAATTATAAGACACCATTGCAGATACTCACCGAGCGCTTTCCTCATTTTTTAAGCAGTAAATTTTGAACTGTTCTGTCTCTATCATACATTTTTGAATCTTTACCTCTACCTTCACCCACTTTGCTCCATGAACGCCCACCAAATTCAAAAATGATATTTATTCCTTGTTGTATCTTGTGTGGAAAGTTTTTATTTTGAACAAAGCCTATAAACCCTACAGTAACAACAAGCAGGCTTCTTTTGATCCCAAGGTACCCAGTATTGAAAAGCATAAACATAATTAGTAATTTAAAGTTGCCACCCGTATGTTGCTCCACTTGTGCTACCAAGACAGCGTAGTCAATATAAAATAATAATAAACACTTCTATCAAATCATTAATACTAAAATGTTAAACTACTATTCTTGGCATTGGTTATATAATTTGTGTGTGATCCTAAGCTTATAGATTCTGTCATAAGCTATGATTAAACAAAACAACCAAATACTTGCTTTTGTTGGGCCTTTGAAGTATCTCTTATGAATTCATAATGCCCGATCCCCAAAGAATTTAATTTTTAGAATATCACTAAGATGTTTAAAGTTTTGGATAGAAATTTAAATACAAATAAATGTCTCAAGTAATATTAGATCACACTTAAGCAGAAGTTTCATTGACGGCTTTGGCATGTCTTAGGCAAAAGATATTTTTCATCTTGATACTTTACCAATAGAAATATTGAAAAAAAAAAGAATAGTATTTATAACATGTGTTTTAATTTTCAATACTTCTGTGCAGTATAATAAATACATAGTGCTATAGAAATAAATAAACAATATCGCACAATAGTGATAGTGTCAATTCTTAATTTATAATTAATAAAAGATTCACAGCATAGGACAGTTGCACCATTAAAATAGATCAATTCGGACACAACTGTAAAATACTTCAATAGAACTGCTTCAGCTGTTCATACGTTATAAAGAAAATAACATTCCATGGGCCCATTCTAACCCAAGTCGGTATAAAACCTTTGTAAAATGCCCAGAATCCTTCATTCTTGAAAGTCTGTATGAAACAATCGGCAGTACCACTGTAAATGTAAGTTCGAAGTGGTCCTCCAGTCTTTTTCAATCTTCTTTGGTTCATTAAACGTGTCTGAAAAAAAATAATACAATAAGAAAATAACCCTCTGAAATTATAAACATGTTGTCACTAAACATTAGTTTTGACTAATTAGCTGGATTATTCAGCTAAAATAAAATGAATAATAATTTGAATACTTTATTTTTTATACTCCTTTCTAAACGTTATTTAAATCAAAAGGTGTTGTAGACATTTGAGTAAACTAATTTTCTTTTTAATTAGGTGTATTAATTTAGCCAAATACACAAGGACACAATAAATACAGAAAGTTTGCTTTCGAGCAATAATTTTCAGTTATAGAGATAATATTACTGTTTATACATTTCCAAAAGTAAAAAATACAAGTTGATAGTTCATTTTCCATAATTAAAATTACTAACACTAGAGCAATCGAACTAACTTTTTAAAGTACAAGACACAACTTAAAGAAACACATGTATAAACGATGTGTCTTTCCTTGTGAGTAATATGTGAAGTGAAATTAAAACTATCTTTGCACCACCACCGTTTACTTAGGTACATCCGCTTGTCTCTTGCTGTAAGTGAAATGTCCAACAATGCTTTCTTGTAACTTTAGTGCTTCAAAGTTATACAAGATAATCATATTTTTTTGTAATACATACATTCCAAACCAAACCAAAAAAATGTACACTCAAATTTCTTTTTAAAAACGGCATAGTAATAAAAAATGAGAAGGTAGATAATCTTCATGATAGGTGTTAATTTAACGGCATCAAGTGCAATATTAATTGAAATATTATATTTATGGAAATAGTGCAGGCCATACATTTTGTTTTTATTAACATGATCAGTCAGTCATTATTGTTTAGTTTTGATCCCATCAAACACTTTTGGAATATTCTAAGAGAAGGATCTGAATGCATCTCTACCAACAACACTAGAAGAGCTCAAAACTTCCCTTAGTTGTATGTCTAAATGAAAGTGTATCCCATAGGAATTCATCCAAATAAAAGATGGGCTTTCAGAAATAGTAACTGAGATCATTACAGCCCGCGTGTCAGTTTCATTTTTCAGTAATAATTTTGCTGATATAATTAGAATTAGTTTATTTGCATTTTATAAATGATGAATTGTACTTATGTAATAAAACAATTTTTAGTTTTTGTGGTAAAGTTCACTCTTATTGACACAAAACGTTCATTATGAGCAAGAAAAGATATTAGCTATAAAAGAAATTAATTTGAACCGAAATTTGAACAAGTTTTTTTAAGGCGGACTGTTAATTGTCGTGGTAAGTGTATTTGACATTTTTGTTTACAGTTTAATTTAACACTTGTATGTGTAAAGCAGTATAAATAAAATTTAGAACATAATAAAACCAAAAGCCTATCTCTTCGTTTAGGTATATAGTTGGCAAATACAGTGCATAAGTTTGTCTCATATTTCATCTAAACCTTCTTCTTTAAAACTGAAGCACGAGGGTCATCCATAAAGTAATATCCGTTTGTGCCGTACAGAGAGGTAGGGTATAGCGTAGCCGACGGATAAGGTCTAACCATTTCCCCTCTATATCTGCATTGTGTGTGCATTTTTCTGACATTAACTGTGTTGTTTCTGTCAGTGTTTATAATATTCTAGAAAATAGAGAGTGCTGCCAGTTGAGATGTTGTGAAGTTGGGGGTATGATTAGGTTTCTCGAAGCAAGAAATGTGCGATTTTGTGATATTTATCATTCATTGAAGGAGGTATATGGAGACAATGTTATAGATGAGTTGTCTGTTCAGCGCCGGTGTCGTATTGTGACTTTTGGAGGTATGACGAGTGCTTGCGTTGACCATTGGTCATTATGAACGAACTGCTGAAGAAATCTGTGAACGTTACTCATATTATAAAGACTCACGGAAACAACACAGTCAATGGCAGCGAAACACAATTTTGCACACACAAAGCAGACATACAACGGAAAGGGTTAGGTTATCTCTAAACCATGGAATACTGATTAGCGTTTATTTTTAAACTGATTATGAAACAAAAATCTAATAATCCCATTACTTTTGTTAATTATCAAGGTTATCAAATTACAGTAGTGCAACTGAAATTTTCTAATTAATTATATTTCAATTTGCAATAATGTCAAAAAAATCTTGTTTTAAGAAAAATCTGCACAACAATGTATATTGTTTAATTCAATAAGGTTGTTGCAATTTGTGGGATCATACAAAGTGACTGACTGAAAGTTGCACAGCTGAAAATTTGCGAATATGCTTCTTGTGAATTTGTAGATGCTGCATTTTGAAGTCCTACATGCTAAAAGATAAGTACTTACCCTAATTACATCCAACGGGGTGGAGGCAACTGCACTTCCTAAGCTCGCAAATACACTAGATCTGTAATACAATCTATTACTCATGTACATTTTAACAAACACAATTAGACTTACATGAAGTGATTAGCGACATGATCACCAAATGCATTCATCAGACGACTTTTACAAAAATCATACACAGGTAATTCTACAGCAGCTATCACTGACGCTCGTTGTGCAGTTGGACTCACACCCTACACAAAAAGAAAACATAAGAAAGACATCAGAAGCCAGTCACAGCACAACTCACCTTCCACAGCCCTGAGATTCCTTCATTAACATAAACATCTTTAAAACAATCTACTAAGCCAACATTTCCATGGCTACCCTGCACTTGCATACGAACTTTTAGTACATCAGTGGGATTAGCAATGGCACTTGATACTGCACCTGCTATTACAGCACAACACACGTTAACAGTAATTGTTTCTTTCCCGTAATGATCCACAATTATTTCCTTGAGAGAGTAGTAAGTACCAAACTTGATAGTGCCATAAGTTGCTTGCCGCAATACCGCTGGCCAAATTCTGCAAGAAAACCTTACCCTTAAAAGATTTTTCTCTTTTTTAAATATTTGTGTATACATAGCAAGAGGAACTATTACAACAACTACAAACCCTAACACTATATGTTGGGACGGGATTAAACATTTCCATTGAAAGTACATTATACGAGGCTTGTCTTTTTTGAACCTCCGATTGGTTATAAAAATGAGCACCATTTACAAAAAAAAAAATATTTTATTATTAAAAGTTCAGAAGTCTTACTCATTTTCTACAAAATCACCAAAACCATTGAAGCATTTGTCACATCATCACATAGGCTTTTAGATGCCCTCTCGAAAAAATTTTGCCGCCAACTCGGACAAGTACATTTTGAGGTGCTTGCCGCTAGTGGTAAAGCGTTATCTGCGTAACACAATAACAAATGAGATTTATTGTGAAACATTACGTTGTCTGCAACAAGCGATTTACGAATAGAATACACGAAGAGACAAACAATTAAACTGTGAAATTTTGGACCATCCATCGTATTGTCTGGACTTGGCATCAGCAATTTTTATAACTTTTGAGAATTAAAAGCATTTTTGGATGGACAATGCTTCGTCACCAAAGAAGGGTTCCAGTAGGCTGTCAAAATGTAGTTGACCGAGTTGGAGCCACAATTCCTTGAAGAGGACATCTAAAAGCCTGTGCCATGATAATGAGAAATCTTTGTTTTGGGGATTTTGTAGAAAAATAAGTATAAGACTTTACTCAACTTTTAATAATAAAATAATTTTTTTATGTAAAGAATCTTATTTTTATAGCCCATTGGAGGCTGAAAAAAAAACAGTCCTTGTATCTTGTATTCGTCCACTGATAAGTTATGAAAAATGAATAAACCACATTTCAGTTGACAATGAATTTTTAGGTAGGAGCTCTACTATTGATTGATATTACTTACATAAATATAATTAACATTCCACTGCAAAAAATTTAAGGAATGCAAATTCTTAAAATGAAGATCGGATAGTAAAAAATAAAATATCAAAAAAGCCATATGATAAATTAAGTACAAAATTAAATAAGAACAAGATTTAATGCTGTATTTATGAACTATTTAGATACTATTTTGGTATAGGTATGATTAGCGAAGACACATTTTATAAATGTATGTATGTAGTAATGTGTAATATTAATAAATATAAAATATACAAATATCATTAATAAATCGTGGATACAGTTGATCTCGGCAGCAGTCCTAATCTCAGCAATAAGTTTATATTAACCAGGATTCCAAGATCAAACGACTAATTTTTTTTTGGAATCTTATTCGTTTGTCAGTAGATCAGAAATGTGTTTTGTAAGACTGAAAATACAAGAATAAGTCTTATAATCTTTTTACCATACATGTTTTCCATTCAATGATTTGCAATTTTACCAATTTTCGCTTACTTATTTTCCTGAATAAGAATGTAATGCAAAACTGAATACTAAATGTCATAAATCTGTAACTACAGTTGTCAAGATCTGGAGATACTTAAAAATTTTCAAAGGTGTTATAAGTTTTACTTATTCCAGGAAGTAGATAGATTAGAGCTAGTGCCCATTGGCCTATCGTAAAGAACCACATAATTATACATTTAACATGTGTATTTAATAACGTTAGATTTCAGCTGTTAATCTTGCTCTGATGGAATTAGTTCGGTATTTTTCACAATTGTTGTTTGATTTATTTTATCATACCTGATGATTAAATAAAACACCTGTTTTACACAATTTTAACATGGCTATATCGAAATACTTGGCAAACAAAACGGACAGCAAGCTAATTTTATATCCTAGTGTAATCAGCTAAGCAAATATAAATTTTTGGAGGGTCAACAGCTAAAAAGTTATAAATTAAACTAAAACATTCTTAAAAAGAAAACCTGATATATTTCAGTTTTATACATAATTAATCTAGTTTTGCATCTATATTTTTGTTTAAGTTTATAGCTACTGCAATAAAACAGACATATTCTGTTCCAGTGATGGTAAGTCAAAAACTGTATTCTCAAATATGTCAGACATAAGTGAATAAGAAAATCAATGACAATTTGTAGTGATTAACAGACTAAATTAACACAAAAAGCGACTGAACATGCAATAGCCAGTGTGAAATAAAACTTGAAATATAAATCTTAACACAGTTTATCAACACAAATTGGCAGAATCAATTTTCAATTAACAATGAGGTCTGTGCCACTCCAATTATTTAATAAATAGCATAGCCACAGCACTAGGTGTATCGTAACACATAATACTTTGTCCCAAAATCATTGTGTTTAAAAATACGGTATTCATGTTTTATTGTTGCAGTACCAAAARGTAGATATGTCTAATAAACATTATCCACAGAAAGCTTTAATAACACCTAATGAAAATTACAAAACAACTGATAGCATAAAATATTCCTTATGATATACTGTTAACATGGCAACCTTAATGTTTGACCCTCATTTGCAAAATAAATGAGTATGATGCAAGGTTTTCAAAGCATTTCTTAATCATTATTTATATTTATATCTTTGCAGGGGGGCTTACGCTTGTTTATCACATAGGAATAAAACTGATGCAACCTTAAGCTAGAGAAATACAAAATAATTAAATGGAAAATACTTGTTTTTCTGTCATTAGAGACACATTAACAAATAAATTAAACAAGAGCATACTAAGAAAGTAATAAACAATTTTTATAAAAGATGTCTAATAGTTATCTTGCCAAAATGTACAAGTGGTGTTTAATCACATACAAAAAAAGAGGTTTTCAATAAATTTTATATTTCCTTGGGTGTCTTTTTTATGACAGGGCATGGAAGAAACCATTTAAAATAATCTATCTTACATTATGGCACTGAATATAATATAGAGTTAAGTACATAGATGCCCTATTTAATACATAATTACTAAGCTACAGAGCATTAAGAATTTTCACAAAATATTGTACACATTTTATATTTCTTTTATTTATTCTGTGTAATAGGCAAAGGCCAATATGAAGTTATTTCTTCTATTGTTCACTTTGTTTGGTATGACTGATAGTAGCCAAGTTCACAAAATTCATGGGCTGCTATTGCTATCTAGCAGACAAGTTTGAACTGTTTTTATGTTGATAACTGTCCACTTTGCAGCCTTGAAATAATGAATTACTCAAAGAAAAATCATGACCCGTTAAATGTAAGCAAAATGTGTTAAAAATAATATATTCTATGGCTTTTGTTACACAAGGTATTTAGATCATATTAAATTAAAGCATAAAATGCAATTATTTTTATAGACAGAGAGAGAAACTGCTAACCTTATTATAAGGAATCGAGAATTTTTAGGGGACCCTTGTATTCATAATACATAAACTTTAATTCTTTAAATATTGCCCTTGTGCATTGTTCTTCTATTGAGAATAATGTAATAAAAATTTATAAACACAAGCACAAATTATAAAAGAATGAGGCCAGCTAGTTTTGTATATTTATCTATTGCATATGTGAAAGTTCTTACTAGTAAGCATATTTATAAAGCTTGTCTATTTCATTTGACTGTTTCTAACTTCTAAGTGACTTAAAAATTGAAAATAAACTTTAAACTAGTGATATAATGATCCATTTTGGTATGAACTAATGAGAGCAAAAATTATTTTTTCATGTTTTACCCTGAAGTTTACGTGAAATAGAAAATGGTAAAGTAGGTGCTATGGCATTTGATACTGAATATCACTAAAGGGGTACATTACACTTTGCCTGCTATACACTTGATTTATTTTGAACCACTTTACCAGCAAACATAATCGAATTGAATGAAATTATACCAATAGGACTTTTAATTTGCCACTTTCACATGCTGGTACATATATAACTTGTAAGTTCTTATTTTCCTTTAATGCAAATATTGTGTTGACCATTATCAAGTAAAAAACGGTGCACTATTCAAAATACATATGACTATTCTACTAATCTGCCTATTATTTACTGGGTCTTTTTGGTCTAGGATGTATTTTAAATATAGCAAATAATTAAACACCAATTACTGCCTATTTAGTAATTTTGATTCTAATCCAGTTGATGCATTCAATAATAAATAAAATTTATTTCAATGGACTGCTATTCATTTATTTATTTATTCAGTTGAGTGAAACTAAACCATTTCCTACCATAGATTCATTAAAGGCGGGTTTACACCAAACCAACAAAATAGCAATTGAAGTTGAAGAAACAAAACAACACGTTTCCCGATCAAAGTGGGTAAAATTCAAAGGGTTGTGTGTGTTCTACAACTTAATGGGTTCAGTGCAAACAGTGAGTTGTGCTTTAGCTTCTGTCAACATTCAGAGTGCTTGGTGTTTAGGCCATGTTACCCATTTATGAACATAGTTTCAAAATTCTTTTATTGCTCTTATCCGTTACCGATCTAAATGCAAATGACTACCCCTAAAAATGGATTTTCCGGTAATCTTTGTGGCAATTTCACAATCCCTTCTCACCCAACCCCACTAAATATACTTATTATAATAAAAATTAAACGACCTATTCCCTACATTGTCTGGCAAAGAACAGAAATGAAGAACAAATCTACAACTTCTTATTTGGTTTAAAGGACAGAAAACAAAAACACTACTGCAAATCAACTAGTTGGTTTGATGTAAACCTGCCATAAATAAGTCATCACCATTGTTACCGGGTTGATTATAACTAAAATCGACTTTAATAAAGAGAAGAGGAATCAGCCTACTGAATTCTGAAATTAGATTATACCTTAGTTATCAGATTAAAGTGGTTGTTTTGCCGGGCAAGTATACAAATTAAGCACCTTCAAGATTCAAAACAGATACAACAAGATGGTTACATTATAATACAGATGGAACAGTTTATAGGTACTATGACTCGCAATATAGAGGATTGGATATTAATGCTCTAGGTAACTGAAGAAATAAAATTACTGTTATTGAAGTTAATTCATTTTTAAGAGCACAATTTCTGTTTTTCAGCAGTATGTAGAGTTATACTGTATGAAACATAATACTTTGATTCTGAATAACAGTTTTCGAGTTACCATAAACTTTTAGTTACATCACTTGTTATAGCATCCACAAATTGTTTTTAAATCTAGTCATTAGCAACAAAGTTAGTTCAGAAAGCAAAAAAAACATAAGTTAAACATACCCAGCATACAAAGCAGCAAAACCTTCTTGCTTTCCAATTTTCAGGAAACAATCCACCATACCTCGGTATTTAAGTTGTGCATGTTTAGTATCCAGCTTCTGTCCCTGTACTTGCAATCTGGTTTTAGTAGTATCAATTGGGAATGTACCTTCAAGCAACCATATATTTATAAGCACTAAGCCTCAACTAAGTTTAGTACTTTTTACTTACCAAATTCTGCTGCACAGGATGCTAACCCTCCGTAAACGAAAGGTCGCCAATCCCTATCTCCCATTCCACTTTACTACAAAAAATTTGTTGCTAAACCTTTCTTCTGGCTAATCAGATTACGTTTGGTCGATCAGTAGAGTTGCAATTTGATATTCCAATAACGAAGGCATGAATGAAAACTGCTTTTACATAACTTTGCTGTGGGTAATTATGAGTTTGCAAGGAATATCGAACAGTAATCGCTCTGGGAGCAAATAGTGCGAAGGTAACAGTTAGCGTAGGTACACGGTAATTATGAAACGAATGCTTAAAACACCACGAAATTACTTTACGACTAAGCAAACCAGAAGCCAAAAGCCAAAGAACAAGTGCCAACGACAGTCAAGCACTAGCTCAAGAGCAGGCAAAAGGCATTTCCCGATTGCCGCATTCCCGCATTTGGCATTTCTATTTCACCAGCATTGCCACTTCTTGACATTTTAAGAACATGATAATTAAGATCCAAGCAAAATTAGTGATTGCAAGGATTGTACTCTGCTATGGAATATGGATAGTACTAATTCGCACTGCAAAAGGTTTAGGTTTGCTTAATTAGCTAGTGATATTACAAGGTTCGGATTAGATGTGATTAGGGTGCGGGGCGAACTAGAAAGTAGCATTTAGTAGCATTCTACAAGGTAAAAAAAACAGAAGCACTGTTAAAACTTACAGGTGCTGTTTTCTAACAAAAAAACGTACTTGGGATATATTTAGATAAAATGCATGTCCTTCTGCTCCATGAATTACAACCGAAAAAAGTAAAAGTGCCTATTACAGTAGCAAAATAAATTGATATTCGATACCTATTTCACTTACAAAACATCCAAGTAAGCAGTAATCTGTGTAATTAACATGCAACTTGGCGCGAATTTTTAATTTGAATCGCAAATAACGGGTGCAGTAGGATTCCATACAATATTCAATAGAAAGAAATTATTTTTGATGTGACAACGTTGCCTAGTTGACTTGAACTACCGCGCAAGCACGTGTCGATTTCGTGATCGTGATTCGTGCACTGCGATAGCTAAACACGTGCAACCTGCATAAAGCACTTTACTAGGTATAGGTATCCTTCTCAAAATAAAAAGAGGCAATGTAAATAAATATCTGCAATACGACATAGGTACTCACCGATTATTAATTACCGTATTATGTAACTGCCTCTGGTTTGCTTGCTTTGTAAGCCATTCATTTGGAATAAAGCCAATTTTAATTTAGACCTATCAGAATTCAATGATCCTGTTGCTTTTTTATAGCTTAGAACAGTTACATTAATAATTACCTGTTGAAGTGCCCTGCCTATTTGTTGCAAATTGCTGGTGCAATTTGGCTTTAGATAATTTTTTACAAAGTTTCACCGTCCCGCTTTCGTTTTGAAGTCTAAAAAAATTACCATTCCTCCAGGATATGAGTGAAGAGCGAACTTATGTGGTTTTATTAAGATATAAAATATATATGAAAAACCCATACCACATTAATTTACGATAGTTATCCTAAACTAATGGGAGCGAAAACTGGTAGAAGTTAGCAATGACCATCTAGTAAATGAAGTGTAAAAATTCATTCCCTATGCGGTTAGCGCACCCGATAGCGGGTGTTCGTAACACGAACACGCCTCTTTCAAGAATCAAAAATGTTATTTCTAAAATATAAGTAAGGATTGCGCGTCTGAGATATAGGTAGTTGGTAATTTTGTACATTTTTCTATGTATTTAGATGAAAAGTAATGTCTCAGAAGATAAGTATTTTTGAAGTACGGTAGGTTGATTGTGGGTAAATATAACATTTACATATTACGTGCTCTGAAACTCCCGTTTCGGTACCTGTAGTGTTGACCGATATTAACTATATAGTCCAATAAAAATAGCAACGTTTTTTAAAAAAACTGTATAGGAACAGGAACATACTTACGTATGTGCTGGTGTGACGTATCATAGGATACGCTAGCTGCAAACATTACATACCAATTTTATCTTACCCTACTCACGACTCGGGTATGCTTTGCGTAGGCAAACAGAAAAGTTCAAAAACAAATCAATATAGAGCAACAAATGAAAAACGGAAGGGCTTTAGGCCAGGGAAATGTGCCAGGGGAACTTTTGAAGGCAGCCCTCTCAGCAGTGTAATTTTTTTTAAATTTTCAATCCAAATAATTAGATTTTTTCAAATGGAATGTAAATATTTTTCACTATCGAACGTAAAAATAAAATTTTCTTTTATTTGATGTTGCATTGACATCTTCAAGCAACATTAATAATAGTCTAAACTGACCATTTTTGAGTTATTTAGAAACTAACTATTTTTACAGTCTCCAAGAAAGAAGTGAGCATGTCTTATCGACTTTCTTTTGTTTTTGTATTTACGTTTCATTAGGTAAAATTCAGCATTACTGAAAACATAGTACAACTGTTTCCTCAAATACTGTAATGTTTAAAAATTGCATTACGAATATCAAACCCAACTCTTAAAAAAATAAGAAATCATGTTTCTGGGCAAGACCTCTACAATTATAAATGAATTATTATTAAAAGAAAATTCAGTTCTTTGAGGAAAACTTTTTGCACTAGTGACTAATTTTATACCTACTAAAATTTGATAATACATCAATCAGTACCAACTGCTTATGGGATTATACTACCTATATTTAGTGTCAAAAATCAATTTGTAACAACACTGCYYCCAGACTACATACTGCAACAATGAAAATAAGATTTATTTTGCATCTGGTTAGGGGAAATATTAAAAATAAAATTCTGTCATTTTTAAAATAAATGAATATTGGTACTAATATTTTTAATACATATATAATCAATAGGAATTCTACAAGTACTTCAAAATAATCAGGTTATACACTATGCCTAATCATTTATTATCGAAATTATGTGAGGTAACTTAACTAAAAGCTTTGATTGGTTGAAATTAACATAAAAAAATTATACATATATGTGAATCGTAGACCACTCTTTGTAAAAGACAACAGAAGTGCAGTAAATAAATAAAATAATTTAGGGTTGTAGGTACTTCCAGTAAATTGGTTAAAACGCAAAATATTATCATTGTAGGTATATAAACTTTTTTACAGCCATATTTAAGTCTAAATGTGTGTAATGTATACTGCAGTTGTTTTTGTTGGGTGAACCGTCCAAATTAGTGTTATTGTTAAAAAATACAAACAAAAACGATATTATTACAACTATACTTTATTTTCATTTCACTATATTATTTGGGACTAGATTTACATTTCTTTTTTTTACTCCTTGATTGTGATTTATTTCTACTGTGAGATCTTGAACTACTTCTTCTTCTCTTTCTTCTATGTTTGTTTTCCCCATTCCGATGATGGTGACTATTGTGAGATTTTCGGTATTCACTGGTTCTTTCAGGGGATTCAGACCATCTCCAGTTACGGGTATCGGGAGTTATGTCACTAAAAATTTAACCAAATAGTAAAATTTAGTTTTTTAAATCAACACTTGTCATACTCATATTTTTTCCTCGAAGGTGTTCTGTGTAGATCTTTATCTGCATCACGAAACAGATTACATGGATTCCGAAATACATGTAAGAAATTACATGCTGAACCTTTCGGGCATCTTTGTTTAAAATGCAGCCCTATAAAAAAATGTATGTTACACTGGATATAATAGGTGTTCATTTAATAGAATTGAAATAATTTTTAACATGTCACTTCACAAAAGTATTGGTACATGCAAGCACTATTATAAATTATGTTGTTAATATACTTTTTTGACAAATCTTGCATACTTAAAAAAAATTTGGGGTTGTAGTTTTATTACCGACCAATGTATACTTGCTGGGCTACAATGAAATGCCACCGAATAACTCAATTGTATGATAATTAGATTCTACAAACTATACTAAGTATACAAAAATTAACAAAGCTGTATTTTGTATTAACTACAATGATTGTTTGTGGTAAAAGTAATATACACTAAAGACAAATATTCTGTACTCAGGCAGTTAAAAAAAATTTTGAACAATTGCAAGAGAAAAAGCTGAATATGACATAGGACTGGAAATAAGGTAACGGCTACCACAAAATGTGTAATATAAAAAACAGTTATTAGCACCTACCTATAAATAATTTATCTTCTATTATAGATTTTAAGAAATATGACAGAAAAAGTCTTGAAGGTGAAATATAAAGATAATTGGAAGGCGACAAGGTTCTGAATGTTTATTTTATGTCAATTACAATTTTGCCGGGATTTTATTTACCCTGTCTTCAAAAGCTCATTGACTATCACCTAACAATAAAATATATGATCACTCACAGACACTCTCTGTTAGTGATTACATTTTCAGCTAGTAAAAAGCAGAATACTAGCTTATTATTATGACATATGTATAAAAGTTGATTAATCAATCGGGAATACAAGAAATAACTTAAAGGAAGTCCCCAATGTACAAAGTAGCTCCTTTGGTAGAAACTAGCCCTCCTTAAACATTACCTAAAAGGTAATAGGTATTTAAATGTTATTTCTGTATTGTACAATTGATGCCTAATATATTAACTTTTAGTTTACAGATCTCACTCAATATTTATTTTTTGAGAAAATACTTCTTATCAACTTATAATACAAATGATGATATTAATTGCAGAAGAAATAAAGATATCTTGCATTTTAAATATTTCGATTTGATACAGCGAAAATATTTATCTTCTATATTATGTTATAAACAAAAAATATGTCACATTAATAGACATATTTGTTACTTAATTGAATTATTTGTTCTTGATAAGCTTATCCAAAAAGTAGATTACTTTTACAATAGAACTAAACACACAGACTCAACTGGCATGTTTTCTTACCACATATTGCAGATTTCCATGAACTAATATTACAAAATTCCACATTTAATTGTCTTCCACCGTAAAATCTCCCGTTAAACATCTGGTAACTCTTGATTGCTTCCCTACAGCTTCGGTATTCTATATAAACATTTCCTCTCAGATGAGGTTCATGGTTGCAACAAACTTTAAATTGAGTAATATGTCCACACTTCTCCATTTCTGGTAAAACATCGAAGAAAAATTCTCGGAAGTGATTGTACCTTTCGTGATTTTCAAATTCCAAAACAGAGTCATTTCCATACTCTGTGTCTACCTGTTCTAAACTATAATGGATATAAAAGTTTGGTATGAGTATTATCTCACTGACGGTGGGGCGAACATGATTTCTCGAACAGCCATCTTTAAAACGACATGCCCCAGTTTTTTGAAAAAATGGACAAAGTGGCTTCCCAGGATTGCTTTCAAGGTTTTCTTTTAACTGGTCTGGAATATCTCCCCCATTATTGATAAAATCCTCTATTTTTTGTTTCAAGTTTGCTTGTTGCTTCTGTTTCTCTTCTGCCTGCCTTTCTTTTTCAAGTCTTATCTGTTGAAGCCTTTCTTGTTCTCTTTCCCATTCAAGTCGAATAGCTTCATTCCGTTTTTCTCTTTCAAATCGAGCTTGTTCAATTTTTTTCTGTAGTTCTTGCCACTGTTTCTGTGCCTCTTCTTCAGTTTTCAACCATTGTGCTTCTCGTTCTGTAGCCAAACGTTCTTCCTCCTGCTCTTGAAATTCCTCTGCCCTTTTCTGTTCCTCAAGTAAAGTGATATAGGTTGGAGACTGTTCTCTAAGACGCTTAGCTAAAAGAGACGATAATAATGCACATTTCATCACTTGACAAATTAAATACCATTTTCTTGCTGTTCATATTTCTGCTTTGCGGAAAACTGCCTTATCCTCTTCCTTCTTAGCTTTTTTGCAATCTTTCTCCACTGGGCATGTCTATAGTAATATTAAGAAAAAACATAACCTTGTGCTTTATAGCATTAAATACAAAATAACAATAACAAAAGGATACCTACTTTCCCATTTTTCATTAAATCATGGGGAGGTATTTTCGAGTGTATATTATGCTGTTTCACAATAAATATATTGTTACAGGCAGGTAACTGTAATAGATCATTTATTATTATCAATAAGTATTTCTTTAAAGCACCTTATAGGTATCAAAAGATAGATTCATGAAACACTTATTAGCAACTTTATAATCAGTTGTACATTATGTAAGAAAAGAACATAACAACAACAAGAAGTTGAGGTTAAATGTTAAATGAATGAAGTAAACGGAGGGAACGTCGGAACGTGCTATACCCCAATCTTGTGTTATTTCACCACCGGTGGCGCTACTAGTCAATGTGCACTAAAGTCACTAGATAGAGTACAAAATGCACTGATCTCTAAATAACTGGATGTCACATAAGTCATTCAAAACTGTGATACGTAAAAACTCGTGCGCCAAGCGCCACCATGCCGCTGGTACTCGTACTATCAATTTAAAGGCGCGTTCAAAAAAAAACACCACCAGGTTTGATACTTACTGAGAAAGTTGTATAATGTATAATGTTAATGCGGACTATAAAGGTTCACGATTTTAACCGTCAATCATTAACGTCATATATTTATCGTGGAAGCGAACCTTTGTTAAAATTTTAGTACAAGGACCAGCGGCTAGGCGCTAAGGTGGCTTAAATCTATCACAAAGAATTTACATGTATTTTGGTATCTAAGCGACATCCACTTAATTAGAAATCAGTGACAAAATAGCAGCGGTAAATTTAAATGTTTATGCAGTAGGCGGGATCAAACCTATTTCGTTTTTAGTGCAAAAATATGGATAATGTGCACAATAGAAATCTTATTTATTAAATATACAATTTCTGTGACGTGCACGCTCCCTATTATTAGCCTGTAATTCTGTATGAATCTTTAATTGGTAATGCAGAAATTTGTAATCGGACGCGGTGTTGTCGGATTGTGCACTTTTTACGATTTTTTGGAGTAACTGATCGGTGAATCCCGGATTGCGATTTTTCGCGGGTAACCAAACAGGTCGGTCGCTTTGGTACGCGGTGTTGTCGCATCGTGCACTTATTACGATTTATTGGAGAAATCGGCGGGTGAATCCCGGGATGGCGGCTTCGGGATTTCCCAGAAATTTTTCAACGCGGTGTTGCTAGATTATGCACGGGCTTTAACTTACGAATTTGTTATATAACAACGGCCACATTCTCCACTTCCATGGCAAGTTTTTACCACTGTCTCACATAACAATAACCTCACTCTCCACTTCCAGGCGGCCTTTGCTCCCGAGATTGTCACATAACAGCAATCCCTCTCCACTTCCAGGGCAAGCTTTCTAATCACACTCTTCATTTCCATGGCATGCTTTTCACCAGTTTCTTACATAATAATCCCACTTTCCGTTTCCATGGCAAGCTTTCTACGAGTTTACTTTAGAGTTTTTGCATCACAAGCGCCATCTCAACTTCCATGGCCAGCTCTCCACGGCCTTTCATACCTGTATGGATCGATGGATCGTACTTCTGAATCTGTAACCCCTGTATCCAACGGACGCACGAATCGTTTTCCGCCCAAGGCGGCTTAATTTCTTGTTTCAATATTTAAAGAATGTAAGAACAAAATTTCATTTTTTGTAATATCTTTGTTACAGTTATTTCTGTTATTTTGTTGGTGGAACTTTAACTTTAACTACAAGTTTCCAATAATGGAATTCTTTACCTTCTTTGGTGTTAGATTTATACAGGGTTTCGATAAATGATTCATGCATCAAGGGTGCTTATGGTAATTATCGATTAAATCAATTTGCCGCCTCTCAGGAAGGTGAACACAACTATTGCTTACTTGTCATCTGTCAATTATTGGATTATTTAATATATTTTAATATGAGAAAATGCCTGGGAGTCTGGGAGTGTGTATTTTCAACATATTATGTAGTGTTATGTGAGAAAATTAACTTTAAGGTTGAAGAAAGCTCACATTTCGGAGCTGTAGGGTGACGTTGAACTACAACTTTCAGTACTAGCACCGCGCATATTGTAGTTTGTCAGCAGTTACAAAAAGGCGACACAAAGAATTCAGAAATGGATTGTCGTCGCCCGTAAGTCCTTATCACATTTACAAATCACCCATTCACACCGACATCAAGTATCTGGTGCATCATGTTATTTTGGAAATTTACCTGGAATCTTGTGCTTAATAGTATGTGGTAGCACTAATACTTCGCTAAATTTAAAATGAAATACTGCAAATATCTTATAACTGCGGCGGAATTTAACGATCCTAAACGTTTACCTATTTGTCGGCTTATACTTTTATTAACATTTGTACATACTTTATAACATATCATTAAACAGAAGCGCCGGCTGTGAATGCACGAGTAGGTCAGAAATAGTAATAGCCCTAAAGGACGACATCAAATGCTCCTGAAATTACATAGCAAATCCGTAATTTCTCTAACCCCCGTGGTCCATTTTCGTACAAAATATTTGGTATTATATTTACTATATGGATGTCACTGGACGTGATTTTTGATGCTGAATATGATGGTATACATCAAATTTTGATGAAGGCTATGACAGACATACATTAAAGGTGTAAAAATTAATTACACTTATTTGAATTTATGTTAAAGTAAAAAATTAATATAAAAATAAATGAATTTTTTTTGTTTTCCTTTTATCTTGGTTATCATATTACATACCTATTTGTCTGTGACGGATGGGTTGCGATGGCAACAACCAGGTTTATACGAACAACAGCCATACATCTCTTGTACTTTGGTGACGGCCTTATTGCAAAGACGACCCTTCGTTGAAGGCGTGCTTGGCAAATTCGCACGATAAAAGAAG
This sequence comes from Rhyzopertha dominica, assembly GCA_025024175.1. Taxonomy (NCBI): domain Eukaryota; kingdom Metazoa; phylum Arthropoda; class Insecta; order Coleoptera; family Bostrichidae; genus Rhyzopertha; species Rhyzopertha dominica. Next base: position 12,134,380 of record QCXZ01000001.1, read on the forward strand.
CCGTAAGGCCGTCTAGATCGTCTGGCTGTGGATGGCCGAACGCTATATGGGTTTTGATTAACATTTTTCTACATAACCGTAAAGAGGAGATGTATTACTTCTATGATGACTGTTTTACGGTGCTACGACTTCTCAGACACATTTTTTTCACTAGAATGATTTAATGGGCCTGTTGCCCCCTTTCTTATTGCAGAATATGAATCTACATGAAAAATAGTAGACCCCTGTTTTTTTCATTTTTCGCAAAGCGCTTAGTTAATGCTTAAAAAAAAGATTGTTTATGTTTAAAGTTTGAATCTCTGACGTCAGCGTTCCCTGGCGCGCTTAGTGCGGTGTAACTGTGTTATGTTGCCACGCCATTTTCTGATCCTGGCATTCCTGTCGGCCGAGATGCGGTTTCTGAAACCGAAGTCGCAGCAGCGTTGCCATTTTATTCCAAACTCGCAACCGTAATTATGAATTATAAAAACCTACACGCGAATGGATGTGTTAAACGCGATTCGTTGTTAGTAGTTTTCACTATAAATATTAAAACGTAAAATATATTAAATTAAAATATTAACTTGTAGCGGATATATCACAAACAGAATTCATTTTATGGCAGCCGCAGGATAAGTCCATATTTCAAGTGATATTAAAACTGGAACAACTATTTATTAAGTAGGTAAACTCGTTTAAACCTAAGTTACAGCGTGTATAGCTGCCATTACATCATTTTATTCAAGTCGCAACCTTTAAATAGCAAAATCGCCTAATTTGCGTAAAACAGAACGATCTGGCCACACGAGTTTCCATTCATGTAAAATTCGTCAATCATGTGTAAGTCAATTTTTGGTAAATTGTCCGAAGATCCCTTTACATAATCTTGCTCCATAATTGCATAGTCTATGTTTGAACAACAACGTACCAAGTAAATAAAACCAAAACTTTAACGCGTCCTCCGTTCTCAAACCAAAACGTAGGTAAACAAAGGCACAGAACCACAGAACATACGCGTGTTCAACAGCGACAAAGGTGTCAAGCATGCAACAGGGCATCCGGCGCATCGGCGCAATAGCGGAGTGCGTCTACAGGAACGGTGACGTATCACGGAATATTTGAATTTGGCGGAAAACCTTTAAAGGTAAAAATAATACACTAAAACATTACAAATATTTTTTCTATTGCCAGCTTCTAACTCCATTAGGTCCAGGCAAAGTCGCACGTGTTATAATAACGATTTACTGTCAAGGGCAACAACCCCATTACCATTAAGGTAAGAACATTTAGTTCTATCAAATAATTTTTTACTATAACCCACAAAAGTGGTACCGCTTATATATGTCCGACTGTCCGTGGATAATAAGATCTCAGCACCTGCTGAGCATCGGATTGATCTCGGGTTTGCGCTATATTGCAGCTCATGGTCTGTAAACGAGTCCAAACAACTTTTTTTTGGAAAGTCACTGTGGTATAAATGCTTAGGATCTGAAATAATATTATGAACTTGAGTTTTTAAGTTAAGATGTTAAAATAATAAAATTTGCATTAAAAGATAAATGAAATATTCTTATGTTTTTCTCTTATTATTTTCAGGACTGTTTATATTCAGATTATATTGTGGCCCTTAAAAATAATTTTTTGTAATATTAAATACGGATCTGTGACGGATGTGATGCGCTTGCAACATCCGTGTAATTTATAATAGATTTTGATCAATTTTGTGCAAAGTAGGTAGGCGTTTTTCTGGAGTGGTAGATCGTGCTATATAACGTCTGCATTGATTATCAAGATTTTAATCTTTTTTTTGTGCATGCCAAACCTGATGCTGTCGAATATTTGGTACCTTGTACATGTATATACAGGTTTTGCGAGTGTGGAAAATTTGGGAAGGGAGTACTGTAAAACAGAATAACACATATAAATTAAGTAATCTATTACCAATCTACAATAACAAAATAATCTATCACTACCTTCTGCTACCTTTATGTATATAAAATCCAACATCCTTAAGCTTTCTGTACAAAGATATATATTTACCGGCGGATGTTGTACGAGGAACTATAAACTTTTCACAGAACATATTCTTGTTTGCAGCAGCTTTACTAAGAGAACCATAATTTAAAGACTTTAGGAATGTTAAGACAAATGTGTAACAATTATGAGCTTCTTCGTCATAATTTCTAGGAGACCAGCACTTTTGTTTGCACACTTGATACAGTGTATCATCCCAATGTTCAGTCCACGGGGTGGGTACTTGATCCAACAACAAGCATTGACCCCAACCCCCACGATGCTTTCGAAGTCCGTTTTTATCAAATTCTACTATGGTACCTGTGGAAGTAGTGACTCCTATGTGGAGATCCATCGAGTTGTAATAGTCACTGTAATTAAAATCAAATATTACAATTACGACTATGCTATTTTTTACCCTACGTACTTAAGAAAATCACCAGAGGTTGGTTTTATCACAACAGCACACGGATACTGCGAAGCTTTGATGAATGGGTAAGGAACTCTGAAAATGAAATTGATAAATTAAATGTTAGATATCTAGCAATACGAAAAACCTAGTGGCTTTCTAATACATCAGTAAGGTGCATATCTTTCGTATTTTTTAAAACCATTAAGTGTTATGGCTAATATGAAAAACTGTCGAGGTTTCTGAAATTTTAACCCGAAAGTTACATATTTATAACTAAACCATAAAATTGTTTAGTTTTTTTTCAAAGTGATAATGTGCATAGTGGGCAAGTGGAACTGCAATATTCTTTGTTTAAAAACTGCATACGTGGTCATTAATGATGAGTGACCTGTTAAATGCATTGGAAACCATATAGGAGCGATTGCATAGCTGAAATTTTCAATAACATATGTTTTCCAGGGTGCCTCGTCTAACAATAATATTATCAACCCAGTATGATTTCATGTTATATACCGGAATTAGATACTATATTTTTTCGTATTTCAAATAGAACATTCTATATACCATTTTGTTTTTTAATTATTGATCGCTAAATTTTAGTGTCACTTATTATAACACAATGTTCACACCTCAAATATGAACCGCTTTCGTGATATCTATACCGATTTTTTTATTAAAATTTTGCCACTGTTTAGTTATTGAAAAAAATGTTCTTTTGACCGTTTAAGATATCATGCAAGCAGCAGTTTCCATAATTGATTATCAATTTTAATAAATTTTGACTTTGGATGCTTCCTTAAACGTAAAGCTCATACCATTTTGTTATTACCCAACGTAAAATTGAATTTGCTTATATTTGTTTTTATTATACATAAGGTACTATCTTTAGGAAAAATGCTATTTCGCATTATTTCAAAGGTATACTTGCAAGCAACGATCTATGAAACGCATTATACGAACACCAGATTACAGCTTACAATGGTTTACAAGTTAGTATTACCTGAAGCTATCGTAAATAACAGACGGGTTCGGCACCTTCCACTGTTTTGCAGCGGAGTGGACCGTATCCAAAAATTGTGTTTAGGCTTTTTAGAATTTTTTCCATACACATAAATCAATGAGCATTATTTGGTATTATTATTTGAACTACAAATATTTCTCATCTAATAGCTTTTAATGTATAGCAAAAAAAATTCGAAAAATTTTAAAATTGACATTCTCGCTTCTGAATGCGGACACACCATTCTACGATACCCCCATATCATTGCATTTTCAACCCTATTGAAATGATGTGAGGGCAGTCGAAACAAAGTATTCGACGAGGGAACACCGGTGGAAAATTCAGCAATGAAATGCTGCTAAAAATTAAACACGAAGCTGAAATAACAAGTGTCGATGCATGGAGAAATTCAGTGCACCATGTACTGGACACTGAAAATCGGTACAGAGCGAATCATCTACAAGAATTAATAACAGAAGTTAATCGTGATTTTAGCAGTGATAGTGAGTAATTTTTTTAGTTTGTGACTTTCTTGTAATACCTATGCTTATTAACAAGCTGTAATGAACATAATCGATACCGTGTATAAATTTTATTGTGCACTATTGTAAATGTAAATAATTTTCTACTTACTAATTTGTAATTTTTTATATTAAATTTGTATAAATTCGTTTGATGTGCAAAGGCTTTTATTTTATACATAGGAAAATTTAAACCCAATAAAGTATCACATAAAAATAGGTCACGGGTCGCGCCAGTTAGAATCAGGTTTGCATTAAATAAAATTTGTTATAAAATCTTTTATGTTATATTGATTGAAAATTATCACAACTAACAAATTTCAAAAATTTATAGTGGAAAAGTTAAAATTTTAGCCAACAAGATTTTTTTGAATACGGCCCGTTTAGGAACTTTGAAGCGTGCCACTAATCCCAAAAGGCTGTAAAACCCTATGCATAAGTCAGACTTATAAATCGTTGCTTGCAAGTATACTGTCTAAATCAGGAAAGAACTAGACGTATGGAGTAACTTTCCTGATTTGGAAATAGTAGGTATGAATTGCATAAAACAAATTAAAAATTTGATAAAGAAAAGTCAAAGTATTGACATTGCTGTTACAGAGGACAGTGTACATATGGCTATTTATGTCTTAATAGAATCAAGTAAAAAATTCCTCCAATTAGCCTAAATTTCTTAGAAGTTATTACTGATAGATGAGAGAGAAGTTCATTAATTTTTTTACTTATATTATATTTGCCATAATGTAGAATGGAAAATATTGCCATTCGTATAATTTTACGGAATAAAATTGGTATATCTTAAAAGTGTTTATAATTAAGACACGTGTTAAAAATATTCGAAAATAAACAAGGATAGGAATATTTTTATCAGCGCGAAAGTATGCATTTTCAAAATTATTGGTATCATATTGACATACCTACGTCAAGTGATTACGTAATAATATACAGTAAATAGTATTTACAATTTTTATAAAAATTATATTTGATATCGACTGTATAATTTGCAGAATAAGTGTTGGATTCAACTAATACCTGAAAATGCGAAACTACGAATTATAATAAAATACCATATGTGAGCACCTGGAATTTATCATTTGCGGTTATTTCGAAAACAAATCATGAATTGCCACAAAGACGCTTGAAAATAGTACAGGAAATTTGCATGAAGCGACCATAAAATTTTTAAAGCACTTTAGTGATGCTATTTTGCTTGCACTAATAAAAAATATACCTAAATATGTAACAGTATTCAAAGACGATTTACCCATTATAACCAAATATAATTTTAAAATACACGTTTCAGTTATAACTAGTAACCCTTATACCGAATTATTCTCGAAACAGTAGCATGGATCATTACGACAATGTACGTCATATAATATTCACATGAATATTTTTTAAGCCGAAACAGTATTAAAATATTTATGTACGATCATACTACATCATTTGTTGGATGACGCTAATGCCGGATTTATTCTTTATAAGAGTAGATAAAAAATTTTAAACTTTCACAAAACACGATGAAATTTAGAGAAAGCAACGTCAGTTACCGACTTTAAGAGAAAACACTCAATATTACTTACCTAAAAGGCAAAAGTGAAAAATTCGCTTCAGACAAATCGTCATCGCAAACGGGACACACATCTGGCAGCACGAAGCAGAAGATTTTGGGTCCACAGTGCTGAAAGCACACGATCCCAGGATCCATACTGACTGACTCAGACTGGTTTCTAAAAATTGAGAGTTATAAGTATGATAAACGATGTTTATACAAACAATCAGCACACTGCCGCAACATAAGAAACTGTTTCTAGGTTAACCAATGGACACTTCACAAGACGCTCGCTATTACTTCTAAAAATCAGATTCATTGTTCTCTTGAATTACACAGCACAAAAGGTAACGGTTTGAGTTAAGCCAAGCAGAACTGCAAGTTCTATTTTACTTAAAGTGTAGATTTGCGCAAGTTCAAGGTAAATGAAACAATTTTTAATTAAAACGAATTTAATACTCATCGTTGATATATTAAAAAAAATATAGTGGCTTCTAAAACCGCATTAGGTACAAGGTTATTTCGCATCGATGAACGTACCTTCCATGGCATAACAAACAATGTGAGGAAGTTGGTTGTTTTTAATCAGTTTTTCGCTACACATAAGTAGTACCTACTAGATTAGCTTTTAATAAATTTATTTCATCTTCGGTTGTTTATAACGATTAGCTACGGCTATAGACATTTGTAAAGAGCAAGTACATTATGTGTGATTTCATACCGTTTTGGCACTTTGTTTTATTCTCAGTGCTATATTGACTTGATTGTGATTGTCCATATTCTGCTGATATGTGCAAGCAGATAAAATTAAGCTGAAGAAAACATAAGAGAAGAAATATAATATAGTCAAATAACTCAATAAGTACAGAAATTTAAGAGAACATACCCATGAGAAGCACTATTGTACACAGTTACCTAGTGTTAAACCACACAAAACACTACATATTTAGATACTTCAATATTAATCATGAAAATTACTTGTTTACGATTATTAGACCATAATATGGTAAAATTTTTAAGTTTTTGTGGGTAGTAACGTTTATTTTTAAGATATTTTGTTCTACATTTATCATGTCCTTTTCACTGTCAGTAGTTTATCCTAAATTGGATGAGCAAAACCACAACCTTTATAGTAATAATATCGTGTGTTCTAAAAAACGACGGGTGGCACCGTTAATTGCCAATAGATGGTGTCGTCTACATTATTACTGTCAAATCAAAGCTGACGTTTTAACCATTAGCAGTACTTTTGATGAAGATTACAGGAATGAGCTCAGTAACCAAAAGCTTTTCAGTGGTTGCCAATGTAAAATAGTAATATAAGGGTTACTTAGTAATAGATTACTATTATACATGTTTTGTACCTACGCATGTAAAACCATATGCAAACTTTTTTATCTGTTGCGTGTAAAAGTATGCACTTCTTCATTAATTGTTACTTTGCAACGCTATCTCTTTCCGCTTCTTGTCTTCCTCTGGCTCTCACAATTGCTGCGCTAGTTTTTCTTCGTACAGTTTTACTAAGTGCCCAAACCGTCTTATCCGCTACTGTTTGTTGTACTGGTTTAACTTTAACTCTTCTATTTTTTTCCATTTTTTGACTGACTTTTTTGACACGTCTTAAATTATTCATTTCTGCTACGATCCTGTTTATCAGCTTGTTATTTAGTACCCAGGATTCACTTCCATATTTCACTTACAGGTACTGACCTTGCATAAGAGCGTTACATCTTGAATACGATTCATCTTGAAAATGCTGGCAATTCTATGATTATTACAGTTGGCTTCACGGATAATGAAACGGCCTAATTAAGGCGTGTGGTGGGTTGTGTTTCATTATCCGTGAATCCGACTGTACATAAATTAACACCTTCAACTTGATCTAATTGTTTTCAATTTATTCTTACATCAATTTTCTTGTCATCTTTTCTTTTCATCGCAGTTTTTGTTTGGCGTTTGTTATAAATAAATATTCTTTCGCTAACTCTTTCCTCGTAATTTATAACAGGAGTTCGATGCAGGAGTATTGAACGCACGCAACCCAGTTATGTTCTGATTCTGAGTTCCACAGTTTTATTTGTATAAAAATTAAAGCAAGATACTATATACCTAGTGAATATTGTACAGCCTTGTGTCAGTGGTTGATACTACGCAGATACTACGTATGTGAAGACGCCAACACCCACGTCCACAATAGAAAAGATAAGGTAGTAGCAAAATTGTTGACTAACATAATATTTACACATGTTAGAGGTACATGGTTAGCAATAGTTTTTCCTGTGTTATGAAAATCAGCATTCTATAAAATAAACACAGCAAAGCTAGGGCAAACTTAAAAACCAAATTTGTGCAATAAAGTACAGCGATATAGTTTCATTGTACATTTTTTCCCCTGTTTAATGCGACAGTAAATCACTAAATACGTAAAGCACTAGTTACACTAGTAAAATCTTAAGCGTCCAGGAGACCAAAAATATGTAAATGCCAATAACCATACCGTACTTAGTATTAACAATAAGTAGATTGACCAACTAATCACAAACAATAAATACAACACTAATCTTTTTAGACGTCCTTCTGTCAAAAGATTCTCTCACAGCGACAATAACTCAATGCAACTTAAAGAAGACAAGATAAAGAAAATGAAAATTGTTTGTCGGCGACGACGATACCGGTATCGGTATCGACCATCGCCCTACTGCCACCGACATGCCGAAACGTGAAGTCGACGTTCCCGACGCACACAGTATATGCAGTGACGTCCCCTCGAACGCATTGTATGCAGTGAATGTAACCAGTGACGACGACGACTGTACACCGCTGGACAACCGAGTCCTGGAGCATGTTTTATAGTCACGATTTTTTTTTATGATAAAATTGTTATTTCTGATTAGCTACGTCGAAGTTTGGATTAAAACAGATTTATTAAAGATGTTTAACAAACTGATAATTATATCTGACACCAGCAGTGTGAGAGTAATAACGCCCAAATGAAGCTGTGTTGGTAACTACAGAAAAAGTGGAAGGAATGCCGCCAAAAAGACCAGTCAATGAATCAACGCCGCCGCACCGTGAGATGGACCATCTTACAGCAAAATAATGTGTTTTGATCATATTTCTAATTAAGCGGACCCTGAAGACTAGTGTACATACTATAGTAGACTTGTGGGTAAACAAACATCGTGCTCATGTAATGACCCTTGTAATAACTGTGACAAATCCTTTTTAAAAGAGGGGAAGCCCATATCTGGCTTTTTTGCGTACAACAAACCAAAAAGGACTAGCCGAGTTCGCGTGCAGAATTTTTAGCTGTATTTGCAAAACCCTGGAACCTCTTAAAGCAGAAGCAGTTAGCGGCAAACCAGATGTATCTAACGAGAAATTCTGCAGTCAATGAGTATCACTCTGGGATTATTAAGAAGCAGAGCTAGTGAGGAGGAATTTGCGGTTTTCGTGGCCTATTATTTTAGATCTACAAAGAATGGTGTCGTCGGGCGTCGTTTCCATAGTGAACCTCCAAAAAATGCGAAAGATGTGTGTACAATGCTCCAGGGAGGATTATTATTTCCACCTAGTCAGACGTCGCTGCATACAGTGTGTGCGTCGGGACGTTACCGCATACATGAGTGGCTCGGGACGATGACGTCACAAGCTGGCATGCCAACAGTAGTAACGGTATAGTCAATGCCGATAATATCGTCCCCGACAAGCTTGAAACTGGGTATACAAGAAATCATAATAATTGTGGTGTAGAAATTCCCTGGATCTTTTCTGTCTTCTAAGCGTACTGGTTTACCAAATATACGGTGAGAATATTACCCAAAATAACACAAAAACCTTACAAGAGAAATAAGAAAAGTTATAAATCAAATTAGACAAAACACGTGAAAGAAACTATACGACCAAATTACAATTCAATGGAAAGAGCCAACAGAATACCGCCACTCCTAAACGACCTCGAATAAGATTGCTTCTGGAGAGAAGAAGTCATACCGGCAATAGCAGAAATGCTATACAAGAAAATAATAGTAGTCCATTTAGACCAAAGGAACACAATAATATTCGAACTTAACGAAAACATTGAATGGCCGAAGGATACTGAGGAACAAATAAACATTGTCTACAGACTTCAAGGAGGAGTAAGAAAACACTATGACGGCGACAGTATTATACATAAGACAGGAAAAAGCTTAATCTACAGCTAAAGCAAGATCATCCATTACGCAAAAAACAAAAAAGGAATAATGAGCTCCTAAATACAGATATAATGTAGCCACAAGTCAACATCTTATATAGAAACATATTATGTATTTAATTCTACGTAGAGCAAAAACAAATGCTCGGGTTGCTCACGGCTAGTCAGTGGATATCGTCGGGGTTTCCACTCAAATCACGTTATTACCATAAATATTAACGCCTATTTGATTTGGGCGCCAGGTAGTATTTTTAATCCCGAACTACAAAAGAGGCCTGTCCCACTACCAAGTACAGGGATAATAATCAAGAAAATTAGATATTAAGATCGAAAAAGAGATGGTAACTATATAAAAAAAGAATATCTAGCCACTATGTTGCCCCTATCTGTTATCTCACCACTCACGGTTTAGGAATATTAATAAATTCATACCCCAATGATTTCACTTATGTACAGTGTCCTTCATTTGCTGAACAAAAAAATTAATTGTGAAGCTGTATACAATATATCAGTATATAAGTTTTCTGGCACGCAGCGCCCGATTTTATAAAAAAAAAAACAAAATAAAGCAAACACGATACTAACGCGACGCTCCGTTACCACGCCTGGCCAGTAGTAGTAGTAGACGAGCGATTCAAGATCTCAAAAATGAGATGTACAAGTGAGCCAAAACTATAATATATAATTCACGAAACCTATTTCTACCCTTAATCCTATAGAGATGCAATATTTACAGTTTAACAATACGATTCTTTTGTTCTGTGAACGTTTACAGGTAAGTAATCCAGTTTTACAGGTCAGTAAACCAAATTAATGCCTTGATGAGGCCCACAATTAATCAGTTTGTACACTCTCTTTTATTTAACAGGAACGTCGAATATTCCCGAAGATGCTGTACTTCAAATCAGATAACAACCCTGGCAAGATATCACAAGAGAAAATAATGGATAAATCTGACCTGGTATAAGATATGTCGTGGATACTACAATGCCTACGTAATGCCTTCGTGGAACGGCTGCTTGGAGCTACCCTGTCGGACAAAAGCCTAGCACTCGTCTCTACCAGTGGTGGTTGTACCTCGATGGGGTGGTTTCCAAGAGCAGAACAATGATCTAGCCCGCAAGAATGGATAAATCGACAAATTACCCCCGTGAGTATATCACGCCGGGTGACAGAAAAATATTGTTACCTTGCAGCTTGCAGCAAAGGTTGAACATAAAAGTGAATAATCTTTGTTTCAGCACGTGGTCTGGAATAGGTGAAGTCAGATCCCTAAGTTCTAGGTAGAACAGTCGAAAATATTGCACCAGCAAACCCTTTTCGACTATCCGAACAATACTGCTGAGGGTAGTTTTATCCCCTGTTGGGTTGTGAAAATATTTCCCCAGAAAATTTCACTCTACACCTCGTCAGCGCTATTCACCTTTCAAAAACAATCTGCTTATCTCTCGATAAAACGTACTTCCTTTAGAACCACAATAACTAAGCTATCTACAGAAAACATCTCGAAACAAAGAAATCTCTCATTCAGAAGATTAACATGCATACTTAGATAGATGGCATATGCTCACCAATTGATGAAATAAATATTTTCAGTATCAAAAGGCTTTTATTTATTCCCGAAAATCTGAACCGTAACAAGCATTTAAATAAAGCATTCACTGGTTGGAAGCCCATAAGCGTGACCACCGTAGACAGCCGGGAGTGGAAGAAATACATACCGTACGCTGGTTTAATCAACTCTTTCCTCTTCATTTATGTGTTGTGTTGTACGATCCCCTTAACTTTTGCACAAATCACAGTGTTATCAGAAAACGTACATTCTGTTAGTTTAACCCTACTATATTTATGTAATTTACTTTTAGTATATGGGCGCTTACTTACTTTTATCAAAATATACCATATATATACCGTTTGACGGAACATCTATGTGCTATAAATTGCAAGAAAGAAATAAATCTTCCATAGCCGGTCCTTCACATATGTATAGCTAAACACGCGAACGATTTTGATTTTATATTATTGGAAGCGTTTAATAAAAAAATATAGATATTATTGGAAACCCTTATAATTTCAACATGGACATTGAAAATTAGAAAATAAGTGTCATCTGAAAGGAATATAATAGTTTTCTTTACCAATTAGTTTATCTACATCTAGAATCTAGATACATCTAGTGAGCACATCATTTTTAGACAATCATGGTACATTACATCAAGTTGGCAGGTTTCTACGATGTCTTATTACTTCCTTTATGATTTATTTGAGTTACTGTATAAAAATTTGTTTGAATAGTGCCAATGCGTCAAACAATTTCAGTGGTTACTTTACAGGTTGAAGGTGTAACTGAAATGTCAGGCTTTGTTTTTTGTCAGTACTATCATGTTAACCAATTTTCGAGCTATGATAAATAGTTAGTATTAATGATTAGATATTATAGATAGATACTTTATACTCTAATTCTCCGTTTTTTTTAAACTGAATTGAGGTTATTAAACAATAAGTAAAAAACTGTTTACATATTTGATCTATCTAACAAAATATAGTATATACTCACAGCTTCTCGAGTTTTTGTTGTGTCCGTGTTCGCATTTTTAACCAGTCGCGTTTTAAATATCTACATTATAGTGCAAATAAATGTAGGTTAAACATAGTGGACGCTCGAAACCAGCTGGCGTCAGCTGTTTACCTGGGTGAAACCAACTAACAACTGCTTGCTTCCATGAGCAATAGCGTTTCGCATGCGGCAGTCAACCTTAGAGTGGTACAAAAAAATATACGCTACGCGGTCAAGCAACTTTTGTACCTGTTCCCGCTGCTCACCCACAGTGTTGTTTACGTGTTACCATGGTTACGCCTCAACGTTTCCTGCAAACCTCACACAGTGGTTGGGTGGCGAGACAATTTGGACGGAAGTTGACAAGTACCTCCCAAAACAAATTTGTTGTAAGTTGTTTTGATTAGTTTTTGGGCTGGCTTAATGTCGTGTATGACTGATGGTGCCACACTAGCTTTGATTGCACTTTATGTGGTTTAAAATACACACACTGGTTCACTCTGGTCTAGTTCACAGAACTAGATCGATATTTGGTTGTAAATCGTGTCATTTCGAGATCTGAGAAGACGACTTGGTTTTAAAATGTCTATTCGTTAATTTTGTGCTGAAGAAGAGAACATTTTCCACCTATTTTGAACAAACGACCACTGGCAGTAACTCAATCGAACGATGGGAATAATTAATTAGAAACGATCACATTACACACTCTCATTAAAATATTTAAGGACTTGTGTTTGCTCGTGCATGAAGGTTTTGTGGCAGGTGTATCCCATTTTGTATAGAGAACTTATATATAATATTCGTAAGGTTAAACGAATTGAGGTTTTTAATATTTCGTTGGCGCCTTTTTTAATATTGCGTTGTGGGAATTTTTTGCCAAGACAAAACCTATAGGTGTTTATACATTTAACTTTTCTACAATATTATGCAGATTTTTCTGCAATAGTCTCTAAAGTCCGAGGAAAGCTTAAATTTGTATATATTTTGGAATCAGAAACTATTTAAAAACGTTTAGCTACCCCGGATTTATTTAATTAAATTCGCTGCTCTTGTAAAGATACGTTAAAAATAATTACGTTGTCAAAATAGACGAGACATTTTTCATTCTAGATTCATCTCAAGACATTATTTTTACTTGTTTAAAAACTAAAACAATGCACATTAAAACTAGTTACAAATAATGTCCAAAAAGACCACCATTGTTTACAATGCGTGTATTGCAACGTTGCAAAACAGAATGAAACTTTTCTAATACAACGCCTATCGTATTTTTTGAAAGCTTCTCCAACGACTTTTGTAAGGTCTTCCACTCCTTCATAACTTTGGGAGTAAACTTTGTTTTTTTATATTATTTATTTTTTCTTATACGAGGGCTGATCTCTTTCTGTCGAGCCTAGTAGAGAAAACTCATTTTTAATGGAACCAATATACTGATATTTTTTCAAAATACTCTCTACAATCTATACATTTCTCCATGCGTTTGAACCATTCATCAAAACATGTTCTGGKGTTAGGTTATTTACCTCAGTTTTAAACGCATCGACAGTTTCTTCTACTGTTGTAAAACGGAAACCACGCAGTTTATCCTTCACCTTAGGGAACAGAAAAAAATTATTAGGTGTCAGATCAGGACTATACGGAGAGTGGCTCAATAATTCAATATTTTGGGTAGTTAAATATTCGTTTGTTTTAGCCGCTGTATGAGCTCGACAATTGTCATGATAAAGGACGATTCTTCCTTTTGGTCGCTTTTCTCTAACAGCCTAAAATACTTGTGGCAAGAAAACTGAAGTATACCATTCGGAATTAACCGTACTATAATACTCTAAAGCTACAGTTGACACATGTCCAGTAATTCCAAAAAATGTAGCAACCATTTTCTTGTTTCCACTTTTTTTACGAACCACAATTGTGGGAGCCTTCTCATTCTCGAACACCCAAACTACCGATCGTTGTTTCTTTTCGGGATCATAGCAGTAGATCCAGCTTTCGTCACCTATAATGATGTTGTGCACTAAATGAAATGCACCATAGTTGAAGCAATCCAGGGTAGATCTTCACCAATTTATACGGGCCTCTTTTTGAGCTACAGTCAAACTGTGTGGTATCCAACGAGCACAAAGTTTTCTTACTTTTAATTGTTCGTGCAGAATTAGGTATTATCACTTTTTTGAAAATTACGTAAAATGAATCTTGAAGTGCATATATATCGTACGCCATGTTAAAAAAACAAAAATAAAATATTTGTAGGTAGAGAATTTCAGGTCTGAAATTCAAATCTTAGGAGTCACCGCTAAAACGCTTCTATCCAAGGTTATTCAACTCGTGACGTCAAGTGTCGTGTAAACATTACCGAGGAGCGTGCTGTTTAATGGTGTAGTACCATTCTTGTATTGGAAAAGCTTTTGTGTGGTGTTTATTGAAAGGACGGTGTAAGAGGTCGCACCAAAAAGTGATTTGTGTAGTTTTACAAGCATCTATTATGTATGGAAAACAAAACAAGTGTTGTTTTGTACATTGTTATAAAAGTACTTCAGTCAGTACAGCTAACAAAATTTTTGTAACCGTTCCTCGAGATTATCAACGTATGAAAAAGTTGTTTAAGGCCCCTAGACGTAATATGCCGAAATCGCAAAGTTTGTTTTTCTGTTGTGAAGATCATCTTAATTCTTACTGTAAGTTTTATTATTCTTTTTGGGGTTATAAGTGTTTACCATTCAATTTCCATTTTGTTATAGGTTGAAGAAGATATGAAAAATTACATGCGTTTTAAGTTGATAAAGAGAAATCTTATAACAAAGAACGACGTTGGTTTCCATATATTCAACTGTTTGCCAGACCGGAAACGAGCCGCAAGAGCCTCGAAAATAAATGGCAATTTATATTTATTCTGACCTCTAAAATAAATGTCAAGTTTAGGGTACATTTTTGATTCTTACATTTTTATGTTTACAAATAGTATGTTTCCCACAACCCAGTGTGATCAAATTATCAATGCTACGTTAATTTGATAAAAAGTTCACTTAAGCTGTTCCTTTTACGTTCTTCATCTCCGCCGCGTTGAACCGCTTGTCGCTGTACACAAATTCCATCACAATGAACATGCCTTCAGAAGTCATCACTCATATTTATTTCACATTTTATTGGCCTATTTTAATTCGCTCGTCACAAAATGTACGCAAACAACAAACTGATAAATTGACGGGCTGAGGCTGATACGTGACGCGCTGACTCCAGATGCAAACAAGTGGCCATTTACAAGACCTGACGTCACGGTTAATATGTTCGCGTTTTGGCGGTCCCTTTAAATATTCACATTTTTAATATTACAAATACACTTTGCGATCCATTTTTTGGAATTTATAAGCTGTCACAGCTGTTTTGTGGATTAGATGCTACGTATTAATATGCAATTTAATAAAATATAAATACATGGCAAATACCCAATTGTGTTGATTGCTTTCACACCAATCCCAAGAGCTGCCTGAATCTGCCCGATCTTCTTCAACCATGCGCCGAACCAGAGCAGCGTTTTCTTCAGTAACAGCAGTTTTTGGCTTAGAGGTTCGAAATTCGTCTTTTAGGTGAAGCCGACCTCGTTGAAATTCGTTGTACTAACGTTTTATTGTAGCTAACAAACACGACTTTATGCCTGGCAGATGCTTCATTTCGTTAAAACATTCTTATCGGCTTAATCAACGCTTGAAATTGTAAAAAAAATATTGCACGATAGCGCTCTTTATTGAATTCCATATTATCGGTATTATTAAAACGACGTAAGATATTTTTCAATTCTTACTGGCACTGAGCTTATGAAACACAAGGTTAAAATGTCACATTAAAATATATGTCAAAATATCATAGCCTGCTAGTGAGGCTCAACAGAAAGAGATCAGCCCTCGTATAAAAAATCTAAAACCGAAAGGTCAGGAGATAGTGGAGGGCAACTGGGCCGTTTCTTTCAATCCAGGAATTGGGAAAATTTTCACTTAAATAATTTCGTACTTCACTCGTGTCATGAGGGGGTGCTCCTTCTTGTTGAAACCAATGAAGCATCGCGTGAGATTCATAACAAATATTTTGTAATTTGGAGGACACTGAGATAACGCATACCAGTTAAACACTCTTCAAAAATATATGAACCAAGGACTGTTGACCCTATGAATGCATATCATACATTAAATTCAAATTTCAATTCAACATAATGAGGATTTTCCGGCATCCAGCGATGTTCGTTATGTCTATTGAACATGCCGTGGTTTGTGAATCATGTTCCGTTACCGCAAAGAACTTTTAATGAACACCGTGAATCCGTTCTCCACATATTCTTAAACCATTGCAGAATTCTATGGGTTTCTCGCAGTCGCAGCACGCAGAATTTGTGACACCGATGATTTGTATGGATAAAATGCCTTATTTTTCAACACTCTTACTATATGCCCTGCGATGTTACTGCACCTGCCACAACTTGCCTTATTTAAACCGTTGGATTTTGAAATATGCAGGCTAACAAATTTGTTTCTGCAACCCCATTTATTTGATTTGATGTGTCCTTTGATTTACAGAAGGATCCAAGTAACGTTGTACAAAACATTCTTGTGCAGCTTGGTCGGCGCGGGGTTTAAATTACACCGTATGTAACACTTGACAATATCGCGTTTAATTACTTTTCTAACTAATTGTCATAGAGACATTTAGTTCATTTGTTTTCATTAGTACATGGATAACTTTGTTAAAATCAGAATAAAGTAGAAAAAATGACCATTTTATAAAGGATGTTTCAGAAATGATAATGACCCTGACGAAATTAAAAATGCAACCCAAAATACATTTGCAGAGGTAACATTGATAATTGTTCATCGTCTTAAAAAATATAAAACGTAGAGCTCTATAAATTCGTAAGTTTTGACATAAACTTCAATCATTTGCTTTAAGTAAATTCGGTATTGTGAAACAAATTTTATTTTTGAAAAATACGTATTCAATAACATTAATGTAATGAATGCTCAAAATGTCGCCCTTCGCTATTTTCACAAGCTTGGATTCATGCATTAACATTTCTGGAGTGATGGATCTGCATGCATCACGTATTTTATTTTCTAAATGTTCTACACTTTCAATTGGAGTTTGGTATACTTGCTCTTTTACCATTCCCCACAGAAAAAACCAAAGGAGTAAGGTCCTGGCTTCTCGGTGGCCAAGGATTAATTGAACCCCTTCCTATCCATCGGTTAGGCAAAACAAAATCAAGATGGTTTTGCACTATTCTATGATGATGCGCAGGTGTCCCATTTTGTTGAAACCATGCATATATCTTATCTTACTTGTAAATTACATTTTGAATGAAGTACCGGTAAAATGGTTCTTAAAAAATTTAGATAAGTATTGCCGTTTAAACTATCGCGAAAAAATAAGGCCCAACAATTTGATTCCCCAATATTCCGCAACAGCTTGAAAATGTCCTTCTCGAATCCAACGTGGATTTTCTTGCGCATAATAATGCATGTTATGTTTGTTAACTCCACCATTATTAGAAAATTTTGTTTCATCTGAGAAGCAAATGTCATAAAATCCCATATTCAAATTTTGGTGTTCCCGAAAAAAGTTACAAAAAGCCAGTCTTTTGGGATAATCTGTCTCCTTTAAGGCCTGAACCAATTGTAAGTGATACGGATGAAATTGATTGCCTTTAATTATTCGGTGTACTGAAGACAGACTAATACCGGTTGCTCTTGAGACTACCCTTTGACGAATATGAGGATTTTTATCAATCATTTCCAATAATCTAATTTCATTGGCAGGGCCTGTTGCTGTTKTTTCTCTTGACTTTTTCGGCGGTGGCCAGTTTGTCTCTTGAAAATTGTATCGGCAGGAGTTRTTCTATTTGGAAAACATTGTCTGTATAATCGGACAGCAGCGGAAGCATTTTTCTTGCATTCACCACAAATTAAAATCATATCTGTTTTTTCATCATTTGAATACATTTTGACTTTTAATAAATACAGTGACAGGGGCCATAGCGCATAGCCGACATGGATTCCCAACTTATTTTTAAAATAATACCATTATGTAAAATAACCACATTGGCTATGAGAATGTATTTTGGGTTACATTTTTAATTTCGTCAGGGTCATTACCATTCGTGAAACATCCTGCATAGAAGCTTAAAAACTAGCCGATTTTTTAAACAGTAGTCAACTTCGGTCAGTTTCCGTGATCTCTATTCTAAAAGTCGGAAAAAAGTACTCGCCCTTTACATATATAAAATGTAAGTAATATTGAGATAATAAGTTAATTATACTCGACATACAGTTATGGGAAAAGTTTTCTCAACAGAATATTTTATACGCCCTACTAAATCAAGAAGATGAAGATACATAAGGCAATTTTTATATTCAAACTAAAATTTTTAAAACAATCATTATTAGTAAAAAGAAACATATCTAGCGAAAACTATCTGCCCATAAATTAGTTATTCAGCGGCCAACAACGCCTTCTAACATTGTAACGGTTAAAATGCTTTCCCTCGATTGTTCTATTACACTTCTTGTGAATTACTATGAATCACTTACTTAAAAACTAATTATAGCTATAAAACTTGTGACTTGACTCACCTTAAATGTAGACTGAACGAAACATTGTGCGGCCGACACAAGTGAATGCTGTTATTGTAATAATGGAACTACCGAGTGGAACGCCAGAGACGGTCATAATCTGTTTTCTTTGAGATCATCTCATCCGGATATCCGACCTAGAACGGTTCTCTTTCAACTACAGTTTCATTTTGAAACACGAGCAAGTGTTGCTAGTTTTGAGTAATGAGGTCGCTTTGACGCAATTATGACTTATGGGTTACTCTGGTTTACATCAAAGTGCATGACCACAAGTATGACACGTTCGATGTTATTTTAATACACCGCATTTACCTTTTTTATGTAAGGCGAAGACGTGGTGTGGCGGTCATTTGACCTTTGAAACCGTAATCCACGTATAGATACAGGGTGATTTACTACCGCTTTGAGGAATTTTTTTGCATAAACACCTACTAGAGAAATTAACTAAAAATATTTGAAGTTCCTAAGCTTTGCGCTAGGGGTGTATTTGATATCACGTTAAAAATAAACGAAAATAAATCCAAAATTTGCAAATAACATATAGGTGAAAAAAGTTTTAGAATCTTTGTTTAATTAATTACCTAAAAGATTCGTTACATTTTTTCTTTGATTGCCATGGTAACGACAGTACAAAGTAAAATATTGTAACCTCGAAACCTTTACATGCTATATCTTTTTAACACCCCAACCAAATTTAAAGAATTAGGACTTATTTTACAGGGACTTTCAAGCAGATTAAGATTTATCGTAATCTGTTCAAAAAATGATTTCTTTAAATAGCAGTAAATGGCCTCATTCGAAAAATGTACTTTTCACGATTTCCCAAGATTTACAATATTTGTTTTGTTGCTGTTGTTTTATAGGCTATTATGAATGGAGGGTGGTGAAAATTCCAAGCGGGTGTTACTTTTAGTTTTGAAATTATTGCCAAAATCGTACACACACAAGACAAAATAAAAAGAGGGATATTCTCCTTGATTTCTGAAGAAAAATTAAACAGGCCAACACACTTCTTTTGAATTTGTTTTGTTCACTATCGTTTAATAAAAACTGTGGTAAAAACCTGAGCTTTTCTAGTTTTTAAGTTATTTTCACAACACGAATTACGAATTAGTAGTTTTCTCCTCTGTTTCTGAAAAAACTAAATAGGGCGATATAGAATATGTTTAATTTAAAATAATAGTCGATACAAAAAAGAAGTCTGCAGTCTAATAACTGTTAAACAGTTAATAATAAATACAATTTACAAATTCAGAACAGATGCAGTTATACCCATGTAAGATCTATTTTCAAGTAATTGTCGCCTTTGTAATAGAGGCAGTGGCGAAGTAATTAATTTTTATGACAACATTTATTTCTGATAGCGTTGATATTAATTTAAATAATGGTGACAATTCACTATAATAACTAATATTACCATATTAATAAGAAGCAGGTGAGAAATACGTATTATTTAATAAATATAGGTAGTCATGTGAATAAAGAAAATACGAAAACAGATTATTTAAATTCAAAAAAAGGTAACTCATGAATACTTATATAATGTAGGTAATTTTTTGCCGCACGAAGGAAATGGGCGGGGTATTCATCATGCTAAAACACGTATTATTACTTGTTGGATAAATTAGGAAGTTAGTTTCTCGATTATGTGTTGGTATTTATAGTATTTTGGCAATAACTTCAAAACGAAACAACTACCAACCTCAGGTTTTTACCACAGTTCCTCTTAAATAATACCCTCCGATACAAAGTGAAAAAACTGTGTCGTCCCACGATTTGTGTAGTTTATCTTCATAAGAGTACGAATGTAAAATGTACTATTTTGGCAATAACATCAAAACGAAGAATGACACTCTCCTTGGAATTTTAACATTTTCTTAAATAACAACCTAAAAAACGAAATTAATCAAATTATACCGCTCTATTAAATGTTTTTGAGAAATCCAGGAAAATATGACTTTTAATCTTAACCCCCTCCCCTGAAATTTCTTCTAAAATGAGTTCTAAATCGTTAAATTTGGTTAAGGCGTTTAAAAGATGTAGCATATCTAGAAGTTTACAGTTAGTTTGCTTTGTAGTGTTGTTACCATGGTTTCTAGAGAATAAAATTTTGTTAAAAGATTTTTAGGTAACACTTCTCTGCAATGAAACTCTCCTTCAAATAAAAATATTGTGAATATGAAGATTTTAACCGCCTGAATGTATATCTGCTTTCCATTCTTTGCTATCACGTATGTATTATTATATTTTTCATGTCAAAATTAAGTATATAAGTTGTTTCGGTTTTTACATTATTAACGCTACTTGAATTCATTTAAATCGTATCTGTACAGCTCCAACCGATTTGAACTGATAGAAAAATCAAGTAAGCTTTCAAATTACATTTTAAACAAATACGTTAGCTTGCGGAGTAATCGCAGTCACTTCAAGGCGCTAATTACGTCAAAAAATTAGTAATAGTGACTGTTTCTGTTTAAAACAAATATTCACAATTCTCGTGGAACATTTGTTGATGATGTTTTTAAAATTGTGCTATTGTGTTAAAAATTAACATTTTTTTTCAGGACACAAGTTAGTTCCTTAATACGTTTCTAACTTGTTATAATTTCTATCCATACAATAAAAGAGGCAGAGCATTGATAACAACAATCCATCGGTACTACAAATCTTTATATTAGTTAAGTTACAATGGAGGGGCAGTAGTTTTGGGATTAAAAATATTATAAACGAATTATATCCTTAGTTTCTATAGCCATGAAACCTTGTGAGAATTAATTAATAATGGGTAACCTGGGCGGGAAATTACACTTATCGTTGATTTTGTTGCCTAATAACGTTGCGCAGCAAACAATAGCGAATAATTGTGTTATTTTGTAGTTTTTGCGCTTTTGTTTTAAATGTTTGGCATTGAATGTAATAGCTTGTTAACGTAATACGTCAGCAGGGCATTGATTTTTTTGCAAACGGTATAAAATATAAAACAATGAATCAAAACTACATGCACGACGAAGTAATAGGACTAAAACAAATATGCCTCATATTGTAATAAAATGGTAACATAAAGGCAACATGTTAGCGACTGATGTTTCATTATCATCTCAATTGACAGGTATATCAAATAAATGTCGAAGTAAATACTAGGTTTCAATCTTTATGCAATTGACTGCTTTAGACAATGATAAATAGTTTTTTTCGAAATATAATAAGCTTCTTGTTTATTTAGCATAGTCGATGATGCTTTTATATAGGTTAAGTATTGAACTTTAAATGGGTTTTTAAATTTTACATCTTGTATTGCCACTGTACTGCTTAATGCTTACACTAAAGTTTTTGTTATAATAACCATACTGATTTTCCGCAATGCTACCTTTTAGATAAATAAATTTTCTGTATACGATATTATACCAGTAA
Source organism: Rhyzopertha dominica (assembly GCA_025024175.1). Classification (NCBI taxonomy): domain Eukaryota; kingdom Metazoa; phylum Arthropoda; class Insecta; order Coleoptera; family Bostrichidae; genus Rhyzopertha; species Rhyzopertha dominica. The sequence goes on from QCXZ01000001.1 coordinate 12,156,634, forward strand.
GATCTTTACACGAGTATAAACTTTTATTATGCGAGAAGTCGTATCCACAGCGAGTTATAGTGAGAAAGTGGTGAAACGGCAGACGGCTGTTGCATGTTGCATTTTATGCAAAATTAATATTTCCCATGAGGACATTAAACTGCGATATAGTTGCATAAAATAAATACAAAAGTATCCGCTCAAAATAATAAGAAACAGTAATTGGTAATATTTAGAGTATATTTACCATTCCTTAATTATTATTATTATTATTATTATTATTATTATTATTATTATGAGAGAAATGTAGTATATACGGGTATGGGTCCGCCTTATGCTTTTCATTTTATATACACTAGATAGGTACTGTTGTAAATCGCAAGTATATCTACTTCCTGTATGATCTTTATCAATAAAACTAGACAAGACAAGAATACTAGACAAGAAAAGAATTTTCTTTGCAATTATTTGTAAAATGTATGAAAGCCTTGAAATTATTTAACTGTTATATTTTATACAATGCATTAGCAAAAATAAATAGAAATGACTTTTTATCGGAGTTCAGCGTTTTTTTGGCCTTGGGCTATTATTTTTTTATCATCCAGTTTCCGATCTTCTGTTGTTCTATTTCGCTTTTTGCGGCTTTAATTGCTTCATCTACAACAAGTGCAAAATGCAACCCTGTCTTACCCCTTTAGTAGTCTCGAATTTGGTTGATTTTTCATATTTTACTTTCACAAAATTCAACGTTTGTCTATGTAGAGCTCTAATTCAATTAATTTTTTTCTATCCTTCTTTTTTCTAAAGTTTTCTAGATGTATTTTCTTTCTATTCTATGTTCATAAAACAGAGGTGTAACTCGCCATGCTCTTTGATTGTTCTTTCTACAATATAATCTGTCTTAATAGGAAAATTTAATCTGTTATCCCTCTGTTTGCTCTAAAGCCTTGTTGCGAATCCTTTAGTGTTTTCCAGCCGTTCCTTTAATCTTTTTGCTAATACTCTCGCGTACAGTTTTCCAACCGTGCTTAATAGAGTAATTCCTCTGTAGTTCTTACAGTTCTTAGTATCTCCAATTTTGTGTATTGGGGTTATTATACCCAACTGCCAATCTATCGGTGCTTCCCCAGTTCAATATTTTGTTCATGATTGTTTTTAAAATTTCTATTATTTCTTTGCCGCCTGCCTTTAACATATCCACAGTTATCTGATCTGCACCTGGTGCTTTACCTGTTTTTGTTCTTGAAATGGCTTTCTCAATTTCTACAGCAGTTATATCTCCTTCATGTGGCCGGTGTTCATCTTCTGCTTTGTTTCTCTTGGTTGTCGTTATTTATTATTGATGCATCCATTCCCTTCAACAGCTGCATGAAATACAGTCTCCATCTCTCCATAACTAGGTTGTCATTTGTCAGTAGTTCACCTTTATCGTCTTTGATTTTCATAAGTGTAAGGACTTTGTTTCTTCTAATTCAGTAAAAACGGCTACAATAGGCCCATATGAGGAGCTCGTTACAAATAATAATATAGAGCTTGTTTTTGTACTTTTTCCTACTTACAGAAGAATGCCAGAGCAATGGCAGACTTTGTATTTATTTAGTTCTATTTTTCGCTACCATGCATACATTTATCGTTATATATTCTGGCCTTTAAATACCTAGACCGCAATATTTTCCTCTATTGAGAACTTTAATTTATTGCACCYCCTAAATCTTTCAAATTGATGATTACAAATTTAACAAATACTACACACTAGACCTAGATTGTAGACAACATAGCACCACACCCCTTTGCTATTTATTTACACACAAATTAAAACATATATTCTGCACTTTCGCAGGAAAGCGTCATTTGAGAGTGGTCGGTAAGATTGTTCGTTTAAAACACTTTATCTTGAGGTACGTGTTTATTGGTTTGCCAATGGATGTCGCCATTGAGACTATTTGGCTGACACTTTTGGCGTTTGTGGTTGACGTACATTAAATGCAAGGCTTAAATTCATTAAAAATGTTATGACAGTCAAAGAGTTTACTGAATAATAAAAATTTATTTCATTTATACTGAGATTATTACTAATATATACGTTAACGACCCTGCGACGTTGAATACACCCGTTCTCGTTCTTGGAGTAAAATTTCTAGCTATAAAATATTAAATCTACACTTTAAAAGCTTAGCATGACACAAAAACTAAGTTAAATTAAAAAAATGACGCTAATCCTCTTAATGTTTTTGTGTCACATAATCCACGACCGTTTTTTAGTTTTAGTGGTGCAAAAATATGTTTTCCTTATTAACAAATGATTCACGATTTCTTGACGTATATGCCACAACTTGCACTTGAGAAGTATTCAGTTTTAATTTTTGCTTACTATCAGCTACCCTTTCGATTTTGTTGAAACAAATGCATATCATATATATGAACTATAAGCATTTAACAGTTAAATTTCGATAGCGGAGACTGAAATTTCAATATTAAAAATATTTAAACCTAACATATTTTTTTTCTCCACCACTGATAGTTCTAATTTTTTTATAACTTTCCTCTGTGATATGCTTAAAAAAATCTAAACGCTAAAGAGAAACAAAAATTTTCAAATAATTTTTTTTCTTCCCTATCTAAGATTTTACCTGTCAATATCTAGCGTTAGTGCCAACATATGCCAACAATCTTCGTCTACAAAGAAAGTTTTCTCAAGATAAATCATACACAGGCAGCTTGATGTATTTTGAAAAAAAATAAGAAATCAACGAAATCTAACAAAAAAACATTTGGGTTGTGGTTTACCTCTAATAATTTTATATAATAATAGTAATAGGTTTGTATAACACTTAACTATTTTGTATTGTTTAGCAAAGGAAAACAATAATGCGTGATGCCGCCTTTCGGTAACGTCGGCCCTTCGAGCTGGCTGGTACTACCTTTGATCGTCGGTCAGATTTTGCAAGGGGTGTTGTGTGGCTTTGCGTGTCTGAGCAACCCTTGTGTACACGGCGTTTGCCTTGACGATCTTAACACAACCTACTCCTGCTACTGCATAGATGGATTTACTGGAGTGCAGTGCCAGACCAACTGGGACGAATGTTGGTCATCTCCTTGTCAGAATGGAGGTGTCTGCATTGATGGGATAGCATCGTTTAATTGTTCGTGCGCTCCTGGATTTGTAGGTAATGTAATAAACTTCGATAATTGTAGGAAAATAGAATGGCCAAAAATTAGTCTGCAGAACTTTTCCAGCGTATTGTTTGATGTCTCAGACGATGACCTGAGTAGTGCGTGAGGCTCTTAGAACCTGAAAATGATCTGATTTGCGGCTAATTTTATATAATATAATTATAAGATCAAACGAACTTACCTAAGTGATGTTCGATCTTAATTATATGTTGCACTTCGCCCGAGATGATTATGACTGTAGTACACCCATTTCTGTACTGATATCACAGTATTTAAAGCATTCAAATTTCCCGCACTTCATAACCTGCCGCCATGACTACCAACCTCTACATCACTCGCTCTTACGGCGCAACCTGGATGATCAGGGTGTTGAGCCTTGGGTTGGGGGGGTTTGATCATCTCGGGCGAAGTGCAACATATAATTAAGATCGAACATCACTTAGGTAAGTTCGTTTGATCTTATAATTATATATGCACTTCGCCCTCAATGATTATAACTGTAGATGTTTAAAGGGTTGCGGCGTTCTGGTTTACTTAACATGTTATTTATAAAATATTTAAGCAAAACCTTATTAAGCAAGAATAACATAATGAAGGAACTTAATCTATAATTCAATCGTATAAAAAGAAACAGAAAAACTTAGCGTTAACGAACATGCCTTTTCTTACACAATAAAGGTCTATTATAAAATGAAGCAAATGTATTTGATAGGATAATATTTTCTCGCAAAGATCGCTGTCTCTTGAAAACACTGACAAAAAATTATAAGCCTGACGTTTCGATTACACCTGTAATCTTTGTCAAACACGACGAATCTCAAAATTTGCTGAAAGCATTTACCCTCGTAAATGTATTTGATCTTTGTTACCCACCTGCATAATTCCTAATGACGTCCCAACTTACACCTTTTCTACTTGCTATCGACGTCGAAGCATGAGGTGTGCTATAAGCAGAAAGGATTGAAGTATTTACTCCACTCTCCGCTAAAACAACTTTTATCCATCTACTTACAGTAGTAGTGGTCACTACTTTAATAAGTTTTTTATAGCACAAAAATAATTTACTTATATTTGAAGCTCGTAAATGTTTCCTTTTTGCCAAATAAACCTGAAGGTTATTTTCATAGAACGGAATAACAAAAAACAGGTTTATTACAATTTTTCTCGATGTTTTGATCCTCTTGGAAAATGTCATAAATATTTATTAATGATAAAGTTTATATCCTATAACCAGCAATTAATGCTAAGGAAACCACTATTTTTTTTGTTAGTTTTTCTAACGATAAATCACAATTTGGGTAAAATTTGGAAAAATAATCTAAGACAACACTTGCATTCCAAGTTGATTTGCACCTGGCTTTACTAGGTTTCAAATTAATGTTGTACTCTTTTAACAATCTCTTAATTCGAAAGTCCGAAGATATTTCAGGTGTTGAAATTAAAGACAAAGCAGACCTTGCAGAATTTATCGTGCCAAATGAAGCACCGTCTGCAAACAATCTATTTAAAAAATTTCGTATATTTTTTGACACATACGCGCATCAGTGCACAGAAAAGAGTGATGTAGAGGTTGGTAGTCATGGCGGCAGGTTATGAAGTGCGGGAAATTTGAATGCTTTAAATACTGTGATGTCAGTACAGAAATGGGTGTACTACAGTTATTATCATTGAGGGCGAAGTGCATATATAATATAATGTCGCGTTCATTTAACTCCTCACATGTAGTTACTTACCTACTTCAGTAGCATAAAGATTTATCCGTCTCCCAGATAATAATATAACGGTAGCGATTGCGATAGCGGCCTATCCATCGTTCAAGAAAAATTTTATTTGATCAACTCTACATTCCGCTCAAAATAAGATGTTCCGACGTTGTACGAATACATCTTTTTCCTAACATTGAGGGTAATATGGTCCAAAGGTTAAGTTTTGCACATGATAACGATGATGTGGTGATAATCAATAGCTTTGTAGTTTTAAATGTTTTCTATCTCAAGTGAGTTTATTTTTATTGTCTGTTTGTTGAATAGGTTAATTTATTACTCTTATTATACTGTTTCTCGAGATACGCTTGAAATCCTTGCCACACTTCTTTAGCTAATTTCCTCGCTCTTACTTACCAACAATCCACGATTAACATGATCGCACAAATTTAAAAAATATCACGAAATATATTTTGTGTCCCGGCATTCCTCTTTCCTAATACTTTTGTTGGACCGCACATGCATTTGCATTGCAGTAACCGATCGGTAAATTCTGTTATTTTAACAAATAGAAAGATAATCCTTGTGCAGGGCTTCTATAAATGATCCATGCAACGCGGGCGGCGTTAAATTCTGAAGTATTTGTGCCGCCTTTTTATAACTGCTGCCAGGCTACAATATTCACGGCGATAGTACTGAAGGTTGCAGACCAATGTCACACCACAGCTCCGAAATGTGAGCTTTCTGCAACCTTAAAGTTGATTATGCCACAAAACACTACAGAATATGTTGATAATACACACTCCCAGGCGTTCTCTCATATGAAAATATATACTTAATTCAAAAATCAACAGATGACAAGAATACGATACTTAAAACTGGGACTAATACGACACTGTGGATTCTGAAAAAACTAACGGGCATAGTAACAAGGAAAGTTGGGAGAAAGCCCGGAGAAACAAGCAGAATAAAATAACAAAGCTCGTTTGACAATCGACATAAGTGACAATTGAGTTTTTTGCAGCGCCACTACCACAAAACATACTGTTGCACAGCGACGTACGTTCACGAAGGCAAAAACCATTATGGCTTGTTGACCCATTTTTTTATGAACGCCAGTTACACATTTATTACTGTACTGTTGTCAAGGGTAACTGCCAGTAAAAAGTAACCGAACTGGAAAAATAGTCGATTAGTATGTCAGTTGCGATGCGTGATAAATTTTTTAATTGATTTTGACGGATTTTCTGATGAAGAAAATGTTATAGTTTTATAACAGAAAAGTTTGGGTACTTTTTTTCCTGTGGTCTTCGTATTTGACTCAGCCGTGCACAAAACCTTGGGTTTCAGCCTCTTAAGAAAAATCGTGCCGGCCTCGATTGTCCACGACATTACACATTGGGTCTGTATCCAGAGCTTGTGGTTTAGAATCCCACCAAAGGACATATGGGTGTTTGTGGGTATCCTTTATATGCATGTATTTATGTAATTTSCAAATAAATAATAAGAAACATTATGAGCTGGCTAATTGTCATAGAGAAAAAAGAAATCACAWATACTCCTTGTGTATGTTTTTTTAAACATCGCATTGTTTCTAAGCAGAGAATTTACTGATGAAGTTTTGCAGACTAATTTGGGGATTTCATGACACTGGATACAATTTGTTAGCACCTTACCTTATTGTTTTAATAAGTTGGACAAAAAGCGGGTGTTCCCAGCATACTGGTGGTGAATGTTGATCCTGAAATGTATGATTGTGATTTATTATTTTTTTATGTAGTAGACACAATCGAAAACAGGTTTAAATACTTCGGAACAGGTCACTCAGATCACTGTAAATACGTGTTGTAGCATAAAATGCATTAGGTACCGTATTTTTATATTAATCTAAAGAAGTCAGTGATCCTTAATGCTAACTTGACAGTCACAGAAAGTATAAGTTTGTAATTTCTGACTTTGCAATGAGTAAGGTTTGATAAATTTAATTTGTCCTAATACATTCTCATTTTATTTATCAATTTATGCAGTTACTTCAACTTATTTCTCTTAGTTTTATGATCGTACAAAATATCGCAGCACGGAGCACTGATGCATTAATCAATTACCTAATAAAAACAATAGGTCAGTGTTTGGTTTGAAGGCTTGCGTGGTTGTTGTCGATGACATGTTGTTTTCCGGACTGGTTCCCACGTTGCTTGTTTGGTCTTGACGTTTGGACACTCATGTTGGTGTCGTCCTCAGAAATGACTCAGAACTACTTGTTGTTGCCATTACTTGAATTCAGTAGTCGCGGTTGAATTGATTATGCACTTTGCTTTAACGTTTTAATCCATAAATATCGAGCCTTCTCAGAATATAAGAAACTTTCCTATACAACAACTAAAGATGCTGATGGACTGAACACAAAGAAAGGCGAAATATTAAAATTGGACAGGAAGAAATTGAAGTTGCGCAGAAAAAAAATTAAATAAAAATGAAAATGAAGGACAAGGACAAGGAAGAGGCCTTGGCCTTGGCCATCTGCATTTCAGCGTTGTGGCGTTCGGATTATACAATTCACTTGCGACTGGAAACATAACTGACTCCATGCGAGAAGTTCTAAACTAGAAAATCTGTTTGTTGCACCTGTATGTACACTATTGTAATAGTTTTAAGAACATCAAACCAATTTGTTGAAGGTATTCAAAAAGTTAACTACAAACTTAAAGCTCGCCCCAAAGAAGTGCAGCTCATTGCGATAGCAACTTAGGAGTTTTATGGGTCTTTGGTTATATTATAGGAGGTTTATACATTCGCTGATATCGCAAGGCTATTTCAGAAAGTCACAAAACAATAAGATTTTTTATAAGATTAAGCATGTCACAGGTCTTTTGAAACTACTAAAAAAGCTGATTTTGAGCCCGGTAGCAGTTTTTTTAATCGAGTAACGAAGGGCTCGGACGACCCTGTAATAGTAGCAGAATGTATAGGAGAACGACATTGCGTATTTCAGCAAAATTATTGTGAACTTTTGGTAGTTGTCAATAAAGACATGGGTGAGTTGACCAGATTCGAAAGTTACACCAGTTGAAGACGAGTACAGAGGCGGACTTCATGATGGCGATTTAATATTTATTACAGAATTACAATATCGTCGACATGCCTATGGGTGTAGTTATAGTTAAACACCCTCGGTTCCGACAATACAGTTCCTTCGCTGTATCACATATCACCTATATAATACAAAACAACGTATTTATCTGCTGTTTTGGTATTTGAACTTCACTTTTTGTCAGCAGACGTTTTAAATTGAGGATAAAACATTTGCCTGTTAAAATAATGTGAATGCTTTACAGCTTATCATTGCAATATTTCAGTTTTTCGCTCCTGTTTATTACCTACCTTTTATCGTAGGCATGACATGAGTAAACTGTATTACTTTTCTCTCAATTTCCTGTATATTTTAAGTAAACCTGTAGCTATTTTCTTACATTAAGGTCCAGCTACGGATAGGCGGATTAACTTTAATCCATCAGTGTTAAATTGATGTATGCCACGGGCAACACCAAAAAYAGAGCGCTTAGAATTCAGCATTAAAGTTAATCCGCGTTTCTGCAACCGGACCTAAATAATGAACTGCTGTAGTTTCAACTTACGATTACTGGTATAGCATGCTCAATAAATTCGTAAATTTTATACATATCTAAATTCCTACATACGTTTGTTGATTACAGGTGATTTATGTGAAGAAGATTTTAACGAATGTGACAGTAATCCTTGTCTAAATAATGGCACTTGCTTGGATGCCACAAATGGTTATACTTGCACATGCTTGCCAGGATATTCCGGCACACATTGCGAAATAGATGAGGCAGTTTGTAATATAACTAATGAAACTAGATGCTCTAATGGAGGAATATGTGTGGAAGGTCCAGGGATCACATTTACATGCAAATGTCAGCCAGGTATGTCAGTTGCAGTCCTTTAAATGTTAAGTTTCTTACAGAAGGTTATATAGAAGATCCTTTATTTAATTAAAATATTAATTTAAGACCAAACGTCTTTAATATAAAACTCACATATTCTTTTGCTGTTTGAATTACGCGTGGAATTTTAGGTTGGCTTGGTACAGGGTAAAACAATTTAAAAGAAATTTACAGACAGAAGGTGGACAATCCCTTCCTAATGCATAGGTACAATGCAGGAAAGATAAGACTACTGTTCGTACCTACAACTTTTTCATATAGGCTGCATACTGTCGAATTTATCCCTAAAATTGAAAGAGAACTTTTTTAAATAATGCAGTTTTTGGAGCTGTCCGAGGCAAATATTAAGCAATTATGATTTTCATACTTTCAGACAATACTATGCGTATTTTTTATAACTTAGTGGTGTATTAGATAATGAAACACCCCTAAAGTTTCACTTCTGGTAACTTTCAGAGATATTTTAATTCCAGAGTAGTTATTACATGGTCCAACTCTTGTCCTAAAAATAAGCTCCCCTTATTATATAATACGACCGTTTTTTTAAAAAAAAACTATAGTTCAATAAAAATTTGTGATAAGTTGCTGCACTTAAAAAAACTTCAAGACGTGTTCGATATTTATGTGCAGGTAATTAATCCAGACTACTTACATATTAGACGTTCACGTTGTGTAGTCAATCAAATCTATAACTTTTGGATTGGCGTAATTATCTTGACTTTGGAATTCAGACGTAGACAGTTAAATTTCTGCAAAAATAACATAATAACATACCCAGAGATGCTAAATCGAGGCTGTTATTCTTTGTAGAATCATGATAATTTTCTTTTGTCTATAGCTATTAAACTTTTAATGTGTCGTGTTAACAGGAGTCGGTCATCATACTGTTGCACTATGTGCATAATCTGTAATTTATATTTTATTTAAGAACTGACCAAAAACTCTGGAAATTTATTAACTTTCCACCAATTTGTCAAGTAATTTTTTTAAACTTGTGTCGTAGAGGAAATATGTTCATCACATTATTAAAGAGTAAGAAAGAGAAGAAAATCAATTGTGGCAGTGTCTGGTAAATATGTTCTATCAAAGATCTGTTAGTTTCTTTTAAAGCATGCATGCATCCAATTTCTGGACTTTGCTGGTATATCGAAGACGACGGATCCAGTGAATGATCACAATTCATCACGTGCCTTAATTTGCGAGTCATTTGGCGCGCATTATCATTTTTTAATCGGGAAATAATCGGACGCATTTGTATTTAAGAGAGCGACTAAAGGCATCTTGATAAAAAATAAGAATAGAATCCTTTAAACGTCATGGTATTATTGTATGTGTATTTTGAATAAATTACCTACAAGTTAGATTCGACATCAATGATTTCACAACAGAATGTTTTCAGGCTGGGGTGGTTTTCTATGCGACACTGAAATAGACGAATGCATGTCCGCCCCATGCATGAACGGAGCAGTTTGCATAGACCTTCATGCAGATTATGCTTGCGCCTGCTTGTTTGGATACGCAGGAAGAAACTGTGAGGAAGTTGTACATATGTGCGAAGACAATCCTTGTAAGAATAGCGCACTTTGTTTGAAAGAAGATGAAAAATCCGTGTGCTACTGCGTTCCCGATTATCATGGTGAACTGTGTCAATACCAATACGATGAATGCCAACTAGGACATAGGTAAGAATGTAATGGCAATCGATTGTTCTTATTTAACGATCTATTTTACTTTTAATCTCAAAATATATTTTGTTCTTCGTAGAAGGTTCTTCCGGGTTTGATGCCGTAGTCGTAGCATTTGCTCTTGACGTTTCGCCAATCATACTGTCGGCTTCTTCAGAAAGACTCTGACTGGTGAAATCATTCATTGTAGTGACTTATATAGTAGCTGTTCCATTTGGCTGGTTACGTGTTCGTTCATGCTTATCGGTTCCGGTCCGGTGATTAAATATCGTCTTCCAAATTCTACTCAGGCGGTAGCCGTCTTCCCTGTTAAAGTTGTTGGATTGCTTCATTATCTCCAGAGATTCTCTCACAATTCTTTGGTGGTAATGGCTGCTTCGAGTGTCCGTAGGTTGTCGTACTCAATGGTGTGTTGTTTACCTTCTGCTACGTGTTCGGCTATTGTAGATCTGTCAGTGTGTCCATATGCTGCATCTTGCTGCTGTTCCTTTACACGACATTGTATGCTGCGTCCAGTTTGCCCCATGTAGACTTTTCCGTACTGACATTGGAGCTGGTAGATTCCCTTGGTGTTTACTTTCGGTATTTTGTCCTTGGCCGATGGTGGAATATATCCTATATTTTGCACTGCGTTGTATCTTACTGCAATCTTCTTCTTCCTCAGTATTTTCTTCAGTCTGTCTGTTACCCCGGAGACGTATGGTAGGTAGGCATATTATTGCAGTTTCTTTTAAATATAAAGCATGCTTAATATTGGTTAATCAAATACGTAAAGAATTTAACCATAATTGAATGATTAGCGGTTCTTAATTGTTGAACATTATTTTAGAATTAATTTGAAGTGTATTTATGTTGTGTAAGGGAGCGATTGCGCAATCAAACCTAAGTTTGGTCTTTATAGTGAATTATTATTAAGTATCGGTTCTAGAGATAGCTACATTTTATTTCGGTTTCGGTTTACAGTTTATTACAACTCATTATTATTGCATTTCATTTGATATGAATTTATTTCAATAAACAGAATTCTAAGGTATTCAGGTTTTTTCCATTCGTTAATGCATCGTAATTTCAGTGATCAAAACATTATTATCTTTGCCTTCAATTTTGCTTTGTGACAGTCTGAAGCAGATAATACGTTGAGTGCAGGGTAGGACTGTCTGGCGCCCATTTATACATAATTTTCTTTTAAGATAATTTAGTATTTCTCTTCAATTTGTTTACTCACCCCTAACTCCTCTGAGTTAGCCGACGCACTCTTATTCTTGTTACGTATGAGGTAAGTGTTTTGATCATTTGGTTTACTAGTGTCGTTTAGAAACGTAACAATATTTTTCGTGTTGTAGTTCAGCTCTTTCCCTTTGTACGTTTCTTCTTATTCTTAGAACCTCCTTAGTCTTATAACCACTTTTCTGTAGAACACTCCTGATATATTGCATTTCCTGGGTTCTGCTTTCTGCGTTACTAATCTTCTCGGCTCTATTTAATAACTGGTAATGACAGTGACCTATTCTGCGATGGATGGAGATGTGACGCGGCGAAACTGGATGTCGTTGTGCTGCTGGTTGAGGTGGCCCTTGAATTTCTGCAGGGCGTCCATTCCGTGTAATCATATAACGAATGTGTCGTCCACATAACGGTACCAGCATTTCCTGTCGCTGGACTCTATCGCTTCCATTTCAAACGTCTCCATGAAGATATTGGCAATAACGGGCGACAAAGGTGATCCCATGGCTGCTCCGCTCTTCTGTTCGTAGAAATATGTATATGTATGTAGTTGTCAGGCATAATCTTGCTAAGTCTAGCATGTGTCCGGGCCGTCCTTTTGGAATAAGATTATCTTGAATTATCTGTAGAGTCTCTTCTACCGTAACACTTGTGAAGAGTGACACTACATCGAAGCTCACTAGCATATCGTTGTCGTTTACGGTGTGTTCTCGTAGGATGTCCACGAAGTGTTCGGAGTTCTTCACATAGCTGTTCATTACTCCCACGTACTGTTGTAACTGACTGGTAACGGTAACGGTGATCCACAGGTACTTACGATGGGTCGAAGTATATTGGCTTTGTGGATCTTTGGTAATCCGTAGAGTGTCGGAGCTCGTGTTCCAGTTGGTAGTATGCGTTTTTGATCTTCTTCCGGTATTGAAGATTCTTTGATAGTCTTGTCAGACGTTCGATTCTTGCATACCCCACCCACATTCCATAAATACAAACTTCGACAACAAACCGGCATCAGTCCAATGTGAGCACTCACCTAAAGATTTCATACGCTTGAGCTGATGAAACGTCAAGAAGCAAATCCAAACGACGCTGACGGTGGCTTTAAAACACCAGAAATTTTATTCTACATTGAGAGCGGTCGCGAATATTTAAATACTTATTTAGTAGTTTTTGTTCTATATATATGAACTTGCAACGTCGTTCGCTTCATTATAAATGAAATACTACTACCTTCATACATTTCAGGTGTCTAAATGGTGGCACTTGTATTGATGGTATTGACAACTTCACCTGTTCTTGTCCACCAAACCTCACAGGGGTATTATGTGAGTGCCTTATAATCGGCTCAAACGAACAAGATTGCAGTTATATTAGTCCTTCGCCTGCCACGTTCAAATATACATCTACATTTACTACAAATTCTATTTCTACAAAATTTACTACTCAGGTTTCCTCAAATTTAACGACTTTTGAAACTACCAAAGTGCCAAAAACCACTGAACCTTTAATAACGGAAACATCAATGATACCTACTACTACGTCGCTTTTAGAAACAACTGAATTTGTTCAAGAGTACACAACGATACCTCCAACTGGATTTCTAAACACAACGACTGAGCTTATAACTGCCACTTCTTCAAAAGATTTTATCGTTACTACGACATTAGTGCAAGAACCGAGGTCTGCAACAGAGGAAGAGTATACAACCATTCCTTCCGTTGCTACTAAACAACCTGTTGGTGTTTCTACCATCAGAGAAACTGCAGCCTCCTCGAGTGAGTACTCCACTAAAGTATATACTATGGAAGTTACCGCCAGGGAAGTCACACTACCTAAAACCACGGGAAGTGAATTTATAACTATATCCACTACTTCTGTTCCTTTCACTATCGCTCCTAATGTTACATTTACTACTACGTCTGCGACAGAAACAACTTCTTACTTCCCATATTCAGAAGAAGTTACGCTGATGGCATCAATCACTCCTTTTCTAACTGAAGAACCAGGAATGTCTTCGCCGATTGTGTCAACTATTGGCTCCACTACACTGTCAGATGAGAACGTTACAACAGTAGATTGTACCAAGGCAGAGAACCAGTGCCAAAACGGAGGCACCTGTATATTCAGTAATGAAGTTTATAAGGTATAAGATAAATACGATAAATGTATATTTAACCAAACTATTCTTTTCTAGTGCATTTGTCCATTTGCCGTAGAAGGTACCTTTTGCGAAATCCATTTAGGAGTGAGAAACGCTGCCTTTGGTGGAGATTCCTTTTTATCTCACCGTTTGACAAATAATGCGAACACCAGTGTTGAATTTAAAGCACAAACGTTGTCAACAAATGGGATGATTTTTTATTCCAGCATTGGTTTGACGTATATGACGTTGTTTATTGAAGAAGGCTACTTGAAGTTCAAGTTTTCTTGTGGCTTTCAAACTATGCTCCTTAGTGAATTGGGAGTACCAGTGAATACGGGCTTTGAAATGCGAATCAAAGCTAGGTAACTGCACGATTATAAGATACAGTATGTTCATAAAGTTACTGACAACGACTCAAATAAACATGTAAATTTGCATTTTGAAATTGGTTTTAGTTTTTGAGTAACAAGCCAATTATTACATTCAATTGTTTTCCAGTTAACTGTTTTCTTATAACACTAGTCTGTAAAACAAACCTTTTTTGCTTCTACTATATTTATGCTTGGCTTTTTTTAGATTTTAGAGATACTTATAGCATAAAAATTTGTATACCGCGTATAGGTACTTTATATATAATGATTTTCTTTATTAAAACGCGTTTTTTAGCTTTGAGAAACTGGTTTTTGTAGAGATGGAATGTTCGGATATTTCATTACATTATTTTTTCGTAAATCCTTTAGTCATAGTTATACAAAAAAAATCAATGATGTTCACTACAGTTCATGGGTGTTGAAAATGGCATGGACTTATGAGTCCCTTCAAGCTAAACTTAAAATTCTTAAGCAACTGTTACAGCATATTTTCGGGAGCCAATTTCCTCTTCCATCGACAGGAAACTCAAGTAACGTTGTTGGTTGATGAGCACTTTTAACCAAAGCAGCATTCAGTTGAGATTTTATTGCAACACATCTGCAGACTTCTGGCATTTTGTACCTACAACAAAATTCAATTTGCAGTAAAATCATATCAAGATTTTAATTAAGTGATTTTATTTCGCTATATAGTTGAGAACATACATAAATTTTCACTACATGTAACAAAATAATACGCTATATTAGTGTGACGGAGATGTCGGCCATTTTGCTGCGATACGTCAAGATCCCGGATCCAAACCAACCTACTTAGTTGTCATAATGTGCGTAAGGGAGTTCAGCGTTTGGTGTAATTTTTTAGTGTTAAAGAGTATTTTAAAAGTGTTACTGTGTATTACATTTAGATACAATGTATTGTTGAAAAGCTGAACATATACTAAGTACGTGTGTGAAGCATTACAATTTACAAGTTTCACCAGAAAATGGTAATGGGTTGGGTTCCTGGATGTTCCCGGTATAATGAGAGAGAAAATTGTAATCTTTACAGCACTTCTTTTAGGTTGTTTTTAAATAACAGATTGCAACTAAATGTAATTTTGGTTTGTTATACTAAGGAATGTAAATCACTAAAAATACACAGTAACACTCAATGTTCAGAGCAAAATTATAGTATAATGCAATATTTTGAAGTGTTAGTGTGTATGTTTGAGTGGTTTACATACCTTTGTATTATTCATTAAGTATTACAAACAGAAATTACATTAAGTTGCAATCTATTGTTGAAAGACAATCTACAATAAGTGCTTAAAGTTTATACGTTTCTCTCTCATTATAACACAAGAACATTCAGGAACCTAGCACGTTACCATCTTCTGGTAAAACATGTAATTTGTAATGCTCTACACACGCACTTATTGTAGGTTAAGATTTTCAGCAATACTTACATTGTAACTAAATGTAATTTACGTTTGTAATACTTGCTAAGTACAGCGAAGGAGTGTCAGCTACTCAAACATACACAGTAACACTTTAAAATATTCTTTTAACACTAAAAAATTGCACCAAACACTGAACTCCCTTATGCACGTTATGACACCTTGGTTTGTTTTGATCCAGGATCTAAATGTAATTTAGGTTTGTAATACTTGTGAAGAAAAACTAAGGAGTGTAAGATACCCAAATAAGCACAGTAACACCTCTAAATATTCTTTTAAAGTCACAAAATTGCACCTAACAATGAGGTCCGTTATGCACGTTATGACAACTCGGTTTGTCGGGATCCAGAACTTTGACGTACCAAAGAAAAATGGCCGTCATTACGTCAGAACTAATATAGCGTATACAAAACTTACCAAAACATCCTCTTTAAAAAAGGAAAATCCCTATACAACTTTTCACGTTCTGAACGCCACGGAGTCAGCGAAAACTAAGCAGATGGAGAAACGTTAGGCGATATAGTTCCCTCCTATGAATTTGAACCTTTTTTGTATATACAAATACGATCTAAATTGAATAAAGTGGCGCTAAAGCGAGAACGAAACCAAGATACTGAATTTTGGACAATTGTATATATTAGGTGACATATTTAACTTTTTTATTTTAATATCAACTTTAATTAAAAGAAGAGCAACCTGCCCTTTATATTCATCATACTTTTATTTGAAGTTTTGAAGGAAGACAGTATAATCAGGAAAAGTTTTAAAATAGTCATAATAGTAGATTGTTGGATTACTCGGTATAGATAACGTCGAATTTGAAAAATTTTGATAATGCCAAAAAAGTGGTATATGAGAAAAAATCGTGGTTTTTGAGCTTTTGGTTAAAAGTTATGGATTAATTTTTGAAACGACATTCCTAAATTTATGGCCATACTGTATAGATAAACATACTACTGCTCAAAAGTAACGCAACAATTTACAGGTGTCGTTTAATCCAGCAACAAATATGTATGTTATATTTACGTTATTTTGACATTTATTACAAAAAACAAATCTAATTAATAATGCCGAAATTACACCCTTAATAGTAATGCCTGAGCAGATGGGATGAAGAAACTAATTTGCCAGATCCTCTAACTTATCGCCACGGCTATCAATAAGGACTTTTGATCTATTGCGAATACGTGTTCAACAGGCCTGTGACCGCGGAGATCTACAAGAAGATATTGACCACTTAATTTGGTATACATATGGCTCGTTATTAGAGCAACATTTTGCACGGGTTGTAAAAAGGATAAATTATAACTTAACTTGATTTATTTGCCTATGCACTAGTACATATACACTAAAATTCAAAGACCGCTAGTTATGTATTCAAAACATTACATTTCACTATTGATACTCACTCTAAAACACTTGGGTCTCTTTTTTAGCTTGCTTAACCGCTTTTCAAATCAGATTGGTTTCGCGCGCTATTTGTCGCTGCAGTCGCTCCGTTATGGGAGGTTCCGAACTTCGCCTTCGATCACCATCGAAAATCTTCGACGCATAAATAAAAAAGAACGTGATTCGTCATTCTGGTTGCCTAATTCACAGACGCTTGTTTCCCCACCACGTAACAATGTCGTAACAAATCGTCTGTTGTGACACACAAAGTAAACAAAATTATACATTTTGGGTGTTGCATTACTTTTGAGCCCCCGTATATATGTATATTTTTTATTATGCAAATCGCTTTGTTTTTCGTTAATTTATTAACATCTATTTGTGCATAGCCTAAGAGGTTATTAACTCATTGCAGTGAAATTGCCTTTCTAGGTTGAACTTCAGCAAAGACCAGAAAAAGTGCTACGCCTCAATACGCCTTAATGAGACGCTAAGCATGTCAGGTGATCAAATAGCCGTCATAGATAGGTTAGTAAAACCGGAATCATGGTTGCACTTAGGTGGAGTGCKCKAAGAYATGAACAAAAACTATATAGACTATGGAGGTTTCGTGGGCTGTCTAAGCAATTTAAGGGTAAAGCGCAAATAACTGTCGATTGACGGCGACTTTTATTAATCTGTAAACTATAGATTTCAGGAAAGTCTGTTAATGTTTTTAAAGACGCTGAGGATGGCTTCCACATAAATGAATGTTCGTCTTTAGTATGTTTGTCCAACCCTTGCGCCAATGGAGCAACTTGCGCTGCCGAAGGCGATTCATGGTCGTGTCATTGCAGAAATGGGTATAAAACTTTCTTAAATGGGCCAACATATGATGCGATAACATTTAACATTTCAGTTATTTGGGCAAAATGTGCGAAACGTCAGTATGTGACAATAATCCGTGTCTGTATGGCGGTACATGCTTACCATTCGCTACAAACGGTTATATATGCCTTTGTCCATTTGGCAAACACGGACATTTCTGTGAAAACGGTATTACGATCTCTATACACATTCACTTATGACACAAGTACTCCAAATATAGTGCAAATACAATTTTTGCCACCTTACAAGGGTCGTGCTCGTATTATTGAGATATGTCAAAGCCATTTTACAGGACAAGCAAGAAATGCTCTTGCTATAAGTAACGAGGCACCTATCATGAAAATTAGCCACTAAAAGGAGAGTGGTATAACGCTTTCCTGCTGCCTGAAAGCAGATTCAAAAGACAACAGTACCTAGCTTAAATAGTTGTATCTCAATAATTTCAGAGCCGACTTTACGCAAAATTAACTTTATTTTGCATTAAGAGCTTGTAAACTACAAATTAAAAAGTTCAATTCTAGATTTGGAAATAACGGAGCCAAACTTTTCTTCGTCTGTGAAGGGCTTGTCTTCTTATGCTGCTTATCCAATTCCATCTGGTATATCGAAAACGATGGAGTTACAATTCAAGTTCTTTCCATCTGTCATGGATCAAATTTCAATACTTGTATTCCTTGGACAACAAGGACACCACGATATGTTCTCTGACCACATGGCAGTCAGTTTTGTCAAAGGGTACATCATGCTTACATGGAATCTAGGATCAGGTATTTCATATGGAATGCCATTAAAGTATTATACAGGGTTTCTATAAATGATTCGTGCATCCAGGAGGCGCTTATGAAAATTATCGATTAAATAAGTTTGCCGCCTCTCAGGAATGTGAACACAACAATTACTTTGACGTATGCTTGTCATCTGTCAATTGTTGAATTATTTGATATATTTTAAAAAATGCGTGGGAGCTTGTATTTTCAACATATTTTGTAGTGTTTTGAACAATAATCAACTTTAAGGTTGCAGAAGCTCACATTTCGATGCTGTGGGCTGACACGGTTTCGTACAATTTTCAGATTATGTATCGTATCTGTGAGGTTGTGGCAGCAGTACGCCTGTTAAATAATTGTACTATGATGGACTGTAAGGTGTTTTCAGCCTGCCGCAATGTTAAAATTCACAAACTAACGTTAGCTGCACTAAACAAAGCTTCCACAGTGCAACGGTGTACGTAGAGGTTACCTATCATAAGCTTACTATACCAATAATTATTGTTATTTATTACCTTTGAAAAAAAATAGAACCGTAAATTGTTGGAAAATCTTTATAAAGCCATCAATTTCGTGACTGCAACCTTCAGTACTATCGTGCTCATTGATGAACAGTGATCGCCGTGCATATTATAGCTTAGCAGCAGTTATAAAAAGGCGGCACAGAGAATTCAGAAATCAACGCCGCCGGCTTTGCGCGAATCACTTATAGAAACCTGTGTATGTGTCTGATAAAAGTCTAAACGAGAATAAGAATATAGGATTCAGAAATTGCAATATACAGGGTGGAAGTTAATTGCAGTAGTATATTTCGTATATATTTGATAAAAATTAATGTAATTTTGATGGTGAAATTTTAATAGCGTTTATGGTGACATAAACATTTATGGTGATTTACTATACACACTTGCTTAGACATTGTGTAAAATTTACGTTCGTGTCGCTTTCCATATAATCGAAAATTTGATTTTTTTTGTCAGGTAATAACCATATTTGTCTGTCTTGGAAATACGGGTACTGTTTGGCAGGCAAAAGATAAACTGCTCACTTATGAAACATATTTCAATCTACATATAAGAAGTTTCGTACTCACCTGCKTCTGATATCCATCTCAACATATACGTTCGGTTTTTCATGTGCCAATACAAACATCACTTCCACGTATTTCACTTTTCATAGTCAATTCTATCACAAATTTCTGACACACCCATGGATTCTCTATTGTCCTCCGTAGCAACTAACAGTGACCAGATATCAAACTTAAGACTAAGACTTGTTATGTCGATAGCCTCACGTCTCTTACATCTTATCTTAATGACTTTCTTAAATCACCTTAATTCCGAACATTCTGTTACAAAATTCACAATGGAAATCAAAAGCAATAATTCTGTCCCATTTCTTGATGTCCTCTCACTTGTTTACACAGATCGGTATTACTTACATCATCATCTGGACAACATTCAGTCCTGAATTCTCTTATTCACCGCGCAGTGTCAATTTCTGATCCAGACAAAAACGTCATATTCGTGCTAAATTGTTTACTATTTGGTTTTGTGCAAGTGGTACTGTTTTTTCATATTTTGTGCGATTACGAACGGAATATTCATTTCTGTATATTCAGAGTATCAGAGTAGTGGCATACCTAAGTCAGGTATCTACTTGTCTCGTAAAGGTCACTCAAATGCATATTCCTCCCACCCTCTCGTCTATGATCTGCACCTGTGTCTGCACTCTGCAGCGCCGGCTGATAGATGGCACACCTGACAATCACATCACTCGCTCATTCCCATATGTTAAACATTTGGTTAAACTCACATTAATAAATGATAGTTATTGATTCATTTTCAATTATTAACAAACATACTGTTCAAAATTATTTTGTAACTTCATTATTATCTTTCTCGATTGCCATAAGAACTGCACTGTGCACTTGCGCTCGTATTTTATATGTAACATATTTCAGGATAAATATGTAGTCCTATTCGGCTTACAAAACCTACCACGTGGATAGTTTTTCTTTCGTAATTTATTATAGTTTGCTTCCAAGATTGACTCATATACATATTTTTACTACCCCACGTACAATAACATGCAACCTTTATAAGTTTCACATGAGCTAACAAATATCTTTCGCTTTGCATTTTTCTGATGTTATTTCAACCTACAACCATTTTAAAGTTAGTGACTTGCGCATAATAGTAAATAATATTTATGGTATTGCAAACTTCCGCTCAGTGTAAACTCAGTGGCTTGATATACTTTCGCATATGGTTTTTACTAAACCTTACACATTAAACCAATATTATAAAACTGACAACTTTTGCCTAGTTTGATTTATTTACGAATGAATTTTAAAAATCACACGGTTTGCAAGATAATGCAAAGTTGCATTCGATTCATACGAAAACTATGCAAGTATACTTGAAGTTTAATTAAACTTCTAAAGGTAACTGCGCCGCTTTAGAATGAAATGAGCAAAACCACGCCCTCTCCAATAAACACAATTTCAGGCCCTAGAAGAATTTTCACTAACCGTCCCATCCCAAAGGGCAAAACTAGTTATTCGGTACGGCTTGGCCACATGGGACGAAAAGCCTGGTTATACGTAGAAGATTTGGGTAACGTTACTGGGCGTTCACCGGGAGCACTTCAACAATTGGACGTGGTACCTCTTCTGTATTTGGGTAACGACAAACAAACAACCAAAAATTCCAAACTGTTAATTATATCGCAGGTGGTCATGATTCATTCAATTTCTCATCTCTCCCACACGACTTACCCCTGCATGCTGGTTTTGCAGGGTGCATATTCGACGTTCAGCTAAAATCTGGAGCAATTACGGTACCACTTCAGGTAACAAAACATGTCGTTGGAAGAGCAGTGGGCCAGTGTGGTACCATGGAATGTTATGATCAAGTGTGTCATAACAATGGAGCGTGCTTGCATCACGGAAGCACATTTATGTAAGTAATGGGCGTTTGTAAGAAAAAAACGGGTCAAGTAAGCCGATAACGGTTTTTGTCGTTGTGAACGTAGAGTATTGCTGGTGCAACAAATTGAACCATAATAATTGAACTGTCACGACCACGACTGTCGTTGTCCCTTTTATTTTCATTTCAAGTAATAAAATTACAAATACTAAAATAAACTAAAATAACAATTAAGTACTACTACACATTTATTTCTTTGTCTGCTCTAAGCAATCTTAAATTTCGTCAAATTGAATGTTTTTAGCCAAACTCAAGCTAAAATAAGATCAAAAACACTTAGAAGATAAATGCAACTTGTGAAATAGTACTTATAAAAAAAAACGAGCAGCTAACCTATTTCGTGTTGTAACCGCTCAGGCCACATTGGAAACTTATACTAAATATTCCTATTTCACGTCCTATCGTATGATCATTGTATGTTTTCACTCTGAATACGACGACAGAAAAGAGAAAAATATTTTAAAATCATATCCTTGTAAGTTGCCGCCATCTATCAATGTTATTCTCTTCTCTCTCTCTCTTTCTAAAGAGAGACGTTTTTGTAGTATGACAGATGGCAAAGATCGTTATCCTTTTAAGTGGGGTTATCCGTAGTCACAGGTAACAATAATAGCGTGTTATCATTTTCATCAGTGCAATAAACGACGAATACGTCAAACATCCAATGTGCATCAAATTATACTAAGTACTTTACACAACAGGCGCTAAGTGCATGTTAGAAAGAGAAAACCGTAACTTGCTGGACCCGATTTTTTATGAACGGCCGTTAGCATATTTTTGTTCAGTGGCAAGGAACTTTTTGCTGTCAGTCAGAAAATTTTCTACACTTTTTGTACTCTTCTTTTTCCTTATTTTGTCGATTTATTAATCTTTATTACATTAAGCCTGCAAAAAATTATGCTTCTACATTAGTACACATATTTGCAACCACGTAACTTAGACTTTCAGTTTGTTTTTATACAAACTGCTCAAACGAATTAGATAACACTTCCCTGAAACCCTTTAGCAACTCTTTTAAACAAACGCTTTTTAGTAACTTTTGTTGAAGCCGACTGTCAAGCCGTTAAAACGATGCGTACATTTCTTTAATAAATGTTTTTTCTTTGGGGGGGGGGGTCTAAGGGGGTCAACCCACCACATTTTAACAGTTAACTTTAAAACAGGTCCTTTTTACAAAAATATCTGTTTTAGTAATCTTTCAGCCTTATAAACAAAAGAATACTCTGTTCATCTGGCTAAGATTGACCTTTTCTGAGAAAATTGCAGTTGAATATTAAGGTGCTTAACTAAATCATTTGTTTTTATCAAATTGGCCATGATAAATAATAAAACACTGTTAGTTGTCACTGTTACATTGACATTTTGATAATACCTTACATTATTTGTGGCAAAAATTCTGAAATAATAAACTTGAACACTGGACTGGACAATAGGATTTCTTTCCAGATAAATGTTGCCGATTAGGATTTCAATTCGTTCAGATTCATTGAGTTTTATCATGTGTGCTTTTGTAGAATTATCCAAGTGTACAAAAGCCGACAACGAACGAACGACGAAGAACAAAAAAATACGCTGCATACGTTGACATAGGTACATAAAACAATCTTAAGGATTTCATCCAGTGTTAGAGTCGTTTTTATATTGAATTGGTTGAACAAAAAAGGCCCTTACACTCTCAAAAGTTTATTAGATATACTATGAACACAAAAACCCYCATATTTTTATTCACCAATTCAATATAAAGACCTTTTGATAAAGACATTTTGCTATAATGTTTATATTTACATAAATAAACTTGAATTTACACTCTTCGGGGTTTATATAGCCATCGTGGAATATTATACAAGCTTGTGGCGATAGTCATGTAAGCAAAACAGATCTTCGAGTGCCTCAAGTAGAATCGTTCAATTTGATATAACTTAAAATCTTGCTTAACACAAAGCGAACCCTTAATTCATTTATTCTGTTTATTTTTCAATAAATGAATTAGTTAACGATTACCTTAGCTATGACAGGGGGTCAACTGTATACTATTTGCAGGTGTTTATGCCAGGATAGTTGGTTTGGACCTTTATGTACTAGTAGAAGAAATCCATGTGATTCGTATTCACAAGAATGCAGTCCGGGTTCAACTTGTTTTCCATTAATAACAGGATATGAGTGTGACTGTCCTTTAGGAAAAAGAGGGAAACGCTGTGAATTATGTAAAACTGCCTAAATTGATCATTGGCTTGTACTAAACATGTATAATGTTTCAGATGAAAATTTAACGGATGTCAGTTTCTCTGGAAGAAGATCCTTCATCTCTTTAGGATCATTGACGATGGAGCCGTCACAATTTACAATCGAATTTCATTTGAGGCCTTTGAGTGATAAAGGATTAATTTTATTCCTGGGCAAAAAATCTTCGTTTCTTTTAATTGTCTTGCACAGTGGTTTTGTTGAATTAATTGTTTTAGCTGGTAAGTATATTTTATACATAATGTAGGCAAAACCAGTTATATGCCGTGCTGTCTGCACTAGACCTAAACTGCACTGATAAGCTATAATGATAGCGAAATAGATCTATTTGGTTGCGGTGCAGACAGCACAGCATAGACATGCATTTTACTACTTTTGTAAGTTTGAAACTTTCGTATCCTAAGTTGTCTCTTTTATTGTAACGGCTTAACATACTACGCGAGCGAAAATTACAAAAGAACGTTAAAACGAAGACGTTAAAAAGTACACACTTGGCCCTGTAGTTGGTCTGATTGGTTCGATTGGACAGGTAATTATATATTAACACTATTTATTTACATTTACCCATAAGTCCTACTCGTATATTCAACGCAAAATGCAAATCGCTCGTAGGGCGAACGGTAAAATATATAACGATTCGTGGTTTTCAAGGAGGTGATCCACAAAGTCCAACGAGTACGACGGTAAGTACTAACTTCGACGATTCCGATTTCCAGGTACCCGGATGCGTATTGGCATTCTTTACTACGCTGCAGGCTGCAGAGCGATCGCATTCTGAAATGTAGTAAGGTGCGGACCGATTCAACCACCAATCTTTACTACGATTCAGCACACTCCCTCTATACACAGCATTTTGAAATGTAGTAGTAAATGGCGCCATTTATTCGTGCATTGCTATGACTTTATATGCTCTGATCCAGATTATCATTATCTACCGTTTCATTCTAGAGACGAGCGCTGAAACTCTATACAAATATTCCCTTTCCTACATATTTTTAAACTCCAAAAATCAAATCAAATGCGCAATATTTTAGAATATATTTGCATTTAGGTTACCACCTTATGAGTATATAGGTTCCTCCATATCTCATATAAATGCTTAAACCTGGCGTTCACGAATTTATTTGGGCATTGGCTAAAACCAACTAGAGATTTGCTCTATCAGCTTTATGGCAGTTCTCTAATATCATTTCGTAATAATTCCTTGCAGTTGCGCTGGTCATTCCTTCATCAAAGTGCTGAAGGAATGTTTCCCGGATTTCTGGTGCTATTCTTAGGTAGCTATAAGCTTCAGCAAGATTTCAGAACGCTGGGTGTAGAGGAAGTTTTAACCTATGCCTTTTATTGCTTACATCATGAATACTAGTGCCACGCATCTATTTTTCAAACGGCGGTAGAAAAATTACCCTGTTTCAAACATTCTCTTAAATGCGCCATAGACTACGCAAAAGGTTCCTAATTTCCGTCATGAGCACTGTTACAGCTCCCTAGGAAACTAGGTGCTCACTATTGTCAGTTTTATAAATAGCCAGAGAAATACAAATAATGCAATGGGAGTGAGAGAGAGAGAGGGGCGAAGGTATAAGTATAACCGTCAACGTCAATATTATTATAATGTAAACATAGGAATAACCTGTAACTGTTCATCAGCAGTAGTATTCTTACAACACGGAACAAAACACTTCTTAACGTAAGCCATTCTAACATTAAAAAAACAACAGATTACCCAAATACTTCGGCACCATCTTGCTCCACCACTTAAATCTGACAAATACGAAACTCGAAAATTTGACCAAACTATGTAAACAAAAACGCATGGCTAGGGTTGTTAGGGTTATTCGTTACAAATGTGATACATGCAGCACGTGCGAACGTGCGATGTTGTCAGCGGTACTTTACCGTTTTCTTCTTAACGACGGCCAGAGATCGTCCTGACAGTTTCAAAATTTATCATATCGTTGTCATACGAAAGTATACAAACTAAACATTATCAAGCTTCAAGCGTCGTTTAATTCCTCATAATAAAAACATTAGTTCTAAAGTAGGTTCGATGGTTAAAGTGCTTTCGTATTTCAGCAAAAGGACAGTGAATGCGCTTATTATATTGAACTGTTTATTATAGAATAAACTGACTGAAGGATGATTTAAGTTATTTTCACAAATACGCCTTAAGTTGACTTAGGTGTCAATGTCACAATGCCAGTTTACGAGTACATTCCTCACGGTATCGCGAAAATTTGCCCATATGGGCAACGCGACGCAGCTCAAAAAAATGTAAACATATATTACTTGCAATGCCGCTAGAGCACTGGCTATTATTGGTGTTTCTTGCTTTCGTCAGTATGCGAACCTTTTACGTCATCTCTGTGGCGGAATATCGAGGCATTTGAAACGGATATTGAAAAATCCATACTTCCACTTTTTTTTCTCGGCAAAGAAGAACCGGCAAAAATCACAAAAAAATGTCTTTGTGCTTCAATTTTTATGTACATTTTAAATGTAAAATAAAAAAAAATTGTGGGACGACCCCATTGTAGTAAAGATTGGTGGTTCAAATGATACATTCGAATCGGTCCATACTTTACTACATTTCAGAACACGATCACTCTGCAATGTAGTGAGGAACGCCAATATGCTACCCGACTATTTCGTTCCGAACAATGAAATTTAAGGACTTCTGAGTTATTGCAACCCGTAGCGCTTTCTTCAGAAGTTCGTCCGCAATGACTAACGGCCACCTCGAGCAATGTGACCGTTTTGCAGTTTGTGCAACACGCCAACCGAATGTGTAAAAGGTACTAAAAATACTAAAGTTTAAAATTTGTATATTTGCACTGTGTAATATTTGCAAAACGTCATCTATTTGTTCTGTATTGCATTTGTTTTATACGTTCAAAATTCAAACTTTCTCAGTCAGTGTGTTGACTGGTTGATAGGGCAAACTTTTACAGTCACTATAATATTATTTCAGTACCGCATAAAATAATAATAAATGTTTGTTAAGGGGAGGAGATCAGTCCTTAAATCTAACCAGAGAATTCAAGGAATTATCGGATGTCAGACTCTGATTCTCAAAAAACTACCAAATTAAAGTGCTGGATTTATACTAAATTTATTTTGTATGGTTCATAATGTACTAATTTAGTACTGAAAAAACGGTCACGCTAACCCCGAGCGTTCGTCATTGTGAATCTTTTCCCACCAAAAGTTGAAATTACGACACCAGTGCCGAATAGATGAATTATCCATAATAATTGTCTCCATACACCTCCTTCAATTAATGATAAATGTTACAAAATAGCATTTGAGCTTTGAGAAACCTAACTTCGCAACATCTCAACTGGCGGCGTTCTCTACTTTCTTAAACTTAAACACTTACAGAAACAACATTATCAATGCCAGCAAAACGTAATTTTGCCCACACATAGCAGACATGCAACTGGAAAGGGTTAGACCGTATCCGGCGGCTAATCTAGTAAATCTAGGAACACTAGGCTACTCTAAATTCTCTAGATAAATAAAGTACCGCAATTCGTAATGAATTAAAAAGAAACAATTTTTTAGGACCCTACATGGCGGATACCTTAAACGTCAGCAAGGTGACAGCCGGCCTGAAAGTTATTTTTTGGAAAATAGTGCAAATATTTTCTGAAATAAAATTTGTAGGTAAACAGTATACAATGCCTTCTTGTATAGAAGCAATATTCGTTAGGAAGGAGTGAGGTTACTTAAGTTTTGTATATTGAGTACTAATAAATATAATGTAGGTGTAAATAATATAATCAGAAGGAAAATATGGATAATTGCCGTGGGTAAAAACGATAAAAAATTGTGTTCACAAATACATTATCCCATAAAAAATTGAAAACTGATCCATACTCTCAAAGTGGATACCAGAGTGTAACAAATTGTAGGCTCATTTTTCTACAGACCAGTTTGAGAGAAATAAAGGTGAAGTTGCTAAAATGGAATATTGTCCCAGACTTACTAGGAAATACAGTATAGTCCATGCATTTCTGTAAGAAAATTTGACTAAAATCTTGAATACGAAAGGAGAGTTACCTAACTGGTGATTTACGATGACGGACCGATCGCTTTGCCGATAGGGATTAGTCGTTGAAGAGTTCTCTTTATCTGCTTCGGCAAAGTGCAGAATTTATCTTTCAGTTAAAGAAATGGTGCTACTAAGAAAAAAATTAATACAAAATAGAAGCAGTAAAAGTGGTGCGATGAGTGACTCCTTTAAATGTTTCTAAGTAAATGGTGTCAAATTAGGTACAATTAGTTAATTAGTGTAATATTTATTTTTCACAAAAATGTAAAAAACATTCAATGTATTTTGTAAAAAATATGTTTTTCTCGATCAGTATTTTTTAATGGATCGACCTTATATCAATAATTGCAGGTGTAGATTATTATATTGTTATGCCTTGCGCTATAAATTAATTAAAGTTACCAATTCTTCTATTTGATCCAAAATTAATAATAAGTAATGATAGTTAATAAATTAATATAATGATACGTAATAAATAATAAACTCAAAACTAATTGGTTCTTAAAAAATTACCTTCGTTTCGAACCTAAACTAATATTTATAATATTTAATATACATACTTACAAAATGTAACTTTTTTAAATAGAAGAAGCAATACTTTTACAAATTTTTTTATTTAATCCCAAACTGACGCAAATACAAAAAAAAAATAAATAATTGTTATGCACAATGGATTAAAATTTGGCGTCACGTTTGGGATCCAACATGGTGGTCAATTGCGGTACTTTATCTATCTAGCGACTTTAGGCTACTCTATTCGCCAACGTTCCATGCGGCGCAAACGGATACTACTTTACGGATGACCCTGGTATATAAAAATCGAGACTTTGAAATAGTAAATTGTACCCGACTTTGGGGTATAGCAATGACATGCCCTTTTTAATCCAAATTTCTTTTATTTGTTTGGTTACCGGTTTCGAGGATAAATGCTACCTCATCCTCGAACCACTTATTAATTTCAATAGGTATTTATTTTTGGTTCGAGGATGAGGTAGATAGCATTTATGTAATTATAGTTATTGGATATTCAAAACTGAACTGCAAACTAAACTAAGATTTCTACAGCAAGCACATTAATAAAATTGTTGGTCATAAACTTTTTCACTGTTGCAGTCAAAAGGAGAGTTACCTCCCACGAAGCTGTTTCTGTAAAAAGTAATAAGCTGTTAGCAGTAGGGATGTGGTACAAGGTGCAAATAGGTGTCTATGGAAGAAAACTGTACCTTTCTGTAGATAACGTTATTTCAACCGCATTACTTGGATCAGGAGATACTTTGACAGTATCAGGAGAAAATTTGTATTTAGGTATAGATATAGCATAAGTTAATAATTAACAACTCAACATTAAAATTTTTAGGTGGTCTTCCAGATCTTTCCTTCCTGTCCGAATTTCCTTTTGCCTCTCTGCCAATCCCCTTCACAGGGTGTATGCGATCGGTATACGTCAATTCGCAACATATTCCTTTGGATGCTGTAAATATAAAATCATCAAGGAATATTGCCGACTGCGATGGTACACCTTGTGGTGGCGATTTCTGCGAAAACGGAGGATCCTGTTTGTTGGATTCCGCCTTAAATCCGCTCTGCCTTTGTCCAGAGCCGTTTCAGGGATTAAGGTGCGAAAAAACTCCGGACTGTAACGGACAGTCTTGTCTAAATGGCGGAAGGTGCTTGAATTCGAGATGCATTTGTACCGTTGGGTACAGCGGCGCATTCTGCGAAACATCTATAGAAGTTACGATGCCCAGATTCAAGGGAAGCAGTTATTTGGTGGTGAAGAGCGGCAGTGAAAAAAAGAGGGATTTGAAGGATTTTTATGTCAGGAGTGTTTACCTCAATTTTAGTACTCCGCAAAAAAATGGTTTGCTTCTTTGGAGTAGCAAGGTAAGTAGCCTGATAGCATGTCATTTTAACTTTCTTAAAAAATGACGTTATTATATCGAAGAGAGTACAACTTTATTTTGAAAAAACATTGATATAAATTTGGTATTTATTGTAAAAATTCTAGTATAAACGTACACTTTTAAAAATAGCTTGCTTCCGTTAATAATATTTACTAATCGTAAATAAGTATTATTTTTGCTATAGAATCATATAACAAATCGTGAGTTGAGTTGCTTACATCAATAAATATTTAATTTGTTCTGTCAAACATAATGACAGTAGCACATTACTTAAGAGAGCCAATTAAGTATATAAATTTAACAAAATCTTTTTTTATCGCAAGTATACACCGTTTTTCACTTTTATTGTTGTGGTTGTTTATTAAAATATACCATTTATTGGGGGTAGCAATACGATATATTAGTGTGACGTAGATGTCGGCCATTTTGCTGCGATACGTCAAGATTCCGGATCCAAATCAACCTACTTAGTTGTCATAATGTGCGTAAGGGAGTTCAGCGTTTGGTGTAATTTTTTAGTGTTAATGAGTATTTTAAGTGTTTCTGTGTATGTTTGAGTAGCTTACACTACTTCGCTTTACTTAGCAAGTATTACAAATCGAAATTACATTTAGATACCACGTATTGTTGAAAAGCTGAACATATACTAAGTACGTGTGTGGAGAATTACAATTTACAAGTTTTACCAGAAAATGGTAATGGGTTCGGTCCCTGGATGTTCCCGTTATAATGAGAGAGAAACGTGTAATCTTTACAACACTTTTTTAGGTTATTTTTAAACAATAGATTGCAACTAAATGTAATTTTGGTTTGTAATACTAAATTATACGAAGGAATGTAAATCACTAAAAATACACAGTAACACTCAATGTTCAGAGCAAAATTATAGTATAATACAATATTTTGAAGTGTTACTGTGTATGTTTGAGTGGTTTACATTCCTTTGTATTATTCATTAAGTATTACAATCACAAATTACATTAAGTTGCAATTTATTGTTGAAAGACAATCTACCATAAGTGCTTAAAGTTTATACGTTTCTCTCTCATTATAACAAAAACATCCAGGGACCTAGCACGTTACCATCTTCTGGTACAACATGTAATTTGTAATGCTCTACACACGCACTTATTGTAGGTTAAGCTTTTCAGCAATACCTACATTGTAACTAAATGTAATTTACGTTTGCAATACTTGCTAAGTAAAGCGAAGGAGTGTCAGCTACTTAAACATACACAGTAACACTTTAAAATATTCTTTTAACACTAAAAAATTGCACCAAACACTGAACTCCCTTATGCACGTTATGACAACTTGATTTGTTTTGATCCAGGATCTAAACTAAATGTAATTTCGGTTTGTAATACTTGTTAAGAAAAACTAAGGAGTGTAAGTTACCCAAATAAGCACAGTAACACTTCAAAATATTTTTTTAAAGTCACAAAATTGAACCTAACAATGAGGTCCGTTATGCACGTTATGACAACTCGGTTTGTCAGGATCCAGGACTTTGACGTACCGCAGAAAAATGGTCGTCATTACGTCAGCACTAATATAGCGTATTGATATTAAAGGGGGTAGTAGAATAAGGCTTATAACATAAGAAAAGAAAACTTTAATAAAACATTTATTTATTGTTTCTAACACTATTTACATCTAAATAAACAGGCCCCAATTTAATAAATACACTAGTTACTCTTAATGCTTTGGTTGTGATCTCCACAATCTCTTAATGTACATTAATGACTATCAAAAGATGTAGTACACAACTGTTGTCGGAACTGTCAAGTATGTAATAATAACCAACGATGAATTACAAACCAAGGTTTGTTGTAACTTTCCTAGACCAAAACAAGACTAAGATGACATACGTCTCTAGCACACTAACTATATGCCCAGTAGGATATATCCTGACATGCCCCTTTTTCTAACTACAAAATTATGTAAAATACATTAACAATATAACATGAGAACACAAAACAATGTCAACTATTTTTCTAAGACATAATCAAACTTTAGCGTTCGCTATATAATTCAAAACCAAAATTTCTTATTGTAGCGATGGAGCCCTAATTTCCAAATGTTCTTCGTATTTCATTGAATCAACACATGAACTAGTATCAAATAAACATATGTATCAATTTCCAGCACTATCGCCGCTTGCTATCGCCGTACAATTGTAGCTTGGCAGCAGTTACAAAAAGGCGGCACAAAGAATTCGGAAATCAACGCCGCCCGCGTTGCATGAATCATTTATAGAAACCCTGTATTTCAAAAGGCGTAGTTTCCTGTTGAATAGCTAACAGGGTCCGCTTTTCGGTTACTTCTTGTTTAGTTCAAGATTAAATATTTTGTTAACTACTGGCGCTGACTATGAATTTAGATACAATGTGCTAATTGTGAAACTAAGCATGCCTATCTAAGTTTTTGCTATACCCATCTCGAGTTTTATGTTTCACAACTATCTTTAAGCTGTACTCGCTTTTGAATGATGAATTTCGTTTGACCTTTCTACTTCTAGTTCTTTCTAGTTAAGACTTCTTTAGAAAAAAAATGCCAAACAAAACTCACATTTTGCTTTGTGAGTTGTGCTAGAACCGTATATAAAAATATATAGCGAATATCAAGGTATTTAGTTTATTGACCTCTGTAACTACTACACTAAATGTGCTTTGAATGTCGGTGTTAATTGAATAAATACTATTACTCGTATATTGAATTAATGACTTGTTTTTAGCGACTTTATTAACACCAGCAGCGGTGAAAATTCAAAAAATTGTGCTTCAGAAAACTGCTTTTTGAGATTTTCCGTGTCTCGCATTAAAGTCAAAAATTTTATGAATGTCCTAAACCGTAAGTCAAGAAGTGGAAGTAACATGCATAATAAATAACTGCAGATGGCCTCAGTGACGGTGCTTATACTCATTGTTCAATAAAGCAAATTTTGCTCAAAGCTCATGAAAGAATTAATGTAGGTAAGCTAAATACTAAACGAACTAGCAGCCACGGTAAAACGACGACGTAAAATACCGGGATATGCGATGTTTCATGCTTAAATTCCAATTCATTTATCGTTATTGCCATATTTGCATCACTAGTTTATATAATAAAGCTTAGATAATTATGTAAATGAAAAATTTAACAAGCGTAAAAAAATACCTGACGCGGTAAAACCCCAATTAGATGTGGCAGAATCCTCTTAATTACTTTTAATTCAATCCTACTTCTGACTTCAACGCAATTGTTTACGTCGCTACACTGTAATTTGCTAACAAAGCTGTATGCACAAAACCTTTAAGCATTGCGAATCTGTGTTACTAAAAATAGTTATTTATATGAGTTGTTGAAGCGGTTCTGATTATTTATAAATACGCATCGCGTTTCTGTTCCTCAATTGATTGAATTTAGTGCTGAGATAAAATGATCATTTAACCAAAAGTCCAGACTTAAAGCTATTTAAAATGAAGTGGTTTAATTGTCGCAGTTGTCATTTCTTTTCGTTAATTGACATTTTGTAAGGATACTGAGAATTTAAATAATGATAGAAAATTGATTAATTATTTCGTGGGCTCGAAGACTTGACCCGTCGACATTAATACGTTCCAAAGGTTTACTATAATTTTCATAAAATATTTAACAGCTCTACCATATATTTTAACGCCAATTAAAAATAAAAATTTATATTTTCGTGCTAAAAGTTGCGAGGTCGGATCTATTTTGCATTTTGGGTAGCTTATCCACGGTTGTATATAAAAATCGAGATTTCGAATCGATAACATTTTTATTACGCTCCGGTAAAAATCCGCGGTGGATTTTCGGTTTTTTTTATTATTTTCTTGGCAGGTAAGCGTAGTTTGTTATGATATATCTTTTGGTGAAAAATTTTTTGATTTTTCTCTAATGCTTTGGAAAATATAATTTGAAATTGTATTTGCATGTCGTTTTGATTTCCGATAGTTCTTAATTAAGTAATTTTAATCTGAAAAATAATTTTCGCCAACACATACGCTCGAATATGGCTCTTGCTAACATTTCCCGACGGTTTCGGAACATTTCAGGAAAAAAGGCAGACGTTGTGAGGACGACAATTGTCGCCAGACAGTTAAATCATTGATGTGCTCTCCATTATTAATGGCCACAATTTGAGGCTAGCACAACGAATAATTAACTCGATCCACCCATGCGGTTCGCTCCGTTTATATTGTGGACGGTGGTCCGATTCTTTCCTGGCGCGCACTATACTTCATCAAAAACTATCGATATTCAAAACAGTATGTAAATCCAAGCTTAAATTTTAGTTTTGTAAATGTTGAAACTTTTACCTGTTTTCCGGTAATTTTCTAAAACAATAACAGGAAAATCGCAAATTTTTCGACCAAAGGATATGACAAACTCCACCTTCATACCAGATTTGATCCCTATAGCTCAAATAGCAAATAAAAACGAAAATCCACCTCGGACCTTTACCGGAGCGTTATATCAAACTTGCAAATGTTATTAACTCGAAATCTCGATTTTTATACATAACCGTGGGTAACTTTCAGATTTGCCCTTAACGTTTTGGAAAATATACCGCAAAAACCGGTGAAAGTTTGCAAATTTACACAACTAAAATTTAAACTTGGATTTACTTATCATTTTGAATATCGATGGTTCTCGATAAAATGCTTTTACCTAATCTTTAAAGGAATCGTTCTGAACCCGTCGGAAAATGTCAGGGAGGGCCATATTAGAGCGTGTGTGGAAAAAGTGAAAATTGTTTTTAGGTTTTTTGTTAGCTAACCACGGCCCTCTAAAGAAGGCCATACACTCGCTCGCAACCCAATTTCTCTGGTACGCTTTTATGCATTTTTTTTCTCAGAGCAATAGCGTGAGAGGTTTTCAAGATACAGCCGTTCCGTATCTTTAGTGAAGAATCACCCTGTATATTTTTATGAAAATCCAGAACTGTTATCATTTTCCTATAGAGCCCGCCTTTAAGTAGTTAAATAACTACAGCTACATTACTATTTAAATTTGTAGTTAAATCTTTTCACGAAATTTGTATTTAATTAGCTGTAATTGGGCTTAAATACGTTTTATAAAGTAGTTATAACAACACTGTATACGACTTTAGTAAGTTCAAAATGGATTCGCAGCGTTACATGAAAAGTACTATAAAGTTAGCTACTTAGCGTAATTTAGAACCTTTCATATAACGGCTTCGGCGTAGTACTTATTCGTTACAGTGTCTAGCAGCTCTTTTTGAACTGCTAAATATGTACACTAAAAGATTGCGACATATATTGTGAAACGCCTAATTAAGAGTAAAAAAGGTAAAGTGCAGGGAATACCCGCCATTTCTTTTGTAATCGTTAGAACACTATAAAACTCGCTGAAATAATCAGAATGAAACACATAATCACCCAATTTACATTCTTTAGCTTCTTCAGTCCTGTATTAATCAATATTTATGTAATTAATATTTCAGGACAAAAACTACCTAGGGGTGGCAAGCGAGAGAGGCTATTTGAAAATAACTTATGCTTCAAATGGGACCGGTGAAAATGTCGTTGAGTTGCCAAACGTGGGACAAATATCTGATGGTCTGTGGCACACCATGAAGCTTAATTTCAATCCCTTTTATTTGGAACTGGACAATAACGCCGTTATGGCGCAAGGGAGGGACAGCTTTATTCCCAGTGCGCAAATTTATACTGACGGTCGTTTCTTCCTGGGTGGCATCAATGAAGACAACTCTACAGTTACGGAGGGTCGGGGTATCTTCTCGAATCCGTTTCAGGGATGCATACAGGCATTTGGAATTAACGATGAAAAACTCATAACGAACTTTTCCGGATATGAAGGCGAAAACGTTGATGTTTGCGGTAACTACTAAGTGATACTGTCGACCTGCCAAAGATACTGCCATTATACCAATTCTAGTCCTGTCTTAATAAATCATCACGTAGAGGTGGTATAGTTAATTCAAAAGAGCATGGAAATGGTGTAGAAAGTGAATATAATTCCGTAGACAAAAGGTCAAGTTAAACCAACCTGTATTGCTGCTATTATTGTTATGATTTATATGGCTGACGCTGACGCTGAAGCTAATTTCAGGATAAACTTCTGAATAAACAAATTTAATGAGTGTACAGAAAGATTGTACCTATACTATGATAAATATAAAATGATACTTCTACATAATCGCAATCGGTGGTAAATTATGTTTATTCAAATAAAGTATACTTGGAAGAAAGGTCTTCATACTGAAAATATCTAACACGTTTGTAATGTACTAAATGATTATGTTTTTATATCATATGTTGTTAATTATAATCCATTTCAATTTTTTTTATTCCGTCAAAATGTAAAAAAAGTATTGAAGGTCATAAAAATACCTACGTGTACAAAATATGACTACGGCCTTACTTGCATAATATAAGTTGATTTTCTCATCAATGGCTTGATTCAACCACTATCAAAGTTCGCTAAAAATATTCGGATCTTAAAGGAAAAGCAAGGGAGACTTATTTTTCTTTTATTGGTAGATGACTGTGTTTACAATTGTTTCTATCAACTTTTAATCAGAAGAGTAGTAATTATGGAGAAAAGTATATTTTCAAAGCTTAATCCAACAGATAATTAATTACTTTTTTGTTCTTTGCCGTATTTAAAAATTTGCAAAGCTACCATAATTTTAATACTGGTAAAAGCACTAGGTTTTTAAAGCAAACTGCCATCATATTTGACAACTGTACTGTTGAAATAAAGTAGTTGACTCTACTTTTTTTTGATTTTGATATTAAATGCATACAGTGTCAGGCAATTAACGATTCCACTCGGTAGAAATTTGCTAGTAGAAAAAAACGAAAAGTTACTCTTTTGACAATAAAGAGGATGCGAATTAATATACAGGGCATTTCATAAATATATAATAAACTTTCAGGGAATGTAGATATGGCTCATAAAAACACATTTAGATCGACTAATATTTTAAATATATTTTTTAAATATGTATTTCAAAAACGGTTTAGGATACGGACATGAAATTTGGGACATGCTTTGGCGGGATAAATGCGCATGTTCTGGAGTAGGCAGAATATTTCAGAATATTCAGAATATAGTCCGTGCGGCCATGTGAAAAAAATTCTACAATCCTTTGTAGCTTAGTGAGTTGAATTATTTTATTACTGATGGGCTCTGGCAGCTAAAAGAAGTAAGTATGTTTTATAAACTTTGTCCAAATTGTCTTATTTTCACCAAAATAATTTAGAATCTTATGCCTTTCATTTTCTAGACACCCTGTATCGGTAATAGCTGGTTCGCTTCCATATTATAAAACATTCATTTGTAATTATTGTAAGAAACATGCAGTGATCATCGTTTCGCTCGTAAATTTATTTTCTTGTGAGAAATCTTGTTGCCCTAAATAACAAGATTAATAGTTATTTAGGGAAACAATTTTTAACAATAAATAATGCTCCAATGTTCCAATACATGTGAAGGTAGGTTGGTAAAAAGAATACTTTAATATAAACTATAATTTGCAATATATACGATTTCCATGACCTTAATAAAATTGTTAAAAACGGAAGAGTGAATTCTAGTCAATTCTTAAAAACAAATTATTTATTATAGTTAAAAAAAGACATATGACCAGTACCTACTTTAATACGTAGTAATCTGCTTGCAGGTATGTATTACTTTCAAGTTCCAATAAGATTCCCATGCCTTTTGAGTTTACTATACCAAAAGTTGGCGTTATAGACTACACGTTTTTGATATGGCACACCAAAAATATTGTCGTGCAATACAGTACAAACAATAATGTTGAGTAAATAAATAATATAGCAGCAATAGCGCGTTTTTCTTCCTATAACGAGACTCATTATACCAGCCTAAAACTGTAGAAAAATATACGAATGTGAATACCTTTTGTGGTCACGAACGTCCCGATCTAGGAAATGGTTTTGCAGCGGATGTTTTTCTGCACGCACTGGTCTTATTTGAAGTGCTTTAATAATTATCCTCTAGAAACTTCCCACGTAAGCCGAAGACGTCGTTTAGCCACAATGGTGAGTACTTTACAAAGATGATTATCTTCACAATGGAATACTTAGACGCAAAGTAATTCAGCACTCTCCATTCGACCAGGCACTTTGATGTGAAAATTTACTGCACTAATTGACAATTCATCTTTGCAGTTCATCTACTGCGAGTGTACTCATAAGAGTCATTCTGCAAACAAGCACACAACGTATATGCAAATAAATTATTCGAATGCCATACTTCAGTCATTATGTGTAAACATCGCCATGCCTCTGTCAATGTAATGAGAGAACTGACAATTTACGAGTGCAACAGAAATTAACATCGGAATGTTCCTCTTCTTATAATAAGTACATAAAATATGGAAAATACGGAAACAAGATTCATCGAAAGAGACTTTACAACACATTTTCCTTGTATCTTCGATATGTATTTAATTTCATTTTAAGCAAAAAAAAAWAAWTGGTCATCGTTAGACCAAGACCTATCCAACGAGCCCGAGCTGTTGAGCCGTTCTGAAGCAATGAGTGTGACAGACATCAYACAGACAGATAAAATGCGGACAAGAGCACTTTTAAAAAATAGGCTAAAAAGAACGCACAACGTAAAAAAGGAACGAAAGAACAAATACGCCTTTATTCAATTCCTGCACATTCCTAGATTTCTGCAGCGCGCTGTCGAGTGGCTGTATATCTATCCCGCCAACGTGAGTTAATAAAGTTCCGAAGTACTAAAGGTTTCATTCAGATAATATCAATAATAATTATTTTCACATACATAATCATTCTCTTTTACACAATAGCTTCTCTCCATGTCTTCCTACTTTTTCTCCGATGTTATTCTAGTTCTAGTTATTAGTAGTTATTAATCATAAATAGTACAGGGGCAAAGGAATATCGGTTTTGATTCTTTCGAGGTTTTACTTTTACCGACTTGAACACTATCTAGAGATTTTTTATTAACCATAGCAGCGGGAACGTTTTTCTTGCAATCTTGAGTAGTTATAATCTTTATAGCTTCCTTTAATGCAAAATTATATTTGCCAACAGATACAGCGTCGTTAATTTAAATGTATATTATTTATTCATAGACAAATGGAGTTAAAATTGTAGAGGCGTGTAATATTTGGAATATTATTTGGTGTGAGTTTAATTTGCAACATGTGCTGTATAAACTTAAATGCACTAAATTGACCCATATAAACAATGTTTGTTGCTTGCCAGACTTGTTTCGTTTTCATTATACCAAAGTTATATATAGCATACAATGGTCTCTATAGGTGCTTATGATTAATGAAATCGATTGTGCGTTTAATGAACAGACCAACATTACAATAAAATTTTACACATAACTAAGCTTGATTGTTTGATTAATTGATATCGGAATTCAGGAATGAAATGTCCTATCCAGAAGTTATAATTATGACACGGTTTAAAAACTTCTTATATTCGTGTAACGCTTAACGCATAATGTCAACATTATAAAAAGGTACAATTTTTCAATAATTTTTTTTTCAAAAGTATCATTGTCTTTTCAATTTGATTACAAAATAAGATTTGCTGAGTAGTGATTTCCACAAGCAGTAATATCCAGAATAAATATTTTTCGTGGTTTGTATAAAAAAATGGTTATTATGGTTATGTATGGGATAGAAAATACACATAATATTATATAATGTGGCAAAAACAGATTATGTTTTAACAAGAAAAGCATTGTTGAACACGATTTGCTTATTTATAAAGATATATAATAATAAACAAAGTTGTCTGCTAAAAAAGAAACAAAGTTCGTCTGCACTTCCAGTTCTATTATGACAAACAAAACAGTTTTTTTTTAATTTTCAACGCTCATGGAGTTACATAAGAAAGACGTTCGTCAACAGTTGCACAAATGTGATTCCACTGAGAAACAGTCGTATTTAATATTTTAGTATCTATTTAACAGCCTTTTGCATTAAAAAAGACAATAATAATTCAAATTTGCGATTGGTGGCTATAGACTCGGTGTGGGTGGGGGCATCTTCACCTGTGTTATCTACTCAGGTATACTGGTCTTATAACACAATCATGTCAACCACATGTCACTAACCGTGCAATACTCAGTATATAGTTTGGTGGTTTACTTTTCATTTAAATAATAGTGTAAAACCCAGAGCAGTCAGATTGCGTGCGTTCACTACGACGGTCGACACCCTCCTTCTTGGTTTAATTGTCAAAATATTTAAGGTTACGTTAAGCGGCAAACATGGGCGTATTGCAAACCTATTACTATTTAATTTCTAGTAGAAATGAAAACTGGTATTTAACCGTCAAAATTGCTTGGCATAACCCAAAATCAAAAAGGTGTCATTCTGGCACTTTAACCAAAAAAACGCTGCAAATTGAATCAATACTTCCACATCCAATTGTCAAAATGACATTTAAGTTTTTATTTCTTATACTGTAC
The DNA here is from genome assembly GCA_025024175.1 of Rhyzopertha dominica. Lineage (NCBI taxonomy): Eukaryota > Metazoa > Arthropoda > Insecta > Coleoptera > Bostrichidae > Rhyzopertha > Rhyzopertha dominica. Next base: position 12,196,999 of record QCXZ01000001.1, read on the forward strand.
GATTAGTAATCAGATTTTGAGCATTTGTCTCTCTACACATTTTTTCTAAGACAAACAGTCCTCGTGATATTAGCAAATATACATATAAATTTTAAAATCTGTTTTTTTCCAAATAACTCGAAAATTATTAACTTAACAAAAAAAAACAAAAGTGCTTTCTGATCATAAATTTGATTTTCTATATAATACCAAAATTTAAAAAAATCGTACGAGCAGGGTCCAAAATAGGTTTTTTGAAAAAAAAATCGAAAATGTCAAAATTTTTAATAAATTTTCTAAGACACTTTTTGTGAGAAATTTTATTTCCTGTCTGATGGTATTTTATTTTTTGAATATATTAAATATATTCGGAGATATTTAGGAAAAACAATTTTCTTTAAGTGACGCTTTTTTGCAAATATCTTCTAAACAGTTTGCTGTCGGAAATTTATAAGAACGAATAATACTCGCAGTTATACTACTAATCACATACTAATAAATAAAAAATAAAATAAAAATATAAAAATTTGCAAAAAGGGTAGTTACCCCCCAATTTCGCCCCCTTTCCGATATACCCTACTTACCCCACAAACAACAGCTCGCTTTGGGTAGTTGAGATTTATACGTTTGCCAAATTTCAAGTTCATATATTAAGTCTTTCGAACAATACCAAAAACACACAGACATACAGACACAGACACACAGACAAGAAATTTTTTTCTCAAATTTTGTTTTTTTGCGTTTTCGGCCATTTTAAAGCGAATGCGCAAATAATTTTTTTTTTGCGATACAATACTTCCCATCCGTTGGATGTGGAAGTAATTGTTACTTATTCCAATTTATGTATGGAAATAACAAATACAGTTCGAACGCGAATACAACCCTTGAAGTGATGAAGGAAGAAAGCCGAGTTTTTACCAGTTTAAAAATTATCACAGCTGCCTGAAATTATAATTTTGAAAATGAGTGTGTTTTCTGTCAGGATGTGCCATAAAAAAATAATTATATAAAATAATGATTTTAATGCTCAAAAGAGATTATTGCAATGTGTAAATAAAAAAACTGCGAAAGTACCGCTGAATGTCATCGTGAGAAACAGTGGGTACTTCATAACAATAGTCCTAACGAGCATGACGCTTCTGCCTAGATTTTAATTCACACGCAATGTCCGGGGCATTTTCAAAGCGTACATTTTCATAATTATAATAATCGCTACGCATTAATTACAGTCAAGCTTGGTGTGTGGCTTAACAGAATAGCCTCTGCAACCTCCAGAAGTATCCGCTCGGTCTCCATAAGCAACGGTTTGTATGTTTTTGTCGGATTTTGAGATTAAAAAGGTGTATGTAATTGAAGTCATGGGCGAAGCCTGCGTACCGCCGCATGAAACATGTGAACAATGAAGTCACATCCCGTACTTCCGTTACCGGCCCTGTAAACCAGATAATAATCGTATCCCAGATGATTTGCATATAGATCGGCTTTCATTTCATTAGTGTCGGCCGCCAATTTTGAGTTTTCAGAGCGGGCGTTCAAGTGTGCGCTACCGGACGATCTGAAGCGGCAATGAAGACTTCTCAAACGGTAAGTTTAATTATTCTAGCAATTAAAACGACCGTGCAGCATGCAAACATTACCTGGACGTATTTATCTAATCTCGAGGTTAATACACTGTAATAACTGTATCTGCAAGCTGGTTTTGCGGAATAGTACTCATATATACATAGATTGTGAATAAATTAGGTCTTGTTTTGATTAATTGGAAACCAGGTGCTTGGTATTATATTAGTAGAGCCAGACTGTTTGGTCTCTATGCTATATGCTATATATGGAACATTATGGTGCCCTGCAATCGTATATTAGTGTTATTGCTTACATTTTTTGAATTACATGTGTTCTGGAGCATGAACACTCGTGCCTTTACATTAATGTTTCCGGTTCTATAAAGCTAATAATATAAGACAATAGACATATATCAGTGAGTAAAACAATAATAAAAGGTTATTGAAAAATCATAGAGCTATCATGTGCTTTCATGTTCAAGAAACAAGTCCGGAGATACAAAAGATTAACATTGAATTTCATTTATATCAGCTAATAAAAATAATTTACCCAGTAAGAGCATTCAAAAATGTATTCACTGAAATAAATCGGCAGCAGAAGAATGTACATTTGCATGCAATCGTTGTGCAAGAAAATTAAGCTTCGAAGAAAGTCACCGGTAATTCAAAGTGCCATCTAGCTAATTATGAGCATGCAATGCTCCTTTTATGCAGTGGGTCAAAATTAAACTTATTCATCAACGATATATATCACAGCAATCCTCAGCGTAATTACACATACAAAAAAAAACAAAAAATAATTTATGAAATCCCAAAGCATACATTAAAAGTACATATTTTGAAAACTACAAGTTTACCTGTCAGGTGGTATCGTATTAATTTTTACTCCAAACTTTGGTGTCGAAAGTAATACATAAAGTTTGCGTTTAGTGGCATTCTACTTTAACGTTTGGGATCATACTGGGTGTTCAGTGAAAACGATAATTCCCACGGGGGACAAACTTAATTAAAATGCTAAAATAGGTCGATTTTATTTCGGACGAAGTCCATGTTGTGATGTAACATTCGAAGTTGTTGCAGCTCTCTACCACAAGCAGCTATTTCTCTTAATTTTTAATAGGGAATAGGACTACCTCTTCTTGAAGGTATGTCAAAGCACTTTTTGAAAATTCGTTGCAAAAAAATGTTCATCGAGTTGTTTCAACCGATTAAATTGTCAAAATGGTACTCAACAACCTCTGTACAAACATTGAGTCGCGACTCACATACTTGCCGGATATTTTTTATGATCCTTGGGGTATTCGAACATAATTCTTTGACATAATTCCATCAAAAAGCTGCTTGCGTTTCAAAAACCTTCGAATTCAAGTGTCCTTAAAGGAAAAAATCCGGGGGTGTGAGATCTGGAAGCCTTGCTGGCAATTCAATGGGTCCTGTTAGTCCAACCCAATGCCCCTGGAAATTATTATCAGGAATTTCCTGAACCAAACCCTGATATTCGCGCACACAGAAGTATATCGCATGCTGACAAAATTTGTTGACGGATGCTCAGCCATTTTTGATTGGCTGACTCTACTCGCTCCATCTATTGTGAAACTGTAGTTTTCCATTTGTACTCCACGCCACTTTACGATAAAGACGATTGTAGTCTGCTTCTGCTACCAGTGATGTAGGCAATGTGGTAATTGGTACTTACGGGCCCCAGGTTCACAGAAGCCCTGTTACTGCTACGTACAGGCCACAGTTGCAGCTTAGCTTACTCGCCCTGATGGCATTTGTTACGCCACTATATGCTACAGGAGAATTTAAAGCGTACTGATCAGTCATGTACTACCTACTTGGAATTTCATGACAATAAATATAGCTGAGTGTGCTAATATATCCTTTTTTCTCAAAGCAATCGACACTGTATGTTTCTTATTCCATCATGAACTTATGCCCAGTAAAAACATAGTTAATACATAAATACTGTTACCAAAACATGTTAGCTCTTTGGATTTAATATAGAAAGTGTCGAGGCTCCTGGAGTGCTGAGCCATTGAAATATATTTATCTTCATTTGATTCACTCTATCTTTGAACATCCAGCAGTAATTTGGCTTCACCTTTTTAAGGTGCACACAAATCCATCCAATGCACCTACAAATCTAAAATTATTGTCTTTCTTCAAGGACGAAATGCATTTTCCACATAGTGGTAAACAGAAAATTTTGCTAACCAGATTTAATCTTAATAATTTGCTCTGCAGAAGACGAGTAATCTTTACAATACCGTTCACAACAGATTTTAAAACTAACACACTTCGAAAGCCGCTTATAAAATTTACGTCTAATTTATTTAATTTGTACGAAAGCATACAAATTTTCAAATTTCATCTTTAATCGGAAGATTACATTCAGAATTCCGAAATTAAAATCGGAATTCCAAGATTAAGGTTGGAATTCCGAGATTTCAATAAAATTAGAAAATCCTGAGATTAAAGCCGGTATTCTGAGATTAAAATCAGTCAGAATTATAAGATTAAAGTCGAAATTCCCAGGCTAAAGTTGTAATCACGAGATTAAAGTCGGAACTCGGAAATTAAAGTTGCAAAACCGAGATTAACATCGAAATTCCGAGATAAAAGTGGGAATTGCGAGATTTAAAATCAGAACTCCGTGATTATAAAGTCGAATATCCGACATTAAAACCAATGTCTACGAAGGCGTGGAAGGACCACATATTTCTTTTATTTCCGACTTAAATCTCAGAATTCTGAGGTTAATCTCGAAATTCTACGAAGATGTAGAAGAGAAACGTGTTTTTATTTTTAATTTCAACTGAAATCTAGGAATTCTGAGATCAATATCGGAACTCCCTCTGTAATGTCGGAATTCCGAGATTCAATCTAAAAAGCAGGAATTCCAACGGTTCACTTTAAAAGAAAAAACGTTAGTTATTTCAGACTTCAGAGTTTACAGGTACGTTTTTTTAATCTATAGTACTTAGGTGAATGTATAGCTAATAACGGTTTGGTAGAATACATGTCCAGTTTACTAACCTCATAACAATACATTAAAATGCATGTCTATGCTGTGCTGTCTGCACCTTAACCAACTGTAGATAGATCTATTTCGCTGGCATTACAGCTCATCAGTGCAGTTTAGGTCTAGTGCAGACAGCACGGCATAGAACTGGTTTTGCCTATATACCAAAGCAATGATATGATGTAAGTAAAAATTTAGATGGCAGTGCATTACACTAACATGATGACAAAGCCATTAGCTGCCTAAACAGGTACTACTTCCTAAAGGAAGTGACCTGTAGCAAAAAGTGCCTTAGGGGCCTACTGTCAAATTGAAGTATGCAGTTGCATGCCCATTTGTCAGGCTACAGGTCACTTCCTTTAGGAAGTAGTACCTGTTAAGGCAGCTAGGTGGCTTTGTCATCATGTCAGTGTAATGCTGACAGATGGCATTGCCATCTAAATTCTTACTCATAACAATACATTTATTTCTAACACATAAAAAACCCATTTACAAGGAATAATAAACAAACTACAATATTCTACAGAGTGATACACGTCAATATTGTGAAAACGAAACTACATGTAATTTATGTATATGCTATATATATATATTGCAACTTATATTCTTACTTTTAAATTCCTACTTTAATCCCGGAAAATATTAGAATTCCGAGATTAAATAAATTCCGACTTTAATCTCAAGAGTTCCGAGTTCAATTTCGAAATTTCTACTTTAATTTAGTATTATTAATTACATTATTTAATTTTTATTAATTTAATTTAATTAGTTTAATTTATTATTATTATTATTATTTTAGTATTAATTTTAATCTCGAATTTCCGACTTTGATTTTAAGCTCGGAATTGCAACTTTAATATTATTTGTATTAAAAATGAATTGTGGGTGTTACTTGCTTTAATGTGGTTTTCATATTTCGTATACTAAATAATACTAAGATGACTATTAAAGATCCGTTGAAGGTAAAGTATCCAAAAGTATAAATCATTTAGAGGTTTGTATCACATGTACTTACCGTCCATTTTAAGAACAAAAGTTAGTTATATCAGACTTCAGATTTTACACGTTACCTTTTTATTAACCTACAGTATTTCGGTGACTTTATGGTGAAATTCCCAGTTGTAACAGGTAAACAAGTATCTACAACATTCTACAGAGAGATACACCCCAATATAATGGAAATGTAATTAGGCATATTTAATTTATGTATATACACCTACCCATCCAGTACCGCTATCAAATAATTCGATGATATGCTACCAAATGGGTAAAATTTGTCACACCTCTGTGAGGCCAGGTGTACGAAGGCATAGAAAGGCCACGTATATTCCTTTTTTTTTAATTCCTACTTTAATCTCGGAATTCTAGGATTAAAGTTGCAATTGTGAGATTAAAATCGGAATTTCGAGAATGAAATCGGAATCCGAGATTAAACTCAGTCAGAATATCGTCATTAAAGTCGGAATTTCGAGATTAAAGTAGACATTCAGAAATGAAAGTGGGAACTCTGATTATTAAAGTCAGAATTCCCAGATTAAAGTGGGAACTCTGAGATTAAAGTCGAATTTCCAACATTAAAATCAAAGTCCGAACTCCGAAATTAAAGTAGGAATTCCGACTTCAATCTCGGAATTCACACATTGATTTCAGTCTGGGAATTCCGACTTTAATCTTGGAGTTCTGAATTTAAGTCGGAATTTAAAAAGTTAGAATGTAGGTGAAAATTCGTAAATCCGGTCCCGCAGGGGTGTGACAAATTTTGACTTATTTGGTAGCATATCATCAAACTGTGTGATGGAGGTACTGGATATGTAGGTGTATACAGGGTGATTTTTTGAAAACTTCACACCTTAAATAACTTTAAATAGAGCAAAAATTTAAAAATTTGCAAAAACAGGTAAACTTTTGTTTGCAGGGGGACAACTTTTGAGATAAGTTTTTAATGGATAGCGCTTACTCTCTGAGCAGGGTAGACACCCCTTTAAAAATTTTAAATGGAACTATCCATCTTGTGATACATCATTTGAAAGCTTATTACACAAGGAGTCTTGCCATGTAATAAGTTTTACTATTTTTTACCCATTGACGGGGTAATAGATTAATAGTGCCTACGAAACAGGTTGCTTATTAAATTGAATATTTTGAATATTTTTAACTCCAAAAACAGTGTGAAAAAAACCATAGAAATTCAAACCTTACAATAGATTCTCAAAATGTGCACCACCTCTTTCCATACAATAATACAGACGGTTCTCGAACTCCTGCTGCACTTTTCGGAAAGTTTCAGGTGGAATCCTCCTGCACTCGTTAATAATTCTTTCTTGCAGATCGTCCAGGCTAGTAGGTTGTGTTTTGTAAACCACAGATTTTAAATGACCCCATAGAAGAAATCTAAAGCAGTCAAATCGGGTGATCGTGGCGGGCATTCAATTGTTCCACGCCTACCAATCCAGTGAAGAGGAAATCTATGATTTAACCAATTTCGCACATTAATTGCGTAATGCGGTGGGGCTCCATCATGTTGGTAAAACAATTCGTATTCATCCAATATTGGATTTCCTTCAGAGTCACGTTGGTTTTCTAATTGCTCTGTGATGAAAGGATCAATAACGTTATCAAGTAATTCTAAATACATTCCCCCATTTAGCGTCCCATCAATGAAAATTGGACCTACAATTGCGTTGCCAAGTATTCCAGCCCAGACGTTCAGCTTCTGAGGAACTTGTGTATGACCTTCTCGAAAAATATAAGGATTTTCGTCACTCCAGTACCTGACGTTATGTTTATTTACAGAGCCGTTCAAAAAAAATGTGCATTCATCACTGAAGCAGATATTTTTTATTAGATTTGGATTTACTATAATCTTTTCTGTCATAATTTCGCAAAATTGCAGTCTTCTATCGAAGTCATCTTCGCCGAGTTCCTGGAGAGTTTTCATCTTATAGGGATGGAATTTGTGCAGTTTTGTAACTTTCCTTACAGATGAATAAGAAAGTCCAGTGGCTGTAGAAATGTTACGCAAAGAGCTAGTTGGATCCATTGCAAAATGACCAAGTACTTCAAGTTGGGCCATTTCATCAACGACTCTATTCCCTGCCCTTTTTTGTTTACTACAGATCCAGTGTCTTGAAATTTCTGCACGAGATCGAGAATGTACCTAGCGTCAACATTTTTATCGGGGTGCCGTTCGTTAAACACCCTTGCTGACGCACGAGCACAGCTATGCTCAGCACCGTAAATAAAATTATTTCTACCCTTTCGGCAGTTGAATAAACCATTATCACTTGCACTCTTACTTTAAAATTTCAAGCGATTTATAAAAAGGAATGTGAACAAAAAGATGGTCGTGCCAAAGAAGTAGCCAAAAAGTTATAACAAAAAATTGGAAACACAAAGTAGATTTAGCCAATTCAGTATAAACTGTCGAGTTGCAATATCAAGTAATGTCGAAAGAAAATTTTAAGTATTTTTGGCATTTTGGTTAGGTGTAACAATTATTTTTTAATAAGTTTTTTTAGGCTTAAGTAAGGACAATTTTTATTGTAACTGCAAGACAATAAATTTTGTTAAAAAAAGTCCAAAATATTCCATTTTATAAGCCACTTGCTACAATGCACTTTTTGACCCACTACCCCGTCAATGGGTAAAAAATAGTAAAACTAATTACATGGCAAGACTCCTTGTATAATAAGCTTTTAAATGATATATCGTAAGATAGGTAGTTTCATTTAAAATTTTTGAAGGGGTATCTACCCCGCTAAGAGGGTAAGCGCTATCCATTAAAAACTTATCTCAAAAGTTGTCTCCCTGCAAACAAAAGTTTACCTGTTTTGCAAAATTTTAAATTTTTCCTCTATTTAAAGTTATTTAAGGTGTGAAGTTTTCAAAAAATCACCCTGCATACATAAATTACGTGTAATTTCCGTTTTCATTATATTTGCGTGTATCTCTCTGAAAAATATTGTAGGCAGTTTATTATTTCTTGAAAATATATTGTTATAAGGTTAGTAAACTACCAAACCATGACTTTCATACAGTCACCCAAGTACTATAGATTAAAAAAAGGTATGTGTAAAGTCTGAAGTCTGATATAACTACCTTTTTTTCTTAAAGTGAACGAAAGGCAACATGTGATTTAAATTGCCAAATGGTTTATATACTTTTAGTTGCTGGACCTGCAACGGGTCTCCTTAATAGTCAATGTTTGCTATAAGAATTACAATAACCACATTAAAGCAAATGATATGGACAATTCATTTTTAAAACAAATAATACGTGAGTAGCAAAAGTTATTCCTACTCGCGTGCAATGTATTTTTAGAAATAAAACAAAAAGTTCTTAAAGCAAACAGATCATACCATAAATTATAAAAAGGTTTCGTGTGTTACAAATTCAAACAACCCAAAATAATTAAAAACAACACATCGAAAGTTTGTGCCCTTTGTTTCCCTGAACGACCCACTTCGTTTGAACATGAACATGCTTTCTAAACTCAAAATGGCTCCTTTTACGACACCGTTTACTCCATTCATCAAGTTCCGCTTCTCTGTTTTGCGTCAGGGCCTCTCACATCACATCTGAAGCAATAAATTCAGATGCACAGGTGATCGACTTACGGCATGCATTTGCAAGCACGTAAATTGGCGGTCACTCACTTTTCACGCCATTCGTAACTGGAACTCTTCCGTTCTCAAGTCAGTTGCGTATGTGCCGGGAAAGGCCTACGAGGAGGATGCGAGCGCCACTGGCCTATCCGCAGATAACAGTTGCACAGAGTGGTCAAGAGTGAGGTGGCTAAAGGAGAGAACTTGGTGCGCGCCGTGCAATAACTTATCGTTGTGCTTGGCAGCGTCAAAATGATCGTTTTGGATCTCCAGCAGGCAGATTATGTAAATATAAAACATTTTTATACTGAAAAAATTTAAATAACTACATAACTTTCACATTTTGTATTTTAATTATGAAAGCTATAAAAACTTTAACGTACACGTTTTTATTGAAATATAAAATACAGAGCATTAAAAATAGTACAAAATAGTAATATTTGTTTCAGTTCTTTTCATTTATCTCAAACGGTATTCAACTTTTCATTTTAAATGCCAACATATATTCATTTTCATTCAACAATGTATAACATGTCTATTTTTTATAAACAATTGTTGAACAAAAATAAAATGCTTAAGAAATTTCACCTTGCTCAACACATTTACCACACATCTCTTTATTACTCCACGAGTCGCATAAACAAATAAAGTACTCTTCGACAGTTGTTAATAATATTTTGTCTTAAACTGTCAACATTTTCTGTAGGTATTAAATAAGGGGGCAGGGCACTCGATAGGATCGGATGTTCCTATCCAGCTATGTATGTATATCCAAATTGCTTGTTCAATCAATCTGTATTTACTCTGGTGTTGTGTATTCTATGTTAATTAGGCAAAGGTAATTCATCTAAAAAGTTTTGGAGATGTTTGTTTATTAAAGTATATTTTTCTCGATTTAAGCAACCATTTATGAAAAATGACCCAATTAATAGATCGCCTAAAGTGCCACACCAATCATTTACGCTGAAACGTCTGAAAATTATTTCCATTGACAAAATTTCTTGGCTTAATTGGCGATGTAGGCATGTTTCTATTAAAATACCATCGTTGCTAAAAGTTGCAGACCAGAGTATCATTCTGTCAAAATTTGGATCTTGTTCTAATGCATTTAAAAAAAAGGGAATACGGCTATTTAAAATATTTTTTGTTTGAATAAAATAGGACAATCAATAACGAAGTTATGATACTATAGGATAAACATTAATTTAAAGCTTAGCAAAAATAAAATTCACTCTAAAGATCTGCATTTCAAAAAAAGCGCGATCAGAACAAATATACTGTTTTAAACCTACGATGTTCTTTCTGCAAGCTTCGGACAATATTATCCTTGAGAAAACTATTCTATTTAAAGACATACTTAACGTAGCCCGCACCATCATTATTTAGCTTATATTTTGTGACGCTGGTAGATGTAATGACAATTATTATAATTGCCACTACAAACTAAATTGCAATGAATAATCAATTACTACAAGTATGGAATGCAACAAGTTGAAACGAACGGTATTTGGAATTACATGTGACATTGAACCACATGAGAGTAATCTAGCTGAAGTCGTGCTAAATTTTTCCTTGACCACCTATACCTATAATATTCTGATTACAGCTTTTGTCCTCGCGTGGAAGCGACATAAATTGAAAATTATGGGACTATTTAAAGAGTGATTGGTTAACACAATACTGCAATTAACTGGAATATCACAGCGCGGTTTTTATAAATTGATGTAGCAGTTGCAATTATAAGACTAAAAATAACAATTCTTGTATACACAGTGTACAAATCACAAGCCTTCTGGATATGAATGGAAAAGTTACTCCATATTGTGCTTCTCAAAATAACAAAGAGATGGTTTTTACAATATTTGAGTACTACACTAACTCTTAAAAGTTTTTCGGTTAATGCTATCCTGTCATCGTCTGGAAACGATGTTTTGGTAAAATCTCATTCACTATCCTTACTTTTGCTGGGCTTCCTTTGTCTCAACTTATGACCGGAGAAGCATCACCCGAGAAACTTTACTCTTCGCGAATTATGCATATTTTTTATACTCAATTTGTTAAAATTACAGGATGACTCTTATACCAACGGTACTTCTAATGGAACAGTAGATCCCGTTTTTAGGAAAATACAAAAATATGCCACTGCATTCCATATCTGGCGTGTTGAGGTAAGGATTTTATAAAGAAAATGCTTAAAATTGAAAACAAAATTACATTTTACAGAATATGAACATCGTGGCTCTTCCTAGAGACCAATATGGAACGTTTTACGATACGGATGCCTATCTCATTTACTCAGCAGGGCATTATGGCCAGCCAGCTGGTATAGACACTATTGTAAGTACTGATTTAGTAGTAAGAAAGTATCGGTAGCCGTAGCTTCTGGCTTTCGATAATTTTGTACCATAATTTCTGTATTATAGTGTCTTTTATTCTGTTCCAAACATTTATACTCAAAAATCCTTTAAGATCCGTTTCCTTTTCTTTTTAGTACACTGGCATCACAGTAGGACTTAAACGTTTAAATGCTCCTAGCTTTGTTGATTTGTTGGTCCACATTAGACGATGTTTATGACTTTCAGATTGATTACTGTAAGTAAAAATCATAATATGGTCTTTGCTTTTTTGTAGTCTTGTGTTTTCATTTAAATCCGCTGAGAGCACTAGTTTCTTCGCATTTACAGAGCTAGTCCGTGCGTAATCGTGGTCTTCAATATTTCTTTGAACGCGAAGTTCTCTGATGCCATGACGCGCTTTCCATCTAGATAGCTAACTTTTAAATTGGATGGTGCTTCAACAACAGAAAGGTCTTTACTTATTTCAATATCTTTTTACTGCAGAATAGGGCCAGATAGTGGCATACCTTGGGCCTGTTTTCAGCAAACCACGAATATAAGGCCTTGTCAATTTTATCGTATTCACTGGCTTTCATAGTTTTTCGCTTTAGCGTGGTTGAAATTAAAACATTACTCCACCTTTCAATTTGTTGGCGGTTCTTTCTTCATTCCCATGCGGTGCTTATACCAACATTTGTTTGTTGTTTTTAGTTATGATCCAGCATCAGCTGCGTCCGTCATTGCCTGCTCCCCCTTATAGGCAATTTCACATCTAAATATGTACTGCATTTCGGACAACCGGGAGTTCTTACGCTCTATGGTTCGGTTAATACGGAAATTTTATTTTTACTAACCGTTTCAGATAATCCGGATTCGGATAATCGAAAGCAAGTACTGTATTTGTGTTTGAAGTAAGTGTATTTCGATACAAGAAAGTCAGAAATCCGCGTTTTTCTAACCAGTAGGACGTAAAATATATATCCCTACAAAGATCAGTTATATTGGATACATTCTCAATATCCAGGATAATCGTGTTCAATACCAGTCCATTAATACAGTCTAGAAAATTGTAAAACAATAGTAATAATAATGATAATGATAATGGTAATAATAATAATAATAATAATAACAATAATAATAATAAAACTTGACACCAACACATAGACCACTTGTTAAGGCATACAACAACATTATGACGAACCTGCTTTACAACCGTTTATTAGAACTTGGCGATTTTAAACCGCAGGTTATATAAATTATTACAAAAAAAGTATTTCCCATTGAACAAAAGGGCTGTAGAAAGGACTATTATGGATGCAAGGATCACCTTATTTTAAATAAAGGAGGACTACCGAAAAAATCTAAGCGTGGAATAAGTAGGCTAGGTATCAGAAAGCGTTTGATATTGCGCCGCACTCACCTCTGTTGAAAACATTGGAAATTTACAAGGCGAACCCTAAGATAGTTAAAATGTTGGAAGTTACTGTGAAAAATTGGAAAACTGAGCTCACTATAAATGCTGAAGGCCAGCCATTGAGAATAGGAGAAATCAATATAAAATGCGGAATACCTATTCCAAGGAGATTCCCTGTCGCCTTTTCCCCTCTCAAATGAGCTAAACGTGACAAAGAAAGGATACATGCTAAAAAAGGATAAAAAAAATAAACTGTGTTTTTTATATTGACGACTTGAAAATTTATGCTAAAAAATGACAGAACACTAGAAGACCTCTTCTTAATCGCCAAAACTTTTATTGCTGATATAAAAATGAACTTTGGAATAGATAAAAGTGCCAAGGCAACGCTAGAMTAWGGCAAAACAAAGAAAAGAAAACATCAAACTAGATGAAGAAAGTAAGAATTTAGGATGGCAATGCCATCTGTCAGCATACACTGACATGATGACAAAGCTTTGATATATAAGCAAAACCAGTTATATGCCGTGCTGTCTACACTAGACCTAAACTGCACTGATGAGCTGTAATGACAGCGAAATAGTACTATCTGCAGTTGGTTGAGGTGTAGACAGCACAGCATAGGCATGCATTTTAATAGATGAGAAACACAAATAATGGATCTAGAACAAACACAGTTTTACAAATATCTAGGAATAAAGGAAGATGCAGAAATAGACCACAATAAATGAAAAAAGTAGCAAATGAATATTATAACAGAGAAAGAAAAATAACCAACTTAATGGGAAAAAACAAGTTTACAAGTATAACGGTCTCCGCACAGCCAATAATGGCAAACAGTTTTGGCATCTTAGATTGGAAAGAAAAAGTGGGAAAAAATAGGCATTATAAATACGCAAACTCCTAACCTTGCGCAACCCCCACCATCCCAAATACAGGCAGACTGTAGGTATTTAGGGAAAACGAGGGAAACAGCAGAGAAAAAATAGACAAAGAAATGGAGGCAAAATGGAGAGAAGCACCGTTGCATGGACAGTTTAAAACGGAAACAAAAATTCAGTGGTAGACAAAGAAAAAACTTTCAGGTAGTTACGCAAAGGTAAACTGAAAGGAGAAACAGAGCCACTGCTAGTAGCGGCGCAAGATGATGCACCAGTTCCACCAGTTATATAAAACATAATATGTTTAAAAAGAAAATAGATTCCAAATGTAGACTTTCCAATGAATATGATGAAATTGTAAAGCATATAGCGACAGGATGCCCAGTGCTTGCTAAAAATTAGTTATAAAGAGACACAATAAAGACAGAGGAAGTGGGGGCTAAAAACATCCATTATTCCTATCATAATAGGTGCCACCGGAACCATCAATAGAAGTCTTATGAAGTGGTTAAAAAAGTTCCAGGGAATATACACGTAATAGAATCGATACAAAAAAAGAACCTTACTGGAAACAGCACACTTAATAAGAAAAACACCAGGATAGTAATACACCATTTGTTCCGAGAAGCATGGAGTTGTCTTGACAAATGGTAAGACCCTGCCAGCAAAATGGCAGTTTTCAAGTAAATAATAATAATAATAGTAATAATAATAATAATAATTTGATTTGAAGCGGACAGGGATCAGGAAGGGTTGCAGCAATGCAGGAGGATGACCTCGGATACCTGCAAGCACGAGGTATTGATAATAGGACAGCTAAGAAAACAACAACACGAACGTTCTTCAATAGACTGCACACAATACTGAAGTCAAAATTATCGGCGAGAAACAAGGCCAAGGCAACCAACACATATGCTACATCAGCGCTTACATACAGCTTTGGAGTGATAGGCTGGACAAATACGAAGCTGCATCACCTAAAGCAACCTAAATATTGCCACTAGAAAGGAATTCCGAAAGCAGAGACACCATGCACAAATCGCGAATTTAAGAAAATATTCCTACAAGAAGGCCGAACCAAGTCGGCTACAGAGAAGCGATCATCTTGGAAGACAATAAGGCGACACATTTGTAGCCAGACAACAAAAACTTTAACCCACAGTAGTTGGATATTCCCAGAACGGAGGTTGATTAGCTGGAAAAGTAAGGCACTACATGGAAGATATCGACAGCGATTGGATGAACACTGAAGCCTCTACGATGGTTTATTAGCGCTCTAGTAATTCCTTTAGTGAAACAGAAAGTTTTATAGCTGTCATACATCATCAGGTTATGCCAACTAAGCTGTACAGAAAAAGAATACTGAGTGAGAAACTTGCTAATATAAGGTTCCATATCTGTGGGGAAAAGAAGAATCGCTGGATCATGTGATTGCTGGATGCTCGGTGCTAGCACCAAAGACGTATTTAGAGAGACACAGCAAAGCGGGCAAGATAGTCCATCAGAGCTTCCGAAAGAAATATTTAAAATACAAAAAAAAAAAAAAAAGTTCCGTATTATGAATACGAACTGCCACCTGTTTGCGAAGGCGAGTTCTACAGGCTGTACTGGAATAGGATCGCCTTTTACCGAACAATATTCCAGACTTAATACTTACCTCCAAAGCTGACAGAAAGACTATAACAGTGGATTTTTAGGTGGCACTACCCAGCAATACCACCAAGGCATATGGAACAAAAGTCAACAAATACCTACCCCTTGCCGACGAAACGGTTATCATTCTCCTAATTGTTATAGGAGCCACAGGGGAAATATCTAAAAATCTGGTACAAAACCTTAACAGCCTGGAATTAACAGAGAAACTCTATATACAAATTCAAAAGTCTATGATATTGGATACCTGCAGTCTGATTTGAAGGGTACACACTAAAGGTGTTTATAACACCATCAAATTAAGGCATCATCTTGTCGCAGTAATCGGCCGATGAAGTTAGCCTAAAACCGTGTAAATAAATACCTGAGAAAATTTATCGAATAATAATATACAGAGAGGTTGTACCGTAAACAAATATAAAACTTATAGTATGAAACGAAAGTTCAGGTTGCGTATAAGTACCTCTTCCCACTTCCATTAAATTAATGCTTAAAAAAGTGTCATTTTTCTTATATTTAGAATGTAATGGCACAAGCAGCAAGTCTTTTTTATAATATTGCATTAACCAACTTGATAATAATGCTAATTATGTGCTTCTAATTTCATACATTTTTTAGCCTAAGGAGGTCAGAGGCGTGCAGCTTGAATACCATGTTCATTTTTGGCTTGGATCTTCTACCCCAGCTGATAAATCAGGTGTTGCAGCCTATAAATCGGTGGAACTCGATAATTTTATCGGGGGAATATCAGTGCAGCACAGAGAAGCCCAAGGAAATGAAAGTAGTCGTTTCAGAAGCTACTTTAAAGGCGGATTCAAGATTCTAAGCGGGGCACTACAGCATCAATTGGGAATTGTGTCTAAATTATATCAGGTCAACGGAAAGAGGAGTGCTATCATTACAGAATATCCATCCGTTGACTGGAAATTCTTCAACAGCAGGAACGTATTTTTGATCCGTACCCCTAGAGTGATCTTTGTTTGGGTGGGGCGAGCGGCCAACTCCACCGAGAAGTTGCACAGCGCGAAGGTGAGTTATTTTGATTAAATTGTGAATGAAAAGATTTACAGCAGTTCTTCTGAGACTTTTGGTCCGCAAGAAGCCTAAATTTCCGGAGGAAAAATGGCTGAATCACCAACATAATTATCAATTAAATAATCAGATAATTTATATAGCTTGTCACACGGCTTTAATTATGCCAAACCGAAAACGTAATTTAACAATTTTCCTATTTCACAAGCCGCTGTTCTATACTGCGTCGCTAAACCTAATTCTTGAATTTTTCTAAACCAACTCTGAAATAAATGGAATCTGCAGCCAATTAAAGATCTATCTTGTCAGTTAGAGACTATGGCCTTGTGTATAATTTTCTCGAAGTCAACAATAACAATTGAGTGCTCTGCATTTTATCTGAATTAACTTAAAGGCATCTTCGTATATGTGGTGGACATCCTATTCCATAGAATACAAAAAACTAAACGGCCGTTTTGAACAACATGTATCGTAAACATTTGTAAAAAGTATTTTAGGCAATGACAAAATGTTACATCTACATAAATTTCTTTTGACTCAAACAATGTCTGGAGATTTGTAGCACAAGAAAATATAACTATACATTTGAACTCGTCTGCTATCAGGAAATTTTTCTCTGACAGTTGTCACTTGAAGGGATTTTAGTGAAGTAATAGTTTCTTCGGTACTTTTTGGGAGATTTTGCGGCTGAACCTTTTTCCTTGCTTCATACCTTGCTTCTTATACCTGTCATATCTTCACATGTCATAGTCTAAGACCGCACAAATTATTTTGGTTGGTTTTTCTGAAATATTATCGACAGCTTTTCTTTTAGCACCTTGGCTCACTGTAACATTATTAACAATATGGTTAGTATACGCAACTATTAGTTATTAAAAAACCGAATACGGACCTATTTGTCTATTTAACGCCGCTTGATCCAGCTCGTCAGAAATGTTTCAAATCCTGCCGTGAAATTATATTTTCTTTCCTCATTGCCCATACCTGGGCATTGCAGTTTTTCACAGTTCCAAAACTAAATTACTATATAGTTGAAACAAGAACATTCCCGAAAATGACGAGTATTAATTCTGTGCAACCCGTCTAGAGAGCCGCAAACGAGATATATATTCTGAAACAATGTTTAATTATGGCACGAAATTTACTTAGGTAAGTGGGTAGGGCGGAACCGTGGCTGCCTATGGCCGAAGAGCTGCGGGTTCGAGTCCCTCCTAGGGCGTGGGTGTTGTGAATGTGTAATAATATGTATTAATGTAATGCATACAATTTAATACCGTAATAAAGACGCACGTAATGAGCTGGCTAATTGCCCTAAGTTGGTAATAATAGAAAAAACCTTATTTTATTACTATTTCGTTGGTACAAATACAGAGGCGTTTTGTGTGAGTAATATTACATCGACAAGTATTTCGCAAATGCTTTATTCGTTATAAGTACATATGCATAAGTAAACTATGAAGGCGTATGGTGCAGCATATTTAAGGTGACCAACCGTCCGGATTTAGCCCGGACAGGTTTGTATTTTTGTTTATGAGTCCGTACTTAATGTGGTATCCGGATTTGTCCGCATTTTCAAAATTTTGTTTGGATTTGTCCGGTTTTTTATAGTTTCAGCTAAAAATGTGCACATGGTATTTTACTTCATTATTGTTTCCAGTTATCTTTTCATGCAGTAGGCGTAGCTAACTTCATAGTTTCAAGTTCATGTGTCACATTAATGTCGACCACACACATCTCATCCATTATGTAGACGGCTAATTGTTATGGCATGCGCGAGAAAACATTGTAACGACTTGTAAGTCGCCATATTGCTCGTTCCTAGGGCAGCGAGTATGCGCGGTAACTCGCTGGTGTGACAAAGTGAATAGCGCTTAGCCAAATGTGCGACAGGTCCTGTTGTTTGTTGCATCATTGCCATGACGTTTCCATATTTTAATCTTTACTGCGCATGCGTGTGGCCCTACCTGTTCGAGAATCATTTATCATAAAATCTTATTACATTAAACTTATAGGTCTAAGTATTTAGTTCTGTGGTGTCAGCACGCAATTGCATAGCCGGCAAACCTAATGCCTAGCCATCCTCTTTATTATCCGATATTACAAATATCACCATGAAGGCTTCCGGCTTTTCTGCTTTGGGAAGTTGATCACCTTAAGTATATTGACTCTGGTATTAGCATCTTTTCTTGTGACTTGTCGGATAACTGCATTATTTGTCTGGTCAACTTTAAGGACATGAATATTTTAGTTTTGAGATTTTATTAGGTAAGTGCGCGTCAGAAAAGAAGTCGCACCTTAGGAATGTAACATTTATTTGAACAGAGGGAACCACATGGGTGTGCTGAGCTAATCAGTTTATTCCCCGCGCTAGCCTGAAATTATGACCATGAATAATGGCGGGCACACCAATGATTTATAACTTGTCATCCCCACCACGGCGGCCTTCTTTTCTGGCGCGCACATTACAGTTCCCACAGAAAAAAATGCGTGATGCGAAGTCCATTTCATCTCATTTGATGTCCTCACCCCATATACTTATATTAATAATATATACAGGGTGTTCACGCTAACAGTCTACAATAGCTTACTTTTTTATTTGAAATTTTAGAGTAGTGGTTTAAATGGAGATTATTTTTTTGAGAAGAATTTTATGGTGTCTACAAAAAAACAATTGAACATCAACTGTCAGAGATATTGACTACAAGTTTGTTATTTTAAATAGAACGACCCTATTTTTTCTAGCGCATTCGATTGGGCACATTGAATTAAACAAAAAAGTATTAAGATATACAAAGATACCAATACCCTATCTTCATTTGTTTTTGAGATATTCCGGGTATAATGATTTGTGTTCGCGAAACAGTTTACAATAGCTAACTTTTTTATTTGAAATCGTAAAATGATGTTCAATTCTTTCATCAAATTCTTCTCGAAATATCAAGAAACTCCCCCATTTAAACCACTACTCTAAAATTTCAAATAAAAAAGTTTGCTATTGTAGACTGTTAGCGTGAACACAAATCATTCTACCCGGAATATCTCAAAAACAAATGAAGATAGGGTATTGATATCTTAATACTTTTTTGTTTAATTCAATGTGCCCAATCGAATGTGCTAGAAAAAATAGGGTCGTTCTATTTAAAATAACTAACTTGTAGTCAATATCTCTGACAGTTGATGTTCAATTGTTTTCTTGTAAACACCATAAAATTCTTCTCAAAAAATTAAGAAACTCTCCCATTTCAACCACTACTCTAAAATTTCAAATAAAAAAGTTAGTTATTGTAGACTGTTAGCGTGAACACAAATCATTCTACCCGGAATATATCAGAAACAAATGAAGATAGGGTATTGGTATCTTAATGCTTTTTTGTTTAATTCAATGTGCCCAATCGAATGTGCTAGAAAAAATAGGATCGTTGTATTTAAAATAACAAACTTCTTGTCAATATCTCTGACAGTTGATGTTCAATTGTTTTTTTGTAGACAGCATAAAATTCTTTTCAAAAAAATAAGAAACTCCGCCATTTAAACCACTACTTTAATATTTCAAATAAAAAGGTTAGCTATTGTAGACTGATAGCGTGAACACCCTGTATACGGCACACACTAAATAAATTTTGAACTTACCCTGGGGGCGTCCCTGGTTGGGTGCTGATTCCATTTTGTAACCTGCTTTAATTGGCTTATCTATGCACCCCACCACATTGTGTAGATACTTGTTTTAGGCAAAAACTGTTCTGTTATATAGAAAGTGTTAATATATAATGTTAATGAGTTTTCATTTTTTAAATTTTTTCATCCATAATAACCGTTACAAGAATTTATAAAATCAGTTTTAAGTCTTAAGAACTTAAACTCATGTAACCAATTTTATTTCAGTTGCAGCATTAGTTATACTGCATAAAGGGTTACCTAAACTAAAATCATCCAAGAATATTTAGTGTTAAAGAATATAGAATTATCATCAGATTTAAAGCTTATACGAAATATTTTCTCACTTGCTGCTGATCTAAATACTCATTACCCAGAAACTTTAAAGCAGTATTGTAATCAGTGAGCAACAATATTAAACTATTGATATTTCAGGCAGCACTTGAAATAAAAGAAACATATAACACATCTGGCAGTGTCGTCTTCGTCGATGATGGCTATGAACAGACACTTTCTGATGATGAAAAAAGAGAATTCGACAAATATCTACCACTAGATAAACGAGCTACTTGTCTTAGAGCAACTGATGATGAAGATGAAGAGCTGCAGAAACACAACTCCCTAATTCGCTTATACAAGTGCGCTGACAATAATGGAAAATACCGAGTAGCAGAAGTTAAAATAAGTCCATTAGAACAAACGGATTTGGTTTCCCAAGTAAATTATGAAAAACTGGTTCTTACCACAGATGTGTGTTAATCTTTATCATTCTTTTAGAACGTCTTCATTTTGGACCAGGGTTTATTAGGAATTTGGGTGTGGGTAGGAAAAAAAGTACACGAGAAAGAAAAAGCTGAAGCCCTGAGAAACGCTAGAGGGTTCGTCAAAAAGAAGAGGTATCCAAACAATGTCAAAGTAACCAGGGTAGTTGAAGGATCCGAACCATTAGAATTTAAGGCACTATTTTTAGCTTGGCATGATGACAATGGGAATAAAGCTAATTCAGGTATGTTAATTAATCCAACGCATGCTACAGATATGCCTAGGGTTTTTCCAAAAATCACTTAATTTAAACTCGTATTCCTTATTTTATATTAGCTGGACACAATCTTAACATATGTCACCGAATGTTATCATATTTGAAAATTTCCACACCATTTTGAGGTAGCTAAATGCCAAAATTTCTTGGTCTGGTTATAGGTTTCATAACACATTATCTCATTTTTTAATAAAAATAAATTTAATGTGAACCATCAGTACAACACTCAAAGTGAACTAATGCATATAATGACAATTTAATGCAGAATACATTACAAATTGCACAGTAGTACACAGCTTGCATAAAATGAGGGAAAAAATAACTATTTACTTCTACAGGCTAAAACATGCCAGATATAATAGTTTTGTTAATTCAATAATTTTACCATAAAAAGCAGTTTTCAATAAATATCGGATATTACTCGGGCTGAAGATATAGTGTCTTACAACTTAACTCTTGATAACACTCAAAATATCGCTGTCCTGTATCTCAAAGGAATGAATATATGAATATGAATATATATGAAACCATCATCAAATACATACATAAATACATTTATATAAAAATTCACAGTTGATAATTTTATCTGAAGTTAATAACACAAGTTTTTTGCGTCCTTGTTTCTTAGTTCGTTAGATTTTACACTGAACCTAATAAACCTGCAAATATACATAATTTCTTTGAGAATGATACTTCTTAACTTTCTTAACCTTGTAATAGGTTTACAAGTATGATTTCTTGATTTGCATGATGCTTTGGGAACATGGTCATCAAAAATGCCTGAAATTGTATCATAAAATTGTTTGCAAGGACACTCAACATTATTTCCACACTAAGTTGTCTCAGTATTCCCATTACTTAACACTAATATATTCCAGCAGGGATTATGTACAGCCTCCGGTACCAAATAAAAAATCTATTATACTTTGGAAGTATATAATTAATAAGTTCAATGTAATCAACCAGAAGCATAATAAATGGTAGTATGTATGATATTTAAACCTGTGAATATTTATCAGTCAGCTTGAAGTATTCAGTGGTGTTGCATTTTGCTTTCTACTTGTTATTACTTTACAAAATAGGTTTATGTTCTATTAAGAGAATTTTTGAAACTCCAATCTGATTTCTCCTTTTAATCCAATTCTGTATCCAGGAATGACTTTTTATGTTGTGTGCTCTATTTTAGTTACACATTCTTTTAATTCTTGGATCCCTAAATCAGCAATAACATCTGTGAGCACCACTGCTTTCGTTCACACCATTTATGTTATAGTAGCTGATTTGAGTTTTTATGCCTGAAACTTGTTTATTGTGTGAACGAAAATTAACTAATCTTAATTGATCTATTAAAATTGATCAACTAAAATCAAACTGTGAGAATGTGTCTTGTGCGTGTGGATGGTAAAGTGGGCATTTAGTTCATGTTATGTCTTCAGTACACAAGCATAAATTTTACCTAGTAAAGTCATGACATCCGACCAATGATTTTTGGCTAACTGGAATGTGCAAATAGTTTATCATCTATTACACTACCTCTGAAATTCTCTCTCACCAAGGTCTTAAAGGTGATTTTGGTGGTATTTGAGCAATTCTTTTCATGCCTCACAACTTTGGTGTTAATTTAATTTTAATCAATTGACCATCCAAATTTGTTGAACAAAAGTTTGGTTTTTCATCTTTGCTGTGCCTAGATTTTAAAATGTTGAAATCAGTGAATCCCTTTTTTGACCTCCACCTTGTTATCATTATTTCTTACTGTCTAAATGCTTACCCATTAAATACTACAGTATAAAAACAAAAAAGTGCATGAAAATTCAATCATGCAAGCCATTCACCAATCACTGGCAGAATTCCACCCTTGTGTTGGTGTCCACACCTTGAATCTCTTGCACCGGCAGAGATGGAAAGGACATTAAATCTAGTTGTGGAGTTGTATCAGGCCTGGAGATTTTGGCATTACCTTATACCTGTCTGTATATAAAATTTATAGAATGCTCATTAAAAAATTATCTTTTCTGTAATTTTCTACCAGCATATGGCATGCTAGTTATGACAATATATGTTGTCATTAATCCGTATAAATATTTCAGCATATAAAACAGCCAAAATTGCATTAACAAAATTTGATGGAGACTTCATGAACGACAGAATTTTATTAGCCGCTGAAACACAAATAATCGATGATGGCTCTGGCAGAGTACATATATGGAGAGTAAAAAGGCTTGAATTGGTGGAAGTTGCCACAGAACGTTATGGCACACTTTTTTCGGGTGACTGCTATGTAATTTTGTACAAATATGAAGTCAATTCAAAACAAAAGCACATAATATACTATTGGCTGGTATGTATCTTACGCAGTACCTGATAACTGCTTTCATCGAATTATTCTTTAGGGTTTACAATCTTCTTCACAAGATGCTGACTTTGCAGTTTCTAAAGCAATAGAGCTGGACAAGGAATATGGTGAAAAAACAACTTTGGTAAGAGTCTTTCAAGAAAATGAACCAGCTCATTTT
Source organism: Rhyzopertha dominica (assembly GCA_025024175.1). Taxonomy (NCBI): domain Eukaryota; kingdom Metazoa; phylum Arthropoda; class Insecta; order Coleoptera; family Bostrichidae; genus Rhyzopertha; species Rhyzopertha dominica. The sequence goes on from QCXZ01000001.1 coordinate 12,220,694, forward strand.
CTGCAATTATTTAAAGGAAAATTGACTATATTCAAAGGAAAAGCTAGCGATTATGGTATGTAACAATATTCAAAAAACTCAATTCAACAAATTACGTCTGCCTCAGAATCTGACAGAAACTTGAAGAACTCCACATACTTGTTGAGAATTTCGGGATCTACAAGCTACAGCACCAAAGGAGTACATGTACCATGCAAGGCATCCGCGCTGAATTCAAATTTTTGTTATGTCTTGAAACGTGGCAAAAGGTCTTACATTTGGTGCGGCAGTTATTCTACTGGTGACCAACGAGAAATGGCTAAAGGCTTTGCTGGAAAAGATGTCGAATTAATTTTGGAAGGTAATAATAAGTTCTTTGTGTAAAATAAACATAATGGCTTGTGACAGAAACATCAGCCAAAATATCTTTTTTTTTATTAAGAAACAATGTTTCCCAAACTTTTTAAATAACAGTATTGAGAGTACTTTCTCCTCGATATTAMTTTAGAAAATAAAACTAACACAAAATACTCACGTTTAAAGGTAAAGAACGGGATCAATTTTGGGATATCCTAGGTGGGAAGACCTTGTATACAACAACAAAGCTACCAGAAATCGTAGAAGAAGGTCGAATACCTCGATTCCTTTACTGTTCAAGGCGAGATGATGGAATTATTGAAGGTGAACACCAATTTAACTAAATTGATTACCTTATTTTTATTATTTTTCAAATATATAGTAATAAATTGGTATGACTCACTTGTATTAAATTATGGATTTTCATTGTAGTTGAGGAAGTACTCAGTTTCACTATGACAGATCTCATGCCAGAAGAAACAGTTCTCTTGGATGCCTACAAAACTGTGTTTATATGGACAGGAAACTATTGCCACAAGGCAGAACATAAATATTTGGTAGATATGGTTGAAGAATATTTAATTACAGGTAATTCTTACAAGCCTTGCTTACCAGTAAATATTTTTATCTTCTGGCATCCATTTTTCTCAATCACTTGCTAAATTTATTAATGTGTTTTCTATGGTGTTTATGATGATACAGAGTAAAATTATAATCAAGCATTTGCATTAATCAGATCCTGCAGGAAGAAATACCCACACTCCAATTTTCACAGTAAGGCAAGGTAATGAGCCATGCAATTTCAAAGGATATTTTAGTTCATGGGACGAAAAAGACAGTGTGGTAAGTAAAACTCTAAAAGAAATGCATCTATATCATGATTAATCACTTTATAGAAGCATCAACCTTTTGATATGGTTCGAAGAAAGCTGGAAAGCAAAGGTGTTCCATTCAAAAGTACAAATGGATCACATATTCAACAAACTCATGATCAATTTGATAGATACGAGAAATATCCACTGCACATACTAAAAGGACCAAATGATAAACTACCACCCAAAATTAATCCATTAAATAAGGAGGTATGTATCTACTTTTTGGACACTCTAGATTAAGGTGACTCTAACTTACACAAAGTATATCTTTCTCGAAAAACGTTATTGTTATAAAACTACTCCTGGCTAAAAGGTACCTACTTGAAAGTTTTCCTAAAAATAAAAGAGTTTAATAAGCATTTTAAATGCCAGTAGAAACTCTTAATAGTAAAATTAAAGTACTAGTCCTGAAAGGTAAGCTAATAAGTTATGGCTCTTTAAGCACTAATTCATACTTCTACTTTAAAAAAATTACAACGAAAGAGATAGCAAGCAACAAACTGTTAACATTCGTACAGGCTTTACTAAATCTTTGACAAAATTTTTTTATTATACTGTGCCTCTCACCTTAGTAAGGTAAGTAACTGTAGCTTCTCCACTGTGTAGATATTACTTTACTTTATACACGAAMTCAAAACTGCGAGCACACACATCTAATGCAAACCAGTMAAGCTAAATTATGGATTTTGTCCCTCTACTGTCATAAAAATAGTAACACAGACAAATGAAGTCTGAATTTTACATAACAATAAAAAATAAAAATAAAAAATTTCTACATTTCTTCTACACTTTTTTAAAACTAATTTTTTTAGATTTGCAGAATCACTTGATTTTCATTTGTTTCGAAGTTATTAGCACCATCTTTTGGTTTTCTTAAGGGTTACCATATTAAGTTTTTGACTAGTCAGAGTCCTTAAAAAGAGCTTTTCAATATATACAATATATATACAAGAGACAAGAATATAAAATAAATTAAATTCTAATAAATTAACTTAAATAAACTGTTCAATTCTGCTCCACACATTTTTGACACCTTGTTCAAACAAAGTTTCAAACTACATAGGTAATGTGTCTCTATTTAAACTGCTATATTATTGAATAGGTCTTTAAACAATTTTTTTTAGTATTAACAGAAACTACCATTTTTATTTGCTGCCAAATTTTTAACGCTGTGTTTTGTTTTTCTTATGGCGGCTATATTGGATTGTATATTAGTTAAGTTCCTTAAAAAAAAGCTTTCAATAATATACAATATGCCTAATAAATCTTTATTTATACAAAAGATACTAACAAACAGATATGAATGAAAGAAACTTTTAGTGTATTTTACTTGTGACATTGAGATGTATTTATTTTTAAGTATCGAGAGAGAAAGCAAGAAAAAACATTGATAATCCTACTTAACGATCCGATCCGTTGAGCTGTTCTGGACCTATGATTGTGAAATAGATCAGACGGACAATAGCGCCTTTGGAAAATACACCAAAGTGTGTTCTACAATTTCCTAAATCTCTGTTGGTTCAAAATTAAATTCTTCCTACAAATAAAAGTCAAGAGGAGAAATGGTCAGGTGATCTTACAGGGCATTGTACTGGTTTATTATTTAAAATCGTTTTCTCATTAGTTTCTCTCAAAATATTGCATGTCACCAGCATTATTATAGAACCATGTTTTATCTGTCCAAAGTTTCTAGAAAAATAACCATCATTTTTACATTTTTGCAGAAACCACCTGCTACATTGTAAACTTTGTAATAGTCATCACCAATAGAACCTTGTATAATTATAAACTTGTATGGATGGTATTTGTTTTTTTCTAATTTCTCAACCACTCAACAAACTGTACTTCGATTGTTTGTAACATTTTTCAAAATATAATGCTGATGTATATCAGCATTACTAACTTGGCAGTTAGGTCTTTTTTGTTTAAGCTTCTAAAATTCACTAAATTTCTGAAGATTCTGTTAAAAATTATCCGGTGTGATTACTTCCTTTTCAGAGCTTCTATTTACTTTGAAATGCACTACTAAAATATTGTGTTTCTTAATTTGAAAATTTATGTGCCATTAATAGTACTTAAATTCAATGCTTAACAGCAATTACTTATCAATAACTAGTAAACAAATTCTAATAAATCTCTCATCAACACCACTTTTACAGGATTTTCAATAATGACAGAGCACAAAGCTTATCATTTGTTTTACCTGATGTTTAATTTCATAGTTTACTAATTTCGTATTGATATAAAATTTATGCTTTGTTCATATTTCCCATATAGCTGAAAAGCTATTTTTAATTACTATCTAATCAAATATCCAGTATGACCACTGTAAGAAAACAAAAAATTGTGTGAATAACTTGTAACTTTAGAAGTTTAAGAGCGGTCACATACACTGTGAGTTTTTTTGATGACCAGAATGGGGATCTAAAAAACTAGCAAAGCTAGAAGGAAAGTAAATAGAGAAAGATTCACCGTTTTGTTGACCTAGCTCAATACACATTGTGGTTTTTAAAAAAGTTCATGGCTTACTAGATATTTATAAAAAAACTAATTTTTGAGTGTTTCTTTAAATCCTTTTATCTCGTTTATTTTTGATGTTAAAAAAAATGTAAATACAAAAGTTGTAGATAGATTTACCCTTAATAAAGTAGTGTACTCCAGTTTTGTCATATTGGAGATACAGCGTAAACTTATGTTTTTTTAAATAGAAACTATAGTTGCCTATGGATTCATAAAGTCGGTGATTTTTTTTACCTATTCAACGATATAACACTTGGTATAGTTATTTTGATAAATACCATGGTTATGGCCAATTTTCTCTATTTTTTGTTGTTTGTTTTTAAATAGTTAGCCACGGAACAATTGTTTCTTGTATCTGACAGTTAGTTATAATTCAGCACTCAAAATTCACATATTTGTAAATTGAAAATGGAGTTTTCAAATCTAGAAAAGATTAATATGGCAATTTAAAAGGCTTTACGGTAACTTACGACAATATGGCTCCTTTTTAAACCAAGATATCGGTACAGGGGTATAAATGAAGCTACACAAAAACATTTTGGCAAATGTAAAAATAAATCCGTCATGTTCAACCCGTGAAATTGCTTTAAATACTGACACTTCACAAAGCACTGTTGTTAAAACATTGAAAATACATAAATTGCACCCCTACGAGCTTGCAGTTAGCCAAACATTACATGCTGCAGATGAAGATCGGCATCTGGAGTTTTGTAACTGGTATAGAAACATGTMCGCAGAAGCCGTTTTTTTTTTTTTTAATTATGTGCTCGGATGAAACATAATTTACAAACTGCAGTATGTTTAATCGACATAATGAACATATCTGACCACAAGAAAACCTTTGCAATGTGCACCAAAGAAGACCTCAAATCAGATTTGGGTTTAATGTTTGGTGCGGTATTCTTGGGTCCGCCGTCCTAGGTTTGTACATTTTTGACCATTCTTTAAGTGGTGAACGTTACTTTCATTTTTTACAAAATGATTTTGAAGAAATCCTTCAAGATTTAAACCTGGAGGTGCGTAGAACAATGGATAGGTTCTAACACGATGGAGCACCTCCTCATAACACAGTGCAAGATAGGAAAAAACAGACCTGTTGTCTGACCATCCCATTCTCCAGATTTATCTGTTTTAGATTTATTTTTATAGGGTACCTAAGGAACTATGAACCAGTTGATAACTTAAAAGCTGCCGTCTTACAGGCTTTTGCTACAATTGACAGACATTCCATTTAGGAAGGCAACTTACTCCATTTTAAAAAGATGCAATTTATGCATACAAAATAATGAAAGATTATTGAAGAACACCTTTTGTAGTAATTTATATTTTAGTTTTTTGCTTTTATTTAGCTTTTTGTGTTGCATTTGCTTTTTCTTGTTATGTTAACTGCTAAATATATTATTTCAATTTATTTTTGAAATGTGAATTTTTATGAAACAAAACAATGTATTTCATGGCTATTTAAAGAACAAACAAATAAAAATACAGAAAATTGGTCATAACTCTGGTATTTTTCAAAATAACTATACCGAGTGTTATATCGTTGAATAGGTAAAAAGTCGCTGACTATGAATCCATAGCCAACTATAGTTTCTATTTAAAATAAACACAAGTTTATTGAGGGTAAAATTGTCTACAGCTTTTATATTTAATTTTTGTTTGTAAAACTAAAAATAAACGAGATAAAAGGATTTAAAGAGATATTCAAAAATTAGTATTTTCAAAATATCTAGTAAGCCATGACTTTTTTTTAAAACCAAAAGGTGCATTGAGTTAGGTCAACAAAATGGCGAATCTTTCTCCATTTAACCTTCATTCTAGCTCTGCTAGTTTTCGAGAATCAAGATACTCATACTGGTCGTCAAAAAAAACTCACCCTGTATAATGCAATATATCTTACATCGTCKCGTTTTACAACTCATTACCAAATGGAGTTATATCTGGGTGAAAGAAGCAGGTAGGCCATAAAAATTCCAATTTGACGTTATATAAGCTATGTTTAACAGAAACTCKACAGGAAAGTTTCAATCCCTTGAATGTATGTGATACATAAATACATTACCTTACTGAGGATGTTCAGATAATAATAAATGTTATATAGATTGACAGATTATGTAAAGATTAAAATCTTTTTCAGTTGCACCTCACACATGATGACTTTGTAATGCAGTTTAAAATGAAATACAAGGAATTTGAATCTCTACCTCGATGGAAACAGCAGGAACTGAAGAAAAAGGTTGGATTATTTTAAAACCTGAAGTTGCTCTTACAATATATGTACAGCCTAGAAGGGAACACTACTTTTTGTATCAGTATTTTATAATAAGGTTATAGGTACTGAAATAAAATATATTTAATAATAAATAAGAACAATTTATTAAAAAATTGTCCATTTGGTTTTACAAATTGTATACAGGCACTTTAAAAAATATTCTTAAAATACGAGATATCACCAACCAAGAAGTCGAATAATATTTTTCGAAAATATCAAACATTGATTCGTAAAATGGTGTTACATCAATAGTACCATAACAATTTTAAGGCACAACTTGATCTATTGCATTTAGAAATCAGGATACTATGTAAGCCTCATATTTTGTACAACATAATAAAATTACACAAATACAGCTGTAGATTTAAAGTATGGAATGTCAGAGTGAAAAGTTCATTAAACACTTGTTATGGTTGCTATTAAGAATATTATAAGAATTCGTAACATTAGTGGACTAGTGGTTAAAATCAACTTCCATCCTAAAATTCAAACTGGTAAAAAGCCAAAGGTAATGTATGTATCTTAATGCAAAAAGCAGCGCTAGTAGGAAATGAAAATGTATACATTATATACACACAATAGTGAAATGGATTAGTGAGAATTACAAATTTCAAGAAATATTTGCATCATTAGTTTCTTAAAAGAGTGTAAGAACAGTTCATTTTTAGTGCCTTAACTGTTTAAATAGGTAACGAGAACATGAAAGAACAAACTGGTTATTTAGAGTTCATAGATGAATTAGCGGGTAATGTAGCGGATCGTTGTGGAACATTCATGTATGGCTTCAAGGATGACCTGGTCGATTCTCTATTAGCAACAAATATGATTAAAATAGTCAATGTATACAGTGGAACTGCATTCGTAAAAAAAAACTATTTCTATATATACAGGGTGTTTCAATAAGATATCCCAAAAATATGGGTGGTAACAGTGTATTTAAGAATAAGGGTACTTACTCCTGTGAACTATGATTGTCATTCTTTACTTTAGGATACATCAAAGCAACTGTTTATGTGAGGCAATTTTGTATTCTTACACTTTATTTATTTCTGTAAAGTATAATCAGAAAATAAACCTCTTCAATCAATCAATTCTACAAAAATACATGATGTTAAAACAATACATTTTATAACACTGATTACCATAAATGAAAAATTAAAAATGAATGAGTCAAAATAATTGTAGTATGACATCAACATACTGAAAAATGAAAGAAAACATTCCACGGTGCCAACATGACAGGTTTACTTGCAAACATCAACTTCAAACACCTCAAAAAGAAACACAAACCGTAAGCATATCAGCACATTCAACCTTTGAAGACAGACCAATACAACCGTAAATGTTTCCCTGAAATTTCGTTTTTCTTTTACTACAACATTTTCAAAATAAAGACAGACACCTCCATAGTTCACCCAAAGAAATATGTTTACTTTTGTCATTACCTTTACAATATCATAACACCCTGTATAATTATCTTTTAATACAAAAGCAATAGATGCAATTTTAACATAAACAGGATTATTTAAACCACTAAAACGAATATCAAAACAGATTCTACATTCAACAACGGCAAAAGTTTGAAACTACTACAATGCAAACAAAAAGTAGATATTATAAAAAATATAATTAATACATAAAAACTAAGAATGCTTAAAATAATATTTTATTAAAAAGTATATATTGTGATATGTACAGACACGGTAAGTATAGTCTGCTATTAATCAGAAATAACAAATTCTTGCAGGCATATGAAGAAAATAATATTATGCAATAAATAAGCCAACAATCTATGCACAATAAATACATGGCATAATGCAAAGCAAGAAAAAAAACAGCCAAAGCATTAAATATAAAAATACAAGTAGAACACAATATGATTTACCAGCCATTAAAAGAAATTGATTGTAAACAAAATATTTCAACCTGTACAGTGGGAATATTTTTAACTTGCTTTATGGCAGTCTCTTGAGTAAATGCAACATTATTTATGTTAAACAAACTAAGGCAGTTTTGATTGGTTAAATTAAAAATATATATAATTTAAAACCTATAATGCGTCGAAGCACCTCCAGAAAAATTATTCTTTCAAAATATAAATACAATAGTAATTCATTACCAAACTTTACAGAAAAAAGAAAACCTAATTGTGATTAATTAAGATTTTAATTACCACAAAATATCCAGAATGTTTTTTTCCGATTTCTATCTAATCTTAACAGAAACTGTTATTAGAAAGTACTACATTTTAGCCAAAACATTTTACATATAATAAAACCACTTTATAAGGCTCATTTAACCTTAGCAATTTTGGGAAAGGACATCAAAGCTTAAAAGAACAATTAAAAAAACAATGGTTTCATTATGTATACTGTTTTTGTCACAATTACTATACTCTTAGATACATCACCCATAATATTGCAAACTATTAAAAGAATATGAGTAAGGCATGAACTAATTAATAATCACAGCTCATCAGTTACGTGAATTCCCACTGTTTAAACAAAGTAAATCTCGATACTGTAACTTAAATACCAAAACTTCTGTTCAAAAATGTTAAAAGCTAACAAACACAGGACAACAAGCTAATTACTAAGCAAAAATCAAGAGTTTGCATCTAACCCACTATCTACAACAGTTAAGTGCATTGTGACTCACCTAGGTGATATTTTTGCAGAGTCAATGGCATTTGAATTGTTAGCTTTGTACCCGCACTTTTGTATCTTCTTACTTAACCTCGACACCCAATGTTTCTGTTCGTCAACATTTGGAGCGAGCAGTAGCAGTTCTTTGGCATGTGATGGATCATGATGCAACTTGCAAGGGGCCAGGTAGTCTTCCTTCCGTTGCTCCAGATGATCCTTATGGATTTTCGTTCGACATCCTAACAAAAATTAGTTGTTTTGTTAGAAGAAAAACTGAGCATGATAAAAATTTAGATGAAAAACAACTGCCTACAAATACTCAGTTGGTAACTAGAAAAGTAATTATGCTGTAAACTTTGTTACCATGCTACATAAAATTATGGCAAATCGATATAACACATTTTTATATATCTTACAAAAGCTTGCGAAACCCTGTCACATATAGTATTGCTGGAAAAAATGGAACTGTACTGCATATGCAAATATAAGATATTATAGAAATTATATGTGCCAACATGCAAACTGGGAGATCTTAATGGTTAGAGCTAAGGAATACTCAAACAATTCGAAAAATCTAAGAACACATGTAATTATGACAAACTCGTTCTTGACCAACCATTTATTATATAATGACACTACCTATTTGGATAATGTAAGAATTTGAACTTTTTAGAAATTCTAGAGGTTTACAACATTTTAAATGACCAAAATGTTACAGTTTTAAATGAAATTCAAAATTTTAACTCACCCATATTAAATAAATTGTGCAATATTGTTGGTGACTTCCTGCAAATATGCTACCTACACACATAACTTTAAAGTCTAGATAGTTGTTTTGATGTTTAGACTTCTATCAAAATTAATTTCTGTTGTTTCTTCATAATTTGCAATTTTTTATAACATTTGTATCAGAAACTGACGATGACTATTAAGGGCCAAAAACTCTTTGCTCGTTAATATATGGTTAATAAAGTGGAGAAGATTGGATATGTGCATAATTAATCTTATGTTACAATTCCACTAGTTCAATATTCTAATTGATTGCTATGTAGGTACCTGTTTTCTTGCTGTAAATTTATATATACATGTATTGTCTTTAGTATATTTAAGTGATAACTACAATATTCCTGTTATTTTCAAAATCACAAATAGGTTACTGTGCGTTTCTTAAGTCCTGGCCCCGGATTGGAATGTACTGAAGTTCAGCATGTTAACGAAGCACAGTGGCTTCCTTGCGCCTAAAACTGTGGACAGACTAGTAACGCATAGCCAGATCTGCACTAATTTGCCCGGACAAATATTGCACATCAGCCTGGAAAGACGGGACAACGTGATACTAACTTGGGATGGGCCACTGCAATCTCGGATGGTATCGGCTATTGCAGCGTCACCAGTGGCATGTGCGTAGTTCGGTAATTTCGCGAGTTTTTTGTGTGATAGTAGCTGCTAATAAGAAACGGGAACATTGCTTTGGAGCGCGTTAAAAATAAAAATAATATGTAACAATATTTATTTCCTTCTATTCGAATGATTTATTCGTAAAAATAATGCCGGAGATTTAGGAACCCAAATGTTAATTTCTGTGATGCGTCGAGCATTTGACCAAGTTTCTCTTCACAAATGGGAGGCATTTGTACACCACGTTATTAAAGTTGGTGACGAATATTGGAAAACTGATGGTTTATTCGAGAAGCAAGTTCAGAAGATTATAATCACTATAGGCAACTATAGGTAGTAATAGTGACAATTCAGATAATTCAGACACTGATTCGTCCTCTTCTGAAAATGATGACTTTAAGTTTGCCAAATGATGACGAAATGACGGAGTGATGCCGTACGGGAAAGGAAGTGGCTTTGTTTTTGTCTTAAAAGATCCCTTGTTTCTGATTTTTATTACATGGTTTGAGAGTGTACCCACTTGGTTGCGTTCTGATTGTTTCCTTTGTAAATATATTTAGCTTTATTTCTATTCATTACAAAAGAAAATTGTTACGTTCTAGTTCTAGTCGCTTTATTGATTTTGTTTCGGCACCTTTTAGAATACAACACAATCTAACGCCATGGCCAGATCAGCGACAGTTTATTTATTTCAACAATTTTTACTTTCACAGTGTATATTGTTATAGTTTATTACTGCAGAGTTTAATTTCTGTTTTATGGTATAATTAAAGAAATCAAGTCGCAGATAGCTTTCATGTTCTTTTCAACCGTTAAGTTTTAATTAAGCATGGTCAGTGTAATGAGCAATACAATTTTTTTAAGTATTCTAGTATTTCATTATGTTTCAATACGACATAAACTCATCAAACGCAAAAGTGCAGTTGTGTTTTGATATAAATTTTAATTGATAAAATGTGGGAGCACACCAATGGTTTAAAGGGARCGCATGTAGTGGCGTCCCCACCACCGMGGCCAACACTTATGAAACACACAGTATTATGGCCACCCTGTAGTTATCTAACAAATTACAAAGMTACTCATAAATTGTACATTAATAGCTCAGAAAAAAACTATAATTTTTAGTGTTTGCTAAATTTGATGTTATTTAACTTTCAAATGTCAATACATTAACTTTAAAATATCATTATAATAAATAACTTACGTCGACATTCCAAAGCAGGAGGGGGCCTGAACATATGCCACAAGGGTTTTGGACAGACTTCACAGGTCGTGGGCATATGATATGAGATCATAAGGAACTCATGTCCCTTATGCATTATAGTTCCAGCTTTATCGTCCCCACGAACTGTCATGTCCAGAGCATTTATAGGTTCATCGGCCTTCCGTGCCTCTCCCTCACCAGCATACAACAACTGAAATATCCTTGGAATATCTTTCGAGTCGGCTCGGATTACATCACCCTGGGTCACTGACCTTACATGAAACACTTTACTGCAAGGTAAAACCAAAATATTAAAAATTAAAGAAAAAATAGAACATACGATTACATACCATAAATCCAAAACAATTCCGGGATCTGAATTTTGTTTATCACTTTCAGAATTGTAAAAGATGATCTTCTTACTAGACACCACAACATATTGCTTTTTCCAACCATGTCTCCTAACATTTTGTTTAGTTGGTATCGACAGCCATCCTTCAAAAACTGATTCTGAATTAAAATCCTCAGCATCGTTGTCTATTGAACTAAGGGAAGCAGTTTCGCTGTTTAAGGAAGCCAACTTCATTTGTAACTGTTCAATTTCAGAGTCTTTGCTATCGAGTTCCATTTGAAGACGTTGTTTGGCCATCATTTCTTCTTGACATTGAGCCTAAGAGAGTGACAGAAGTGCATAGTATTATAACTTTTTATTGAAATATTGCTTATCATCTTCTTATATCTAATATACTGCGTTAATAAGTTACAGTAAAGTAAATATGCAGTGTGATACACTTGATTACTCCCACATAGCTAGGGACATTAAGGATACTTAGATAATATATGGATATTCTGAGCCCAAATATCACTAATTTGTATCGACACTGATTGCTCAATATCACGTAATACGGTAGGTGGTATCACAACAGAAAGTTTGGTTTCAGTAATTCATGACGGCATCTACACATTACATATTAAAAATACAAAACAACATTGTGGTGCAATTTATAATTTTTGCCAAGATTCACTTACAAAATAAGACATAGTATAGTATAAATTGTACATAATATACACTGTACACTAGTAAATCACGTGGTTACCCTGGAAATCCGTTGATTACTCTAATTTCAATATGTCATTTAACAAATTGATTTCAAGGAATAGTGATTATTTCTTTGTGTATATTTGTTTTTGAATAACAAAAAAATATATAAAAAAGCAGACTGGGATGCTTATAGAAATTATATTTTGGATGGCATAACAGATCACACTTCCCTAGAATATGACGACTTTTTAAATATAATTAATGATGCAGCGGATAGAGCTATCCCTAAAAAAAAACAGGGTAAAAAATACATTCCCAGAAATCCCTGGTGGGACAATGAATGTGACGAAGCTGTAAGGGAAAGGAAAGATGCAATTTCTATGTTATATACTAATTTTAATATTGAGAATTTTATTAAAACCAAAGCAATTATTGCAAAAACAAAACGATTCCTTAAGAATAAAAAGAAATTAAAATTCCGTGAGTTTTGTGCCTCCTTTAATAGACATACAGATACACATAGAGTATGGAGTATTTTTAAAAAATTTGGTAATATACATAATTTCAATGCCAAAAGTCTACCTCCACCACATATAGCTTTAAACATTCTTAATAGTTTCAACTGTGATGTACCAGAAATTACGAATCTATCTAGGGATCCATTAGTAGAATATATTAAATTTTCGTTTACTGAACTTTGGAATTATCTAGGTTCTAAGAAAGACACAGCTCCTGGCTGTGATTATATTACATTTTCGCTTCTTCGAAACCTACCATCAAGGGCCTTACATATTCTTTTAGACATGTATAATAGCATTTGTCTTAATTGTAGCATTCCTTCTCAATGGAAAACCCAAATTATCTTAGGTTTTTTGAAATTCAATAGAGATCCTACTGTTCATCAAAATTACAGACCTATAGCTCTGTCATCCTGTGTTGGTAAAATCTTTGAAGGCTTGTTAAAAAACCGTATTGAATGGTATGTAGAGAGCAACAAGGTTTTTTCATTCTACCAGACCGGTTTCAGACGTGGAATGGGTACTATAGAAAATACAGCCTTCTTATTAACCTTTGTTCAGTTAGCCTTTAGTTTAGATCAGACAGTCATTGCTGTATTCCTTGATATTAAATCAGCTTACGATCATGTAAATATCCATTTACTTCATGATTATATGAGAAAATTAAAAATTCCTTGGTACCTTTGTAATGCCATACATACGTTGCTGAATATGCGTCAAATTTATGTTAAAGACAATCAGGGTTTTCTCCATGGACCCCAAAGAATTTCGTGTGGAATAGCTCAAGGCTCCCCATTAAGCCCATTGTTATTTAATATTTATATATCGTCTTTGTATAAAATCTTGCCAAAAAATTTAATATGTTTGTCATATGCTGATGATTTGGTCCTCTTAATTCGTGGCAAAAATCCTTTTTTGATGAGTGAAAGCATTAATGTTGGTATGCGGATAGTTTCTGATTGGCTATCAGATCATAACTTCAAACTGTCCTATAATAAGTGTGATGCCATATGGTTTACTAAAGGAAAACGGAGTTATAAACCTCCAGATATTAAAATTAATGATAACATAATTCTATATAAAGATGAAATAACATATCTTGGAGTAACCTTTTCATATAATCTCAAATGGAATACGCATGTAAATAATATTGTTAGTAAGGCACTTAAAGGCATCAATATACTTAGAGCTTTTTGTGGTACTTGGTGGGGTATGGATCCAGTCACTGTTCACATGGCCTATAATGGCCTAGTGAAAAGCCACCTTGACTATGGATCCATTCTTATCAAATCAAATAACCAAGGGTTAAGGAATAAGTTGGATGTTATTCAGTTTAAGGCCCTCAGAATAATCACTGGATGCATGAAGTCCACTCCCCGTAATGCATTGTTAGCAGAATGTGCTGAAACATCCCTAGAAAATCGACGTCAATGGCTAGCTGTTAGATTTGTCACCAAAATAATTGGATTTAAAAAACACCCTTTACTTAAAATATTATCTTCAATCTGTATGTTGTACAGAAATGGATCAGGATATTGGCAACATAGAGAGATATCTTATGTATGTCAGGCTTTAATGAAAATCTGTCCATATATAGATCTTATATATCGTGATGATGTCCTGCCTTGTTTCCTCCATAATTATTTTGAACAAGTTTCACCACTTCAGCAGGTTAAACTAAAGTTAAAAAAAGGTATGGATAATCAGTTGCAATTTTCGATAGCCACAGAAAAATATAGGGGAGATTACAACTTGGTGTTCACTGATGCCTCGAAAGAGAATTATTCTGTCGGCTACGGAGTACATGTAGAGACTCATAATATAAATCTTACCAACCGATTACCGCAGATGATAAATATTTGCAGTGCAGAAATTCTTGCCATCCATAGAGCTTTAAGACTATGTATAGAACATAAAATGAAAAATAACTTGGTCTTATCTGACTCGGCTAGTGCATTGGAAAAAATATCGCAATCGACAATCAATACCAAAAATGATCATGTTACCCTTGCCATTAGACATTTGGTACATCAGTATAGTGATAAAGGTTATCAGTTTAAGTTTGCTTGGATTCCGAGCCATACAAATATTCCTGGCAATGAGCTGGCAGATAAATTAGCTAATCTGGGAAGAAAGATGCCACAGCCTCAGCAAACCTTTATATATAAGTTTGACATTTTACCTAAATTAAAATCACAACTTCTTCATGAACACAATGCACAATGGAAAGAATCAGTAAGTCACACAGGCAAATGGTATGGTGAAATACAAAATACTTTTCCACATATACCATGGTTTAAGAAGTTCCCTTACATTAATCGTAGGCATATTACCACAATTATAAGGATGAGAACTAACCACTGTCTCATGAAAGCTCATCTATACAAAATTAGAGTGTCGGAATCCCCTTTATGTGAATGCGGACAATATGAAGATTTGGATCATATCTTTTTTCAATGTCCCATTCGTTCAGTACCTGGTCTGGATCTCTATAACATGTTTTGTTCAATGGGATTTTCATTACCTCTTAACATCAAAGTTGTGTTACAATCTCTTTCTTCTAAAGTAATAACATTGCTATGTCAATTTTTAACAATCAACAAAATCAATCTCTAAGTAATTTCTCTTTATTTACAGATATACACTTCCCACCAATTGGGCTCTACATTATATGGCATCATTTTAGGTTATACCAAGTGTGAAAGCTGTCATCTAGTGCTTATCCCTTTTGTTTATCCTGTTCTCCTTCTCTAACTATCCTTACCTCTGATATCTCCCCTAAACCCATCATCCTTGCTCTCTGATACATAAATAATGTGCTGGCTAATTGTCATATCCTGACAAAAGCCAATAACCCAAACAACAACAACAACAATAACCCCACAATGTTTGCAATGCACAACTTAATGTGCTGTTCAGATGTTAGTTTTCAGTTTTTACAGACTCTGTTATGCTAGAAATCCTGCCATCTGTTAGTACATTCAGAAATAAACACCATTATTAATGTGCCAAATGTTAAAAACGCATTTAATTAAGCCATAACTTTGTTTCTGATTACCAGTAAAMTTTMTCCAACAGGAGAATAGAAGTGGAAGCAGGAGAACAGTATATTAAGGTTAAGAACAGTAGATAAGGGCATAAGCTCTCTAATATACCCAGTGCACAGGCCACAGTTAAGGTGATGATCTGCTTTGGTCAATTTACTCTGTACCTCTAACCAATTAACCCCAATAGAATGAACTAGTCATGGAAGGGCAGATGTTTCATTTCAGAAGATCTTCAGTTAAAACATAAAATCTAGCAACATTGTATCATACTTTTGTGGTGCATGCCATCTTATTCCAAAAATATAAAAAACAATTGACTACCGAAATGCCAATAATTTGTGTATTGACATTTTTTTGGTTGATATTGTTCAGTATCGATACTGGCATGCAAAGTATCTGTAATACTAAATATTGATACTTCAGTAATTTTTTAGCAACCCTACACATAGCGATTAGTGTTGCTTTGGTAAAAAAAAAACACTTAGATTTTGACATGTATGCTCATCTTTGTCCCAAAATTTCAAATAAGCAATACTGCACATTATTATCAATTCTTTTGCAACAGCTGATTACCCACACAAGTATGTCTTTTTATCACAGCCGGGGGTAATACAAAAAAAAATGAAAACTATGCTGCTTAGCAACAAATAAGTTTGAACAGAAGGTTAACAATCTTATGGAGCAAGTTATTTTCATATTTGAACAACCCCTCAAGCATAAACAGTTTGGGTCACCATTGTCAGATGTTGACAAAGCAATTGGTCAAGTTACTCTGAATCATGAGCCAAACTAGCTTCTGAAAGAACAGCTATAGTGTATAATTTCAACCTCATTCATAAATATTTTAGAAAATATTAATTCACATTTCAGATACTTTTATTTATGGTATCTGTTTTATGGCTGTATTTAAATAGGCCTGTTTCATATATTTTTTTTATTTAAAAAAATTAAATTATGTGTTCAACTGTACCAGAAATGACTATTTTAATTTTTAGAATAAGTCAGATTATACAGAAAAAAAATATTTAATTTTTAAAGGCGGGAAAATATTACATGTATGGCATAATACGTTTTAATGAAGTTACATGACTCCAACTCGAATTACTTTGCGCAAGACAAACGAAATATACATATAATTGCGCTCCTAATATGTGTTTTTGTCTATTATAATTGTCGTAAACTGTATTTTTGTATTAACTTTTCGGTTAAATATGGGTTGTACCAAGCGGTGTAGATTAGCAGTCACGCATTTTAATCGAATCAAACTGCAACACGTGTGTCAGTTTGCGACGCTGTCACACATTGTTTGTTTTGGTTTGATTTGGTAGCTTTAGTAGCTAACAAAGCACTATTTCTTATTGTTTTTAATTTGCAAAACATAAACAGGATTCATAGATTATTTTAGCATTTTCTAAAAATCAATTTTATGTTATGTAATTTGATTGAAATTAAATTTAAAACCGCTAAAATAAAATGTGACTACATATTAAAAAATAAGCTTTAAAATATGGTGAATTAAAAGAACGCTGGCATTAAAATGGTGTTATAGTTTAAGCCATCGTAAACAGGAAACGTTACAATTAGATATCAAATCTTGTTCGACAACTAAGCAGAAAACTGCAAGAAACCTCTCCTGCTGGACCGTCATAGAAGGCCCTATTGGAATTTACTCAAAATCATTGTGATTGGGTAGATGAGTAGAACACCATGATCTTTAGTGACGAAAAAAAAAAACTTAAATACATGGATGGACCTAATAGTTCTGAATATTATACTCATGATATGAGGCACGAAGAACAAGCTTTAAGATATCTCCATAGCCAAGTCAGATCGGTACTGGTCTGGGTTGAAATATCAAATGTTCAAGTCGAGCAAAAGTGTGGCTAGACATTTTAGAAAGAAGACAGACTAACCAAAAGACTTGCTCCTGAGAAAAGACAGTAATATTTCTGTGTTGTTGGCCAATGAACAATGGAGAGAGAGAAATAAAAATATTTATTGAGTGAACTCAAAGGGCTATCGACCGAAGTCTTTCCGCCCATTCAATTTTAAATATTACAAAGTATATTTTACGAATATCTAAATATATATAATAATGCATGTACGTAGTGACTGTTATTCAATCTTGTTCAGCTTCGTCTTTCAGAAGGGTATATAGAGGCTTCTCTGGGAATCTTCTGTGTCTTCGGGGCAAGTTCTGTATAGGGACTATTTGGTGTTCGACCAGTGGAAGTATCCTTTCTGATGCCTTTCGGGTGAGGTCGTTGAATCGGCAGAGGATAGGTTGGATTTTTGTTTGTTCATAGAGGAGGTTATTTGAGGGATTGTATATAGGATTCATAGGGTGTCTAATTTTTGTTAATTTCCTAAGGGTTGTTCTTTCAGCTGTTTCGATGTTGTGAAGTGCCGGTCTTCTGCATGTTTTGTATAATATGTGCCCATATTCAATAAGTGGTCTGCATATCATTTTGTAGATGTGTGTGGCGGTTTTCAGATTGATTCCTTTGTTTTTGTATGTCAACGATCGAAAATGCATGGCTCTTGTTATAACCTGACGCTTAGCCTGTTTGGTGTGTTGGTTAAAATTAGTTTTACTGTCCACCGTGATCCCAAGATATCTAACACTTGATTGTGGCTTAACTGTGTTGTTGGATATGCTGATCGTGGGTGATGTATCTTTAAGGGCATGATGGAATATAACCATTCTACACTTTTGTGGGTTAACCTCTAGCCTCCATTTGTTGAGCCAATGTGTGATCATGTCTGTGCCTTGTTGTAGAGTTTCTATAGTTGTACTTAAATTTTTTCCGTGACTCAAAATTGCGGTATCATCTGCAAATTGAAGTACGTATGTATGGCGGTTAGGTTCCTCCACCAAACCGTCCATAACCATGTCATAACCATATATATTGTAAAGCCATGGTGACAGTGGTGATCCCTGCGGCAGCCCTTGCTCCGGAGTAAGAGGAGATGATATTATGCCATTAATTCGAACTTTGATTTGCCTGTTTTCCAGGAACACTTTGACCATCCACAACAAATAGCCCGGGCAGTCCACCACAGACAACTTATAGAGAAGACCCTTATGCCATACCGTATCAAATGCCTTTTTTATATCTAAAAATGTAGCAGCAGATTTCCAGCCCGCAATTGAGCATGCTTGCACATTTGATACCAGAATTAGTAGTGGGTGCACCGTTGTAGTTCCTTGCTTGAATCCGTACTGATGGTTTGGGATTCTATTTCCTATGTTGTGCTGCAATCGATTTTTAATAATCTTTTCGAAGTTTTTTCCAATGGTAGGGAGCAGGACTATTGGCCTGTAGTTCTGTGGGCTGGAGTGGTCGTGTCCAGGCTTCGGGATCGTAACTGCAATGCCTTGCTTCCAGCTTTTAGGGAAGTATGAATTTTGTAAGCAGAAGTTGTACATTTTAAGTATTTCCTTGTGGGTGTCTTCAGTCAATTGTCGGAGAATGTTTCTGTTGATACAGTCATATCCCGGCGCTGTGTTTTTCCCTGTTGCAAGGACTTCATCATATTCTTCTTCCGTGATATCAGGAATTTCCGTTGGTGTATTGTTTGGTGTAAAATAGTTATTATACCACGTTGAAATATTTTGGAAGTGGTCTTCATCAAAGTCTGCATTATATTTTGCTTTAAATACTTCGTTGTAGTATTCAGCAAAAGCATTTGCTTTATCTTGTGCTGTGCAGTAGGTTGCATTGTTGTATATGATCTCAGGAGTTGCAGCCAAGTTTGTTTTGTATTTTGACAACTTCCTGATTTCTTGCCAATAGTTTTTACCCTTTAGTTTGTTAATATTATTGCATGTGTTGATCCATTTATCTTCTTTATATTGTTGTACCAGCTTATGAATGTCTTTGTTTAGGTTATTGTATATTGTTTTAAGTTCTATTGTATCTTTGAATTTTATTTGTCGGTAAAGTTGTCTCTTTTGTTTAATTAACCGTAAGATGAACGGTGGCAGAGTATAATTGTAGGTTTTCTCCTTCAAGGGTGGAGAATTATCTAGTATAAGTTTTGATAATTTTGTATTAAACTCCTCTATGTAATTCTCTGAGATATTAGCTTTTTGACTTATAAACGCCGAAAGTTCTTTGTTAACTGCTTCAATATTGCATTTGTTGATATTCAACATGATGTTCTTATTTGTATTTGCTGGATACAATTGCATGTCAAATGATATTTCCATTGCGAGGTGGTCACTTCCCAAATCTGGAGTTAAATCCACTGTTATGTTATTCTTTATATTTTCTGTACACAGGAGTATATCTGGTGTACTGCTGGGATTATTTGGCATGATAAATGTAGGTAGTGTATTGATTTGGGTAAAATTGGAATTATCAAGAAATGTCTGGATTTGTCTTTTTTTTTGCTGGTTTACATTAAAATCACCCACTATCATGACATGTTCGTATAATGATGCTTTCACAAAGATAGTATCCTCTATTAGTGAATGTGGATGGATATACACTAAAAAGATGTGAAGCTTAGATTTATTGAAAGGAAGTGTGAAATGAAGGCAGTTGTTCAATGGATTATTGATTCTTGGAGGATTGGACCTTCCCATTTGTAGTTTACTATCACACTGTGCAAGACATCCACCCCTAATATTATTGTTAACTACATTTCCTTTTTGTTGTATTATTGACCAGTTCCCATAAGCATGCATATCCGCTTTATGTTTAGTTTCCACACATAATAGAGCATTGATCTGGTTGTTCTGTATGTAATTGTAAACAACTTCTTTCCTATTGTTGAACCCATTGATGTTGGAATATATTAATTTAATTGGTGACATTTTGACTTATTTGGGTACCTTCCGTAGGTTCGGTTGGAGATTCTTTGCTTTGTGACTCATTTAGATCAAACATAAGTATGTACATTCGATTGCCGCTAAAGACCACCGTAGTATCAATGTTGTAAAGGTATAAAAATCTTTTTTTTAGTTTTAGAAGTAGTTCGTGCCTATCTGTGTTGTCCTTATTTATTTTGGTATTATAGGTTTCAACTATGTGATCATGGTAGGTCATTGATGTATGTATTCTATTATTTGAGGTAATTTTTGGGTCAAGCTCATGTGTTTTTTTGTTAATAGACTTAATCCTAGCATTGGGTATACCCTCAATAGGACCTTTTGGTTTTTTGGGGCATTTGGAGGACCATGCTTGGTGTTCGTCCGAGTTACAGGCAGCACATTTTGGGGGAAGGGGTGATGTGCATGCATCTGTGTGGTGTTTCCCTTGGCATTTTCTGCATGTTATGGGAGACGGGCATTTATCTGTTGAATGCGTATATAGTGAGCACTTTGAACATGGTATTGGTGATGGTTCTGGTGCTTTGCTGGGATATATTGGATAGTGTCGGTTTTTTGAAAAATAAACCTTCATTCAACAGTGTCTCAAAAGCTTTCAAATCTCCCGTGATAATTCTTATTAATGTTGTTAGTTGGCCAGTAGCTTTCGACCTAATTCTCTTGCAGAATCTGTGTGGGACCTTTATTGTGTTAAGGTATTCACTTAATATGTCGTCTTCTATTTCTTTTTCAACCGAGGCAATGACACATGAATACGACATATTTATTATAGGGTTAGGGGCTTGGTTGTTTGGTTTTGTTTCTTGGTAGTGCTTAAGAATTTTATTACTGATTAAGTCTGTTAGTGTCTGTTCCACCAATGTCTTGTTCAAGTTACTTTTAAGCAAAAATCCTCTTGAGGTTTTGATTATTATGTCCTTTGATGTTGGATGTTTTTGTTGCCATATATCGGATATTTTAATTCTGGAAATGTCCTCTTCTACTGTAGTAAAATAAAATTTTACTCTATATTCTTGGTTAATAATGGTTTGCATTTTCGGAGAGTAGTTTTGTMTTGTATTATTTACAGTTGGTTTTTMTTGGTTGGCATTTTTTGTTGTTGTTTGTTCTTGTGGTTGAGTTGTATTATTTTTTGTTGTTGAAGGTTGAGATTGTAGTTTTTGTTTATGTCCGGCTTTTTCCAGTTGTGTCTTCTTTTTGCGTTTTTTGTTTTCTACAGTGCTGTAGTCCTCATTATCAGAGTTTTCCGATGATTGGATTATTCTTAGACAATCCATGCTTTCTTGGGTTTCAAGGGGCGTAAAGCCCCTGAAATCCTTGGATCTGTTGCTGGAGGCAATGTTTACTTTGTTCCCGTTTTTTGCACGAAAATTTTTATCTAGTATATCACTTTTTTCGCAGAAGAAAGGAGAGCACTAAAAATCACTCTACACTATCTGAATGCAGTTGCACGTGTGTGTGAACAACGGATATTTCAAAAAGATAATGTACCAATTCACAAGGCAAGAGTAATCAACACGGATGTACAACAACACCCTTTCTCCAGACTTCAAAATTACAGAAAACTCATGGGGATGGATGATGAATCAAATTTATGGTGAAGGACAGCAATTTAACACCAAAAAAGAATTAATGTTGGCCATAAGAACCACTTGGGAAGCAGTTCCAATGAATTTGCTAATAATAAATTTATTTAATTCATAGTCTCGTCACATGTTAGCAGTTATTGAAAAACAAGGAGGGCATACCTGCTACTAAAACAAAAATTGGTTGAATTTTCTCGAATTCTTAAGGTTTTATTTATTGAGAGAGTAAACAAAAGTTGCTGCAAAAATTATATAAGTGGAAAAAATGTTCAGATATGAGGTTCTGAAACTGTTCATAGAAACTGGTTTCTAGATATGTTGAAAGGGCAGAAATCAACTAAAGTGCTAGTCAATATATCAAAAACTCAGGTTTTTCAACAAAATCTCGTCAATTGTGGAGTGAGAGTAAACAAGTGTCGTGCACTATACAGTCCATGAAAATAAATGACTACTATAAAAATAATAAATTATTATTGCAAGCAAAATTGGTAGATGTGATACTACTCAGTAAATTGCCTTAAAACTGGATAAGAGCAGCAAATATTTTATTGAGAGTATAAAATTATAATGGTTGAAATTTACTGCATACCTACAATATACAGGGTGTCCCATTTTCATTGTAATTGTAGGGTATCTTGGTAACTATTAATGCTAGAGGGTTGCGGTTTCGACATTACTGTATTACTTTTTTGTTCTGAATTCAGCTGTACCGTCGCCATTTTTGTAGCATCTTTTGTTTTAAAGCCATAGTAAACTTGGAAAATGTAACATTTCTTCAGTTCTCAATATCGCGATTGGCTATGTAGACACAAAAAAATAGTAAAGACATTTTTTATAGATATTTTTATTCTGATTTCAGTGGCGTACACAGAATTTTTTTAGGGGGTCACATTTTTGAGGTATAACACAAACTTGCATTTTTTAAATTGAAACCATAGTTGGCTTTGCTATGGTTAAAAAGAACTATTTTTTTCTTATTAAGAAAATGTATACATTGTTGGGTTTATCTTTACTAATTTTGGTATTATTCCAATTTTTGTAATAATTTAATGAGATTTTACGTTTTTCGTCAAAAAGGATGTAAATATTTGATAATAAACAATGCATAGGTACTTATCTCCAAATAAACAATGATATTCATTAGTTACATGGTCTCCTAGATTATCGATAAAAAAATTCATGAGCGCTCTTATAAGTCTTATGTATGTATTCAAATATGCATATATTATTTTTAAAGGATTAAAATTTTTACTTAATAATATAAATTATATCGTGTATTTTCTTATCCCATAGCCTCCTGGATGTAAACGTAATATATGACTAAATTATTTTAAAAAATTTGAATTCCAAAATTAGTAAAAATAAACCTAACAACGTAACTATGGTTTCTATTTTAAAAAATGCAAGTTTGTGTTACATATAAAAAATGTAACCTAAAAAATTACGGGGTACGCCACTGGATTCTAAATAAAAATATCTATAAAAAACGTCTACAGTTTTTTTGTATCTACATACCCAAGCAGAAATTGAGAGCTGGAGAAATGCTACATTTTCCAAAAGTTGACTATGGCTTTAAAACAAAAGACGATACAAAAATAATGTCGAAACCGCAACCCTCCAGCATTAATAGTTACCGAGATACCCTATAATTACAACGAAAGTGGGACACCCTGTACAGTATTTTAGAAAGCTTATAACACAATTCTAGTTACTTTTATCACATTTATGTGAAATCTCGATTACTAAGAACAATTTAAGGCTTGTAATGAGATCATACTAATACAGTTCATATTAATTTACTTGAGAAATCACAGAAAATTAAACTGAAATATGTTAAATGCTAAAATGCAATTTAGTTTAGGATTTCTAAATATTCAAAGCTTGTTTAAAAGCACTTGCAACTAACATTTCTGTTAGAAAAACGAAACTACTCACTTAAACATGGTATTAAAAAATTATTTACAATAATTTATTGCTATGCTACTTACTTGCATCTCCTGTAAATTCTTTTGCAACGAAGCAATACTCTGGTTGTACTTCTCCTTCTCCTGAGTCAACTCCTGTTGCAGTTTCTTCAGATCATTCTCCTTCCTCCTGAGATCAGCTCGAGAATTCTTAGTCTGTTTCTTACTAGAAAACACATCTTTCCTATTGATAATCTCATGTAACTTGTTGACAGCCTGCTGCTTCAGCAGTTGCTCCGTACTTAGACGAGAAAGTAATTTTTCTATTTCTTCATTGCTATCCTTCTTACTGTACAGCTCGTCTTGTACCTGCTTCAATTGCCTATTAAGATCATCTTTTTCCCTCGTCAGCTGTTCATTTAACTTTTTCAGTTCCATTTCACGATCTTTACTCTTATTCAAAGCAACTTCTTTGGCATTCAAATCGCTGTGGTGTTTAGCTATAAGATCTTTCAGTTCCAGCTCTTTCATTGTCTTCTCTTTCTCAAGATCCGTTACAGTTTCTTCAGCAATTGAGCGAGCCAGAGCCTCAGAATCGGCCCTAGCTAAAGCAATTTGGCACTGGTGTTTCAATGAGGCACGTTCTTCTTCAAACTCTTTGTTAATCCTATTCTTCTCATCCAGCTCTTCCTTCAGTTCGTGTGTCTGTGGTTTTGTACAAAGTTGAAAAGTATTGTTCTGTTTCAAGTGAATCTTGAAGTTCCTTCATCTGTAGCTGTTCGATTGACCATTCCCGCTTCACTTTGTACAATTCGTCTTCGATATGTTTTTTGGCATCCTGCAGTTGAGCAAGTTCAGAAGTGAGCTGAGACTCCTTGGCCTTTAGCTGAGCATTTTCAGAAAGCTGTTGTCCAATCTCTGATTGCAGAATTGCTTTCTTCTGCTGTTCCTGTTCTATCTGACTGTGAAGAGCTTTCACTTTTTCTACTTCTTGTCTATGCTCCCCCTCCAACTTCTGTAAACGCTGCTGTATCTGCCTGTAATCTACTGAAAGCATCGATATTTGCCTTTCTTTTTCCTGAGAGTTTAAGTCTGCCTTCTGCCTTGCACATTTTTCTTCATTTAATTTGGTTTGTAACGCTAAAAAAAAAAACAGAATTAAATACAGTTAATTCAGAATATAAAAGATGCTTTGCACTATCACAACTTTATTGCCTAATAGTCCCATAGTTCATGACAAAAAACTGCCAAATTTTAGTAATGGCTCATATTTTAATATGTTCTAGTACTTAGGTAGTACATGAGTCGGTACCCACTCTCATAATCAGGTAGTGGAACACCATGTCAACGAAAAAAGTAATCGGGGGTCTATGAGACGTAAATTGGGTCCACGATAGTAGATCTCACGTGGATGTGTTTGTACAACTGCTCGGATGTGGCCTGGATGTGTTTGGATCTGTTGTCTGGATGTGGATGGATGTGATTTGTAAATGTAGGCATGCGCGCATGTGCATGGCTCACAAAAAAAACTTTTAACTGCTAAAACCTGACCTAAAGCCACGCGTTTCACTTCACATTTTACGTTTGCTGGCTTTTTAATGAAAATTGAAGCAGTGGCAGACTGAACCATGTAAAAATTACTCAAATTTCTAAAGACCATGTATGGGTGTATTTTTGGTATAAGTTGCAGGGCGCCAAATAAAAAAATGTACTTTAATGGAGAGCATATGTACATTCTTTCAGATATATTAAAAGAAAAAGAAAACATTGACAATATTAACTTAAAACAGCAAAAGTTACAACAAACGTCTGGAATGCTTGGGCAAATTTTTTTATTTTTTTTAGTCTCCTTAAAGACAAAAGTGTTGACATAAAAAGATATGTGCGCACTCTTCCTGCAAAAAAAAAAACAAATGATTGTCAGATCGTTATACCTACAAACTTGTACAATAAAATAATCTTAATTCATTCAAACAACTTGGAAGGATCAGTAAAGCTGTTGTGACAGAAAATACTCTTGAATTTGAAACTAGTTTGGAAACAAGTGAAGATGAAGAAGGAATTGTCTTATGCAGAAGACAAAGATACCGAAAATTTGTCATTGGATGAAAATAAAAATAACAGTGTTGGTATTATGCTTGAAAACTATTACAGTCTAGTTTGATGACCGCTGGTATCTGGGTTGGAAATTTAAATCGAACAAGTGTAGTTCGGAAAATTACACCAAAGAAATAAATAAAAAATTCATTTTTTATGTTCCAGTAATTTCACAAAGCCTTTTTGACTGAAAAGGGCAGATAAGCGAAATATTAAAAAATATAAATCTTCTGAGAACCGAAATAGAGTATTTTTTAGATATACATTCTTCAATGACAAAGTTCTTTTGAATTATTGAAACATTCTTTTTCTTTACATTTCTTTATTATGTACATTTAGGGTTTCTTTTTTGGCATACTTAGACATATATTTTGTAAAAAATGTTTGTGTATTTCTATACACAGTGAAAGTTAATTACTGCCTGAATTGAGTATTTATGAACATGTATGATATTTTTTAATGGGTTTTACAGGCATAGGAAGAAATGAAAAAGTATTGCCAGCCTTGACTGAGATTTGAACTCGGGCCATCCAGCGCGTTCAGCAGCATTACATAACTTTGATGATTATATGCCGCTTTGACCTCGATTCTGAATAGGGCCCTGGTAGCTCAGTGGGTAGAGCGTTTGACTAGTGTTCAAAAGGCCCGAGTTCAAATCTCGGTCAAGGCTGGCAATACTTTTTGTGTATTTCCTTTGTCTATGATCTATTATTATTTTACATGTGCAAAAAGTAGTAACGAGGGAGTCTGTAATGTCTATGAAACTCAGGATGTGTAAAAATTAATTTTTGGGGTTCTCTGTCTAAATAAGTGTGGATTAGCGTGAATAAGTCTTAATTTTGTAGGAGGTGTAATAGATGTGGGTGGATATATATGAATATGGGTGGATGTGGATGGATGTACACGTTTGTCCATGGATGTATGTGGATGTGTTTGAAAAAATGGATGAGTTTGTACAATTTTGGGTGGGTGATTCCCCTCTCGAGATCTCATCTAAGCAGGTCGTGATTTTTTAACTGTGGTAATACCAGAGTGGATAGTACATACATATGGTGATACTGAAGAAATGATGCTATATTACAACAAGAACATATAATATATCTGTTAGTTATCTCGTATTAAGAAATAACACGAGAAAAATTTTAATTGCTTTTCCATCTCCTAACCAAGGAGATTTATGATTAAGCCTAACTAAATGTTGAAAGTTTATTATTAAAGCATCAAGTTCATCCCTCCCACTAAAAGAATTTATTTTTTATTTAGTTATACAGGGTTTCTATAAATGATTCATGCAACGCGGGCGACATTGATTTCTGAATTCTTTGTGCCGCCTTTTTATAACTGCTGCCAAGTTACAATATGCACGGCAATCACTGAACATCACTGGGCACGATAGCACTGAAGGTTGAAGATCAAGTTATAGTCACAAAAGTGATGGCTTTATAAAGATTTTTCAACAATTTATGGTTCTATTTTTTTTTTCAACGGTATAATAAATAACAATAATTATTGGTACAGTAGGGTTGTGGTAACCTCTACAGTCTACACCCTTGCACTGTGTAAGCTTTATGTAGTGCAGTTAATACCACTTAGTTTGTGAATTTTACCATTGCAGCAGACTAAAAACATCTTACAGTATATATATGTATAATACAATAGGTATGTTGACTGTATTCAGATAAAAACATAATTTGAATGTTAAGTGGTAGCCGATTCTTGAGTGGAACCAGTGCAGTGGATCCGAAAGGCGTAGACTTAGTTGGGCTTTAGTATTCAGCATTCAATACTTTATGACTGCAATCATATTACACACAACTATAAAAAGATTCCAGTTCAGATGAATCTGAGTTGAAGTGAAATGCCAAGTATATCTATAAAAACTACATTTTTTTAAATTCAATAGCAGTTCAGTGTATTGTAAATTTTGGATCCCATTTTTTAATATGTAGGTATGTAAACAAACAATATAAAATTACTGAAAAATATTTTTTAAAGTAGTTGTATGCACTTAAATATAAATATAAAACCTTTAAAAATGTAAAGAGATTTAATGCTTCAGCCTATACAAAACGAAACATTTTTATGCAAGTTACACTTTTATCGGCTCAAAGTCGGAGATCAGTTCGTTCCAGTATACACGGTTCACATCGTGGACGCGGACCGAAGGTACCCCACAACGTTAAGTGTGGTCATAATTCAAATAAAATACGAGCTGAACATGGTCTGATGTTAATTAAACAAAATATGAAAAACCCTAATCGCAATAATTCACTTCCACTAAGAATTCGGTGAGGAGAATATCTTCCAGTTAAATCTGTCACTTATTTTGTGCTTCCACTGAAGATGGCTGCTTATCTGCCGAAAACATGTTTGATTTTTCTAAATTACTAGGTTGTTCAATAAATTTTGTCGTTCGATAAGAGAGGGCGTTGCTACTAGCCCAAAACTTTTTTTGTTTTGTTGGTACAGTCTTCATATGAACGTATGTGAAGTTTCATTTCAATCTGTCAATTCATTCTTTGTTTACAAGCCATTTAGTGTCGCCGTGTCACAGTATTTTTTTACGATGGAAAAAATTGAATATCGTGCAGTGATAAAATTCTTATTTTTGGAAGGTGTAGCACCAAAAGAAATTCACGAACGAATGTTAAAAGTGGATAATGATTATTCACCTATAATTAGAACAGTAGAAGGATGGGTTGCTGAATTTAAACGCGGTCGTACAAGCCTTGAAGACGATCCACGTAAAGGACGTCCAAAAAGCGCATCAACACCAAAAATCATAGCCAAAATACAGGATATGGTTTTGGAAGATCGTCGATTGACTGAGAGAGATTTAGTTGAGGCTCTACACATCTCATTAGGCAGTGTGAGCCATATTTTAAGTCAAATTTTGGGTTTTAGAAAGCTGTGTGCACAATGGGTGCCACATTTGCTAACAATAGAACAAAAACACATTCGAATGCGACTTTCTCAGCAACATTTGGAGCGTTTTAAAAAGGATAAAGTGGATTTTGTGCGTCGATTCATCACTATGGATGAGACTTGGGTCTATCACATGATCCTGAATCAAAACAAGAGGCTAAAGAGTGGCGTGAGCCTGGTTGTTCGGCTTCGAAACGAGTTCGTGTCCGGAAATCGGCCAAGAAGGTTATAGCATCAGTTTTTTGGGATGCGAAAGGAATTTTGTTTGTAGATTACTTGCAACGGCAATGGAAGTATTGTTAATTTTTCTCAGAATTGTATTAAGCTACATTAAGCCAATTTTTTCAAATTTTTATATCTGACCATTTCTGCAAAAAAATGCTTAAAATTTAGAGGTGAATGGCAAAAAATTGAAAATGGCTTGAAAATGGGGATAAAAATTTAGTGTGCTACAAATACTCTTAATTAAGAACAGCACATGTTAAATGTATCCAAATTCAGCAGTGCCACTTTTCACCGTCTTATAGCCTTTTACAATAAATTTCCATCTTACCTTTCACTACTTCCAAATTGGCTTCCTCCTTATTTAGTATCCTATTCCTTTCCGTTTCTTCATGAGCACGTACTTCTTGTTGATATCGATTTTGTGCGGCTTTTAATTCTAACGCTAAACTGGCACATTCTTTTTCCAGGTTCGAAATCCTCTCACTGAGCTGAGTGTTGTCTGCGGCAACTTTCATTTCCCTCTGCACACTTCGTTCTAGTTCTCCATTAAGTGACTGTATTTTGTTTTCCAAAAGCAGCTGCTGGTCAGACGCTTGCGTCAAACAGGCCTTTTCTTGTGTCAACTGGCCCTGTAAAGTGGCAACCTCATTTTGTAAAGCATCCCGTTGAACCTGTAGAGCTTGTAACATTGTTTGATATTCTCCGGCAATTTGTTCTGACGTAGATTTAGCCATGGTGAGCTCCGTTGCTTGTTTTCGCAGTTTCTGGCAATTGTCTGTTTCTACTTTAAGTTTTTCTTGCACTTCGTTGAGCTGTTTTTCCAGTAGATTTATTTTGTCATTGTGTTGTTGGGTATTATTCATAGCACGCTTCCGTTTATTTTGCTCTTCTTCAAGGCGCTTCTTTAAATCCACAAGAACTTTTTCAGTCTTCTTGCGCATTTCACTCTCACTATCTACTTTTCGTTGTACTTCTTTGTAACTGTGTTTCAATAAAGTAAGTTCTTTTTCATACTTTGTAGCTTCCTCTCGCATTTCCATCTCTCGCTGAGCCAATTCTTCAAGTTGAGCTATTAACTTTTTCTGTTTTGACTCCAACACTTCTACGTTGCTCCTTTCTTGTTCAAGTAACATTTCCAACTTATTCACTTGAGCATTATTCTCTTTATCGTTTATCACGTGATTTGATTTTCCAGAGTCGAGACTATCCCTTCTGGAAGACAGAAGTTGATAATCTGAATTATAGGTGAAACCTATGAAGGGCAAGTGATTGCCAACGAATCCATTAGGAACTGGAAATACTTCCTCTGGAGTCTCATCCTTCTCGTAATCATCAAAATTACTTGTGTCATCATCACCCGTCAATTCTGGTACGACAGGAGGTGCAGACTCACGCAGATTAACGAAAGACCACTGGTCATTGATAAAAAACGGATGATTTTTTATTTCATCAACATTATTCCTACCTAATCGTTTTGTCCTATCACATAATAAACCCTGTATTAAAGACTTTGCTTCGTTTGATATCTGAACTTCAGGAGGGAACGTCAAATTGTTCTCGTGGTACATAATTTTGTTGTATGTGCCTAAAAGGCTGTCCGCATAAAAAGGAGTCTCACCTACCAACATTTCATACAAAAATATTCCGACAGACCACCAATCACATTCTCGTCCGTATATTCCTTTCCCGTGGCTCTGTAATACCTCAGGGGATATGTAATCAGGTGTGCCGACGACGTTATTTGAACGTACTAATCCACTCTCATCCATACGCATACACGTACCAAAATCGGCCAGTTTCAAGTGCCCATGCTTATCCAACAGCATGTTATCTGGTTTTACATCTCGATGTACGAAACCCATTGTATGTATCACGTCTAAAGCAAGCACCACTTCCATAGTGTAGAACTTGGCCCACTTCTCTGGGATATCAAAATTTGACATCAAATTGACGATATCCCCACCAGGCATATAGTCCATTACCATGTAAAGGTGCTTCGCATCCTGAAAGGCGAAATGTAACTGTACAATCCATTCTGAACGTGAATGTGCCATGATGTATCGTTCCTCCCAGAAGAAAGCTGAATCTGAGCGTTTTATGAGGTCAGCCTTGTTCAAACGTTTCATTGCGTAAACTTGATTTGTGAATTTGTGACGTACAAGTTGCACTTTTCCAAATGCACCTCTGCCTATCACTTTGATGTGTTCAAAATCATCCGTTTTCATTCTAAGACTCATGATGTCGTTGGCCAGCTGGTCATCTGCAAAAATACTCCAGATAAAAAACTTGTATCAAATGCCATCTTTACACATAAAAAATGATACTGAAAAATATTGACCCTTTACATTTTCCTTTTAGGAAGCATGCAAAATTTCAGCAGAGCTTAAAAAGTATAAGCATGCCCTTTATTTCAACTCTGTCTTGATTTCAGAGCGAAAGTCTAGATTTTAAATGATAAACTTCTTTCTTTAGAAAACTGGCATCTGTATTTAAAATATGTAACGGCCAAGTTTTGTCTTGATTTTAGGTAAAATTGCATTGGAGCAATGTTAAGAGGGGCATTTACTTGGAGCGATCGGGCAGAAATGTAAACTATGCAACCCATATTACCAGGGGGACATGGGACATAAGAGGGTAGCCGATAGGTTGAAATCACGCAAAGATCGTATGTACAAGCAACAGACGGGGTAAACTAATATTCGGAAAATTGCTGACTGTAATGTGTGCATAAAAAAAGTAAGCATATTAGTAACTTACTATGATATTATACCAGGTTATTCAATATATAGAATAACCCATTTATTTCTGTAAATATGAACATTTCATTCTAACTGCATGTCGACTATGATTTCTGGAGGAACTTTTATAATAATTTTCCTTCCGCCTCCCCATTGCTTCGGCAGACAGTAAATTAATGTGAAAGAGCTTTTAACATTATGTCACGTGTATTTAGACATACAATCTTAGAAATTCAGTCTTTTCGGAATAGATCGTATACCGCACGATCATTCCCGACAGATTTGTATCTTAGCCTCACTGTTCACTGGATACCACGCGACGGACCTGGTGGGGATGGGCATTCGCATTTCGCTTTCGGGCTTGTGCGAAAGGGTTTGCGGTTTTAGATTTTTTGAATGTTTTTACTCATTTATCGTGCTCATGTTTTTGGTAGTGTACAAAGAAATATGTAGCTACAACGTGGAGTTTGAATTTTTCGTTTATGTGCCTTAGTTTTCGAGAAATAGCTCGCCAAAAATACGCATTTTTAAGCAAAATATAACAACAAATATTTACATTACCCTACCAAATTCAGAAAAAAACTCGAACTCTACGTTGTAGCTACATCTTTTGTCATGGCCATGTCGAAATTTCACATCGAAAAAGTTTCGAATAACTCGGTAAAATCATAGATAAATTAAGATAGATAATTTATCTATGGTAAAATGTAAAACGGCAGGTGCTTAAAATGACCCGTTTCGCTCTAGGTAAACGCCCCTCTTAAACAAGTTCAGTACCGTTTTAAAATACTGGACAAAATTTCTTGGCTATTTATTAAATGCTACATGTACCAATTAATTCAGTTAGCTTTTGGATTCCATATTTTAATGTAGAAAAAGATCACTCCCCTATTTTACTTCTGTCAAAGTCAGGCAATAAACTATTTTTCTCTTATACATTACTTTTTTAAAATAAAATAAATGGAAGATTTCTAAATCCTAAACACAGCTTTCCTACTTGACAAATAATGACGGTAAATGCAATTTCCAAGAAAAAGAGAGTGTAAATTATAAAACTGTCCCTCAATGTTGCTTTGATAATACTTGTGATAATGATATAATATACTTTGTTAAGCAAATTCTACAAAGTTCAGAATTCACTATTCTCATTCTTTAATTAAGATTATACACATTATAATCAGAATTTTGTTGAATGCAATAATCTAGATGACTGAAATTGTTTAAACTGCAAATTTTTAGTAGGTGTCTATTCACTAGTATTTCTGGCATAGTAGTACAGTATATATCTGTATCTACTGTAATATACTACATAATGTTTGCCAAACATATTTAGCATACACACTACTAAAAAAACAAAACAAAAAAGTGACAAAATTTGAAAACAAATGTGTAATATAGGATTCAAAACGAACTCGGATTTTTTCAGTCTAATTTCGCTTTATTTCAGATAAAAGATGTTAGCACATGTTTCGACATTATCAAGAGGTCATCATCATCTTATTAATAACAAATACACTTAAAGGGAAAATAAACAGATTTCAAAAAACCTTACTTTACGCTTACAAACACTTGGGGGGCAAAGGCTAAAACAGAAGTTTTGAAGGGTCTGGTCTGGATTCTCAAGTTTAACAACAAACACATTAGTGCAAGAACGAACCCGTTCATAGGTCTTATAATAACATCAAAAATTAAAAAGAAACGCCTTGAATGGGTTAAAGGCAAACCATCAACAATCAAGATGGGCGCAGTACATTTTTAACATGTTACAATATGCATTAAAGATAAAATTTAAAGAGGTGCCCTGAAGGGATAAACCCTCACGATGAAAGCAAAAAACAAAACAGCTTAAATGACTAAAATTATGAACTAAGAGGGCGTAAATGTCAAAGTGAAAGTGAAATTGATAAAGTCAATAACTGCAACTTGCAACATCACATACAAACAAAGAGCGCACTGTCAATAAATAACAATTAGATTGAAGAAATCGAAGCCTTTTTGGAGAAAGACACTTTACCTCATTTTCCTTGTATCAAAGCAGGAGCCAAGGGGCCCAAATTTCTG
The DNA here is from genome assembly GCA_025024175.1 of Rhyzopertha dominica. Lineage (NCBI taxonomy): Eukaryota > Metazoa > Arthropoda > Insecta > Coleoptera > Bostrichidae > Rhyzopertha > Rhyzopertha dominica. Next base: position 12,254,924 of record QCXZ01000001.1, read on the forward strand.
GGGTTTAAGTACATTCTTGAGAGACCTATCCAACAAGCTCAACCTATTGAGTTATTATCGACCTATGAGTGTGATAGACATCAGACAGACTGACAAAGTACGGACAATAGTGTCTTGTCTTCATAAATGAGAAAATGCGCTAGAAATCTTATTTGTAAGACCTATGTTTTTTCCATGCAATTAAAATTTCACAAAAACAAAATATAATCCATAGAATGACTTACACAAACTCAGTTACACGATTTTTAATCTTGACTGTTTACGTCCTACCTTTACTGTAAAACACATTAACTATACACATGCTTCATGCATGCTGTATGCATCATTAGATGATTCTGCTGGACTGGGCCAAACTTATGGATTGTGTGGGTCTATATTATTTATTAATCATTTAAAATCTAAAATATCATTTGAATGAAGTAATATTGATTTTTTTAGCATCTAATAGGTAACAAACACCTAAATAATAATAAAAAACTATAGCTTTAAACTTTTTTAAGGAACTTAATTCTTATTAAATACTTAATGTCTGCTAAAATATCATCAAATGTGAGCTGTACCAAACATACTTACACCTGTTCATGTAAACCTCTACGTTCTTTATTTTCTTCACAGCTGGATAGTCACAGTCAGTGCATATGGCTTGGACAGTATCCAGGAGGGAGTCTATGTTACCGATACTTCTGGGATCTTGAATCTTCTCTTCAAGAAGGCGAAGCCTTCTTTTGCGATCCTCATCTCTTACACTTTCCATAGTTACAGTACTTTTATGCATACTAAGTATTAAGTCATGCACCATTTACCATTCCATTAAGTAAATACAGCCTCCAGAAAGGTTTTGTAATCCTGTTGAAAACAAACTAAATTAAGATGATAATGCTTTATCATAACTAATTGGTTAGAACGGTGTGGCACGAAACTTGAGTTTACGTCGCCTTATCAAGAATGTAAAACATGTAAACAATACCAGCTTAATTAGTCATAATAATCACAAACACTACAAAAATTCATTTTGGGCGAGCAGGACCAAGAACTGTCAAAAGTGTTTTGCACAAAAGTACGAATCCTAAAATAAGTGTGTAGTTAATACAACGCAAACACTTACCTTAACATGCCAGAGATACGGAAGACGCTGTTAACACCAAATCTTAAAATCATAGGAGCCACTTAAAAACAATCACAAACAAAAATATATACCGAAATTAAATAAGAAAACTCMTTTAGTTATGTGACAAACAGCCGCCATGTCTAATAGTAAATAAAATCCTTAAATCCCTAGAGACTACATAGCACAAGCGCACTCGGTAATCAAACAAGTAGGAATTTTCATTTTATGAACGTCGTATTGAAAATTCTTGTATCTGTCGCGACATCTGACGCAATTATTAATGAGTTTGATGTTCGACGTTCGAAAGAAGACAATATAGTTCACTGCTTTTATCTATAATACCGTGACGGGCTATACGCATAGAAAAAGTTAGATAGAAGTGGAACTATCGTTGTCTTCATCCGTTCAAAGTTGGTGGCGCCATCTCGTGGTCGCCATATGAACTAACTGCGAACCCGCGCGATTTGAATGCTCCCCCAAATCCTTTGATTTTTATATTATTTTCCGTATTCTTTGTAAATATTCACAACAATAGTTCCTAACATGATTAATGTTAGAAACTACTGTTTGTGAATATTTACAAAGAACATACTTATGTACAGGGTATGAGAATGAAAGACAAATTGTACTATAACAAATAATTTATCAAATAAAATAACAACATAATAACAACCATAGACATGTTTTAGAAGCAATATTCACTACAATCTAAGAAAAACTACTCATATGCAATAAAAACTGTTACACCAGTTGCTGCATTAGCAACAGTGTCTATTTACATACAGAATAATATCAAAGTTTGTGCAAAACACTTTGGTTATATATCATACAATTTACACCAACAATATAATAATTAATCAGATTACTTCTGAATGACTCTAAAATCATATAACAGGTATCCTGAATTTTTAAGACAGAATGCACAATCTCACTACCTGCAAAATGTGTACATCACATTTCCACAAAGTAATTTACAATTACACAACAATAATTTTGCAGTGGTGGGTAAGATTTTTAACACTTACATAACATAACATATTAATTATTGATAATAACTAAGGCTCAATTTCTCAGTTTGAGTTTAAGTCAAACACAAATCTAAAGTGGATTTGAACTTTGCTATGTACTTATGAATGTATACAATTTCCACAAGGAATGTCATAAACTAAAAGGGTTCCTTTACATTAGCCATAATATTTTCAGTGACCATCATGTTATATAATATTATGAGACGGATATAAAAAAAATAGTAACATATAACTTAAGACGGACTTAGCGGCAGCAACTAATTTAAAAATAAGGCTTCACAAAAATGTATATGTTCTATAAAGTTTACAATTTAATGCATTATCCATAACATTAATTAAAGTAATAAACAAATATTTTTTCACAAGACATTATTTATACAAAGACTGATAAAAAAATTATTAATCTGCCATCTACTCCTGCATACTTTGTCAAAGAAACTCTAAAAAGTGTCTGTTATGAGTTTAAACAAATTTTCAAAATAAATAAACAAATAACCAAGGAAGAGATGATATAAACAACGTGACAACCTGATAAGATCTAAGCAGATCAAAATAATCTATACTCAAACGGCACACATTTCAAACCATTCGGTTTCTGTTTGTGCACTAAACAAGCTAGATGTCACTGCAGCAAATTAATTTAATTATTAAAATGCATTAATGTCAAAAAGGTTTGTCTACGAAGATATAGAAGGCTGTCTTAGAAATATAACCACATAGGCACAAGGTTGTTATTTCAGATTATCTAAATTTAGTTGGAAGTAAATGAAATGTTTTATTTTTTTAGAGGACCTACTTAATTATAGTGGCAAAGCATAAAAGTAGTGTTAATTTGCATGTTATGTATATAAACTTCAACAATTACAAATAAAAAAAATAAGTATTTATGGCAAGTCCGTAACAGCTAACATAACGTTTATTTAATACATGAATTTCCGTCGCAATGGATCTTGATTATCGACTTCACTCCCAAATACAATTATGAGATACGCATAAGTATGATATCTTACGAAAGCTGGGTTTTTATTTATTGCTTCAGAAAGCMTCGAAATGAAACTGCACTGACTTCGTCTGGTGGCTATCACCCTCTACTTTCTTTTAMTCCTACCTTTCCAAGCAATGCGGGATATTTAGATCCTGTAACAAAAAGAAAAACATAAATAAAAGTACTTCTGTTGTTACAGAACATCTCACGTTTTGTTGGAGAGTCCCCTCATGAACAAATCACCCTTTTCCAAAAGATCAACGCTAATGCCTCCTCTCTGTATTTGTCTTCTCGGGCTGCTTGACTCCAAATCAATAGACGTTTTTTCTCCTTCTATTAATAAGCTTGTATAGAAACAATATTATCTTTCTTACAATTCATATTACCAGAAAATAAAGAAGAGCGACTTGAACTTATTCAATTATTCACAATGGTTCTCCAATGAAGACATCCGTCTAACTGTTTTTTGGATTGAGGAAACGAAATATGGGCCTTTTGTTTCGACATCCTGGCACTGAACAAACACCGCAATGTGTACTCATTTTCTGATAATCTACTGAAATCAATCACATTTAGGTTACGATTAATTACTCACAGATTTGCTTACCTCTAATAGAGATCGGCATTTTACAATCCAAATATCACCTCTAATTCACTGGTTGCTGCCAATAACTATAATTAAACACTTAAGATTGAAACTTAGCACTAAAAATTGTCCAAAAACCCTTGATACTGAGTAAACAAGCACAAATTCAAATCATCTAACCGTTAATATGCAGTCAAGCGTCAGTTCTTTGCTGTCACTGCGTTGTCAAAGTAGTCATTTCTATCGATAATATCAGTAACTGCATAATGAAAACCAGTTGGACTAGCGACACCTACCGACCGCCATATGAACAAAATCAGCAAAATTTAAACCTGGCGCCATAAAGTTTGGACCGAAAACGCCGACCCAGTTTCCCAGCCGGCTATACGATCGAAAGGCTATTTGATGGAAAGCCCGTACGTTAGAAAACCGGAGTGATCAAGTGGGTCCTTCGATCGAAGCCTGTAGCACACAACTAAACAACTGTACAGCCTTTGGCACTGCTGCTCTAAGTTGGTTGATATGAGTGTACCCTGGGAACCACAAATGTAAACAATTAAACAACCTCAGATCCTCAGAACACCATAACAGGATTGCAGGATTGCACTGTTAACTGCCACGGTTTATTTACATCACAGTGCTTATAGTTATAATAATAATAATAATAATAATAATGTCTTTAAAATTAATAAATTAATAATAAAATAAAATTAGATATGCCGAAAAATGAAATATGCAAAGTCAAAACCAAATTAGTATAAAGCGCAAGGAATAATAATAGAAATAGCAAGCCCGCGTAATACCTATCTAAGTTTCGGACAAGTAACGACAAAATTTATTTTTAAATTTTGCAGGTGTCATCTGTTTAAACTCTGAAGGAATTGAATTATATACTTTACAAATATAATATGAGTAACTACGGGTAATAATATCTTTGCGTCGTATATTAATGTTATGAAAGTCAGTCCTAAATCTAACTTTGTTCAAAAGGTATGGCTAAGGTGACCAACCGTCCGGATTTAGCCCGGACAGGTTTGTATTTTTGTTTATGAGTCCGTATTTAATATGGTATCCGGATTTGTCCGGATTTTCAAAATTTTGTTTGGTTTTGTCCGGTTTTTTATAATTTGAGTTAAAAATGTACACATGGTATTTTACTTTTTTATTGTTGCCAGTTGTCTTTTCATGCAGTCAGGTGTAGCTAACTTCATAGTTTCATGTGTCACATTAATGTCAACCGTAGACATCTAATCCAGAGAAAAGTCGTAGAGAAGTCCAACTCCATACAAATTTCGGGTTCGGCCTACGCCACTGGTAAACTATTAGGAAGGTGTCGCTAGAGGTCGCGCGCGGCGCACGCCAGCCGGTTTGAAAATGCGCGGGAGGCAKTACCGTACCTATACTTTACTAGTAATTTTTATTTCACTTCAAAATGAAACACGGACATCTTGGAAAACATTTATTTACAAAACAATAACAAGTTAAATTGACAATGGTCATAATAGAACTTGAAAAAATCATATATGTACTATGAGAATGTAAATAGTTAAATATAAAGAGAAATAATTCATATATATGCATATTATGTACAAAAGCAAATAAAACTAACTTTGTGGTGTAATGTAAACATAACTATAAGTACAATAATGCTGCTTGCAGAATAGGATATTTCTAAAGATCCCAAACTTGTAACATAATATAGAATGAAAAACTGTAAACATTAAGAAAAGGCAATCTTCAGCTTTCATGTTATGTATGTCTCATTGGAGTATTTGTATTGGGTTAACCATATTTGATTTCTCACATGTAGGAATACTACACAATATTGTTATTGGCATTTAAGATTATGAAAGTTCAGTAACTAAATATTTTATTTGATATTTATTTAGAGATAGTGGAAATAACACGATGACAGTTTTAATAGTTAATATTCTTGAAGGAGCACAGTAAGTTCTATTATTTTTTCATATGAAACTTAGTTAATTTCGAAAACCAGCGTTATAAGCAAGAAACACGAAACACTTACAAGCTTTTTGTATGCCTGTTCTGATTGCCATGCAATCTTTGCAAAGCTTAGAATGCCCATAACTTAGATAAATAATTATGGAATGCTGTGGTTCATTACATAAACATTAACTCTAGTGTGAATGATAATATATTTTATGGTGTGTGAACACGTCTAAGATCACTTTACCAGTGTATCGATCGTATTGGCAAGTACTTTTTTCAGTCATAAATTTCACATAATTTTAGATTAATGTACAGCTAAGCTTATTTCCTAGAGACTGCTCGAAATACTGTTTAGTGTTAACTTAATTAGTGATCATTCTCTTATGTCCAAGTGATACACATCATTATTTAACTTTATATTGAAAAGTGGCTTATTATGTTGCTAATTGCTGTAATATTTTACTCAAGATTTAGAGCACAATATTTAGAAAATAATATATTTATATTATTAATGATAAGAATTAATTTATACATGTAGTCCAGTCAACATGAATAAGAACCTGTACAGTGTATGCAACAAATATTAGTATTTATTTAACGATATTGCTTTTTGTTGATCATGTACTCAGTATTTTGCATGTGTCTTGATTTAATTTAATGGTTAAGTCAATACAACCAAAAGTGTAAAACATCGACAGCTGAAGAAGTAATAAATGTTACTTCTGAATTACGAATTACATGTGTAATTCACATAATCAACCTTACGGAGTTTTGCTGCAAAATGCAAACGTGAGACATTTAACATGATACACAATAAATTTAATTAATTCATTACTAACAATGGCGAAACTTGCACATTTTCCACCTTACTTGTCGTGATTCCTTTCGWGCCAGCTGATTGTCCTCATTCTTTCACTTGCACCCCAAMGAATTCCTATTCAACAGATAMAACGCACAATGATCTTGATAACGATATCCCGATGATGTGMACATGATACCCATGAAAATGGTACATTCCAATGKATAGCATCGTCTGCGATGTGAGGCTTATGACAATCATGATCCAATACTGTCTTTAATGTGGTAACAGAAAAACCTACAGCAGCAACAAGCTCTTCAGTTGGATACTGCAGTCTTTCAGAATCAGGTGGCCGTTTACGATAGCTTATGAACAGGTTGTCTGGATCATCAGAAGTTCGAAGTAACAGATGATGGCAAATGTCAAACTATAGATGTTCCATCATTTTCTTCGCAATAAAGTCACTGATAGATTCACAGTTGTGCCTTCTCGAACAGCTTAAGTTTGCATGCTTCCACAAAGCAGTAAGACCACTACAAACAAACGCTTAATCAATGAAAATATGTTGTCCTCCAATAACTACAAACTTACCATGTTTATTGTTGCAGCAGTTAAGCCCAATAAAGAAATACGAAGTGAAATCACCAAGCACAACAGGTGGTTCAATCAACGGTGTAACTGTATAACAAATAAAGATCACAGTAGTACATCAAGACATTTCAACAATGGTAACTCGCCAGGCTTCACTCGTAACAATATATTAACGGAAGGAATGAAAATAAACGCTAAATCACACTTAAATCGTCAATTCGATGAAGTGATATAATGCCGGCCAATGGACAAATCCGTAACCGCAAAACCGTAATCGCGCATGCAGCACTGGTGCAAGGTTGCCAAACTCATTTTTAAATACTACCGACAGTAAAATCAGTCGCACAAAAGCCAGCAAAAGGTTATTTCTATATTGTCAAAAACTTCAAAGTATTAAGTCACAACGAAGAATACTCTTGGATATTGCAAATAAAATGTTAGTGATAATAATTGGGTGTATGTCAATGAATGTCTTATAGCGAAATAAGATATAAATTGCACAGTCTAGCAACACCCCATTTTGAGGCTTTAGCAAGATTGACCAATCACAATGCAGAATCAGCGCTTCCACTGCCCTCTCGGTAGCATCTTAAATGGTTGTGAGACAAAGATGTATATACTGCAATAATAGATGTTAAAAAGGGATAAAATTTCGCTCAAAACCGAACCAATTTCCCCATTTAGTTGGCATTCTCACGACTTTTCTCTGATCTAATCTATTATGTAGACGGCTAGTTGTTATCATGGATGTATAAAAGAGGGGATACCGCATCTCATTGACAGAAAGCGCATTGTTGTGAATCAACATCTAAATGGCGTGAAGTTAGCGCAATAACAAACTCTGTTTTCTTTCCGCGGCATTGGCGTGCCGTAATTTGCATTCTTCAGCATGCTTCGGAAACCTAAAAATAATAGATAGGAAAAAAATATTGTATGAATATGATTTATGCACACATATAAAACTCATTTTTTTGTTATACACTAGTTAACAATTCATCTTTCAGTAGTAGTGTTGTAAAATATCGGCATAATAAGCAATTTAAATAACGCACGCCTATGAATCTTAACCTTAAATACTACTTGGGTGTTACATACCTGTGAAATGAAACATTGGGTTAACATCTATCAATCTTTCTGCACATTTGACACTGCCTGATCATCTTATCACTGCTACCGTTAGCAATTATATGGAAATCATTCCCTGCGTCTTGCACATCATAAAACCAAATAAAAACAAACACGCAAACGTCCAAATAGTGTGTGACCGTGAACATGAAGCTTAGTCATTGGACGTACACAACTGGTCAACTGGAAGATCCAATGTTTTCTACAAATAAACGCTTAGACTGTGATCACATGTTGGCATCAGTTTAGAATGTGAAAAGCTGGATCCCCTCTTTTATACATCCATGATCTCATCTATTATGTAGACGGCTAGGCTAATTGTTATGGCATGCGCGAGAAAATATTGTAACGACCTGTAAATCGCCATATTGCTCGGTCGTAGGGCAGCGAGTCTGCGCGGTAACTTGCTGCTGTGACAAAGTGAATAGCGATTAGCCATATGTGCGGCAGGTCCTGTTCTTTGTTGTACCGTTGCCATGACATTTCCATATTATAATCTTTACTGCGCATGCGTCTGGCCCTACCTGCTCGAGGATTATTTATCACAAAATCTTATTACATTGAATTTCTAAGTCTAGGTATTTAGTTCTGTGATATCAGCACGCAATTGCGTAGCCGGCATAATCTAATGCCTGGCCATATGGCCATCCCTCTTTATCCTATATTACAAATAGCGGTAATTATTTACTATAGCGTCCCATCACCAATCGAGTTCAAATTGTGCGTACCCATAGAAAGTGGCCTCCTGAACACGAATATGAAATCCGTTTCTTGCGGTCGCTGCTAGTTTTCACGAAATTAATATTTCAATTTGGAACTACTTTACGACGCGGAGTGTTGTCCCGTATGCCGCACGGTGTCGCATGCTCCTTAAAGTTTGGTCGTCCTACGCGTAGCGTTTTCAAGCAGWTTTGGGGGTTGTTTTTTTACCGCGCGATTTTTGAGGCGTTTAGGCCGTGTTTTTTGCGACACTCGGTGTTCTTCGTATGCTGTGATGAGGTGTCGCATATTCCTTATCGGCCGGACGTCCTACGCGTATGCGTGTTTTCAAGCAGATTTGGGGGTTGTTTTTTTACCGCGCGCAAAAAACACGGCCTAAACGCCTCAAAAATCGCGCGGTAAAAAAACAACCCCCAAATCTGCTTGAAAACGCTACGCGTAGGACGACCAAACTTTAAGGAGCATGCGACGCCGGGCGGCATACGGGACAACACTCCGCGTCGTAAAGTAGTTCCAAATTGAAATATTAATTTCGTGAAAACTAGCAGCGACCGCAAGAAACGGATTTCATATTCGTGTTCAGGAGGCCACTTTCTATGGGTACGCACAATTTGAGCTCGATAGGTGATGGGACGCTATAGTAAATAATTACCTTGCTGATTAGCAAGAATCAAAGAACTCTAAGTTAATAACTACATAAATTATGTGATGATCCAGCAATAATACAGATATACCAAAACGATACGTATTATTTTGTTTAAATATCTAAATATTATAAGAAAAAATTATTTAAAAAATGTAGCTATATAATGTCTGAAAGTTCTAATCAGTACTTATTTTTTACAAATATCTGCACTAACATGTAACTATTCAAAAATGCAGACGATTTTGTTAAACAGTTATAGGGTTATAGCAGCAAAATAAATAGAAGTACATACCTATAGTTTATACAGCTTTGGAAAATGGTTTATAGAACTGAAAACGGAAGTCAAAAGATACCGTCATCGCTTTGGGTTTTGATTGATAAAAAAAGGGTTGAAAAATCGCCTTTTTTGGGGGATATAGATAGATCTAAATCGATTTTCGCTTTAAGCGCAAAAATCGCGAGGTTGAGTTCTAAAACGATTGGAAAGATAGGTTTTTTACGTGTGCGTGGAAGAGAACGACGTTTATTTCACGATGGTTGAGATTCATAGATTCACAGGTTTTTTGATTTGTCATCAAATTAATTTATTATTGGTTTCTCTGCCATCGGAAATGAAGTTCTATCAATAGTGATGAAAATTTACAAAAAGCACTTGAAGGTGTAAAAAATGGCATCAAAATTAACAAATTTTGAACAAAATTAAAGGATTCCAGGCGCAACACTGCAGGACATGCTCAAATGATGTGTCAATAAACCACGTCAAATGGGCCCAGATAAGAATTTTCTTGAGTCCAGAAAGCCACTGGGTCATGAAAATGTTACTAGTTAAGATAAAAAAAACCTTTGTATTGATCTTGTACATAATAATCACCCCTACTACTACGGCCAACGAACAAGGCTCGAGTAGTGAAACTGACTACTGGCAAAATTGTAAATTTTTAAGAAAAAAATGTTGACGAAAAATCTTATTTGAAGTGGAAGCCGGTAAAATACTGCACACATTTTTTTAAATAAATGTTTTGGAGCGGGCCAACCCTCCACATTTTATCCCTTACATTTAAAATGGTTAAGTATTTTTTTTCAAAAAATGTGTTTTTTAATCTTTAGCCTTGTAAACAAAAAAAGGTATTCTTTGTTCATGTTGCTAAAATTTACCCTTTCTGAGAAAATTACAGTTGAATGTTAGGATTCAGCACACTTTTACTGCTCAACTAAATCAATCTTTTTATCAAATTGGCTGTGATAAATAATAAAACTGTGTTAGATGACATTGTTACATTGGTATTTTGATAAGAATTTGTAAAAATTGTGAAATAATAGTAATGGAATATTCATATAAATGAGTACGGTGTCATACTCATTTATATGAATATTCAATTATTATTTCAGGATTTTTGCAACAAATAATGTAAAGTATTGTTAAAATGTCAATGCCACAGTGACATCAAACACAGTTTTATTATTTATCATGGCCAATTTGGTAAGCAAAAATGATTTAGTTAAGCAATGAAAATGCGAATCGTAACATTCAACTGCAATTTTCTCGGAAAGGGTCAATTTTAACCTTTAACAACACAGTACATTTTTTTTGTTAACAAGGCCCAGATTAAAAAAACACATATTTTTGAAAAAATAGTTATCCATTTTAAAGTTAAGGGATAAAATGTGGGGGGTTGACCCCCTCCAAAACATTTATTTAAAAAATGTGTGCAGCATTTTACTGGTATTCACTTCAAATAATAGCCAAAAGATTAAATTATATTAACTGGTCTAAGAGATATTTTTGAAAAACTTTCTCTTCACCCATGTAGGCGGGCGTTGTTTCAAAAAGTTATACTGTAAAATAGTGTTATTTACCCACATAATGTGGGACACCCTGTATATGGGTTTTGATTATTTATTAGATCTTAGAACTTCATATTTTAAGATACATAGATGCTTTGTCTTATTTTTACACTAGTCATCTTATCTATAAAAACATTAGCTCTATTCTTCACTATATGTACTGTTAACTTCACCTTAGTGATACACTACATGAGCCATCAAACAAGTAAGCTGTTACAAGGTAGATGTAAAAAAAAAAACAAAACTGATTTTAACTGAATTTATTATATTTCATGATGCCATAACACAGCATTTCTATTAGAACAAATCGTAAATGCATTAAAACGATAATACTCCTAGCAAACGCCCAGAGTAAGAGAGCATTTTGCCATCCCTTTACATTTCAAATCTAGAAGTTTGAATGGGAATGTGCAGCACGGAAATTCCAAAACGCAAAGCACCAGGAATTTTCGTGCTGTCATTCTCAGTGTTTGTTATGATTTAAAAACGTTGCAGTCACAGCTCACAAGTTATGCATCCATTTATTTTGCTTTTATGTCAGAATGTGTGGTTTAATGTCACACTCTACACACCAGGCACGACTCCCTAACCATATCACAGGGACATGGTAAAATGAAAAATATAAATAAAGGTACGCATAATAAATAATAGGAATTAAAAAAACTACTACTAGAAAACAACTAACCTTATTCATATGGAAAACATCATTTAATCATTTTTGTTAAAGTTAAAAGCTTGAATTTATGTTTTTTCCTGCTTCATATCAAAATCACTTTTTTAAAGTGCAGATTTAAATGTAAAAAAAACAAAAGAACATACTTGATACAAACTTAGTCACCATAGGTCATAATGAAAAACAAAAAACCATACTAGAACAACGTTGTCAAATGCAGGACTTGAGAACACAAAATATAAATAATTTTCACAAAATGGCTAAGTTCAGCAAACATATTCTACTTCATATGCATACAGAATTTGATTTTCACAGTGGTTTAGAAGATAAACTAGATAATAATATAATAAAAGCAAACAATATTGAACACACGCTAAGATTTATTCGCTTAGTCAAAAATGACTTCATGTGACAAAACGATCGTATTTGTGCCTTCCGCCGATATATTGTTTTAAACTATATATATTACGATTATTCAAGATCGCTAAAATATCACAGTAGTAGTCAGAATACTCTTAGCGCCTCTTTATAAACAGCTGTAACTGCAATTGCATCAGTATAGCAGTTTCATTACAATTTTCCATATCCCAGTCTAGCTGTGGGATAGCAAAACTTTTTGATCTCCATATGCGGAGTGTGAAATACAACTTGAAACTACAGTTATTCTAAATTAGCTACAATAGTATTTTTTTCTTCTTTAATTAAATATGGATGTATAATATAAACTTGGGTCCATAGTATGTCCAGGAGCAGTTTGATCATCCTGGAGGGAAAAATTTGTAGACAAACTTGGACTATTATTTAATGCAGAAAAACTAGCTGGCTTGGTGCAGATGAAACTTAGGGTGTTTTAATTTTCCCACCAATCATCATGATTACTGCTGCTGTAGTTACCGCCGTAGTTTGAACCTCTGTCATTTCCATAGTATCCACCTAAAATAATGTAAACAATCAACAAACAAATCATACTAAATATAAATATAATAATTAAAAACAACAGAACAATCACAATGTAAGAGAAAATTACTAGATGCAGTTTTTTTACATATGAGTTGAGCTGATAAATAAAACAAACATAACCTATACAACATATATACAATACACAGTGTGTCCCAAAAATAACCCAATTTTTTTGATATAGAATAAAATACACATTATATTATCTTTGAAAGTTATTATTTATTCAAAATAGGTTCCATTTGACTCAATACAACGTTTGGAACGATCAACCAGCACATGCATAGATCTTTTTGTCATTTACAAGGATGGTCTTAAGCACCTCGGTTACGGCTGTTTGAATGGCTGGGATATTATCATAAAATGCTCCTTTCACCTTGGCTTTCAGTTTTGGGAATAGAAAGTAGTCACACGGTGATAGATCAGGCAAATACAGAGGGTAATCGATAAGCTAATTTTCGTCAAAAATTCGTTCACTTTTTCGGTCTTGTGAGGTGGTGCATTATCATGCAATAAAAACAGCTGTTTTCCTGCTGGATATTCACGACCAATTGTTTTCCGCAAACGATGTAAAATGCCTAAATAGTATTCTTTATTAACAGTTTAACCTTCTGGAACAAATTCCTTGTGGACAATACCCTTCGAATCATAAAAGGTAATCAACATTGTCTTGATTTGAGACTACTGAAAACACAATTTTTTTTGGTTTTTGACTCGCCTCTGGACTTCCATTCAGCAGATTCACGCTTAGTTTCGGGGTCATATTTAATGCACCATGTATCATCACCAGTTATGATCGAACCAAGAAAATCTGTATAGATTTTTGTTTTTCATTTAATTCATGTGGAACAAAACACACACAGACCTTTCTTTTACCCAAATCTTCAGTTAAAATTCTCCAAATAGTGTTTTTACTCATATTTAACCCCTCAGCCAACATTCTCACAATAAAATTTGCATCGATACCAATGATTTCACGGACTTTTTCCACCAATTCAGCACGATTACTAGCTTCTGGACGAGCTGACCTTAGGTCATCATTTAAATCCTCACGACAATTTTTAAATCGTGTAAACCACACATAAACTTGAGTATGACTCATACAATCATCACCAAAAACTTTTTTCGTCAATTCGTATGTCTCAGCGAATTCGTTTTCAAGTTTAACACAAAATTTTATATTTGCTCTTTGTCCCATTTTTTTGTAACTAGCACATTTTTTCTTTTACTGAAATGGCTGTAAATTTGACATCTATCATTCGATTTACATGAACTTAGGTGCATTTGAAAGAGGATGAATGTGTCTTTTTAATGCTGCAAATTTTCAATAGATGGTGCTGCGTGTTGTATGATTTTAATATAAAGTTCAGTTATTTTTGGGACACACTGTGTAATAACAATTAGGCTTTTTAGAACATGGCGGCGAGGGGCGTACCTAAAAACAATGCAACTTCTAACGGGGCGTCATAGAAACCCCATTACTTAAAGCTAACATCAGGCACTAGAGCTGGGACATTCAATTCAAATGAAATCTTTCAATCAATGACATTGATTCAAATCATTCAAAACGGTCAAGAATCATTACCGAGAAACAGCTTAAACAAAGGTGTAACGTGTGTAACTGTTACAGTGTCAAGTGTAGGCTTTATAGGACATGTGACTATAAAATAGCAGTCGAAAGGTAAACAATTGATTATTTTTCAATGCTTATGGAGGTTGCAATTAAATTATAGAATTTGCGTTAGGTACTGCTGTTTGTTGACGTCTAGTAATAAACAAAGCGGCCATTAAACATATTTACAAAGTTAAAGTGTTTATTTAAGTCAACACAATATTCAAGGTAACTACCTTACATGATGCTGAAATCTACCCAACAAGTCAAACAAAAAAAAATATCAAAAATAAAGTGTTGCTGCATAATGCCGAACGCGAATTAAAATCAAGATGAAGCGATACAGCCACACGTGGAAGAGAAAGTTGAGTTACTTTAAAATCTCCTTAATACCGAGCTACAAACAATGAGTTAAACACGTAGAAATGATAGGAACGATGGATTCAGCAATTTAAATAGTACGCAACCGCCATCAGTCTAGCCACAAGTCTCTAGAAGTGCAAACTGCAATCATCATGATTATTTATCTCTGATGATCATTATTGAACCTGACGCAGCTGAAATTTATAACACGTTTAACCTGAGTCAAGAAGAAAAAAACAAAATGAATCGAAGAATATTTTGTCAAATACTTGTGCCAAAAATAGATATCAAATACTAAAGATATGTGTTTAATAAAACAAGGCAAACAATGCGAACCATTCCATGAATTTCTAACTGTTCTAAGAAACAAAAGGCAGCAGCACAAATTTCGACCACTTCAAGAAAGAATATGCAAAATGATTCAGGACAGGAATGTGCAAATACAGCTTTAATATTCGGTACGAATCACAATTATTCAAAACAGGTTTGTTCTTATAAAACACGGGTAAATAAGTCTTACAGTCCAACACCTCTCAAACGGCATAGGTCGGTTGTTCTTATGAATCTTGAATTGAAATGAGAGCAGTCTCATCAATTTATTAGCTGTGAGTCGAATAAAACGAATCAATCAATCCGTTCAATTTGAACGACTTTGTCATGAACCAAGTCACGAACGACCCTACTCTGTCACGCGTCAGTTTTGTATGCGTGGTGTGCCCCTCAGAAGCCATATTGGATGAAGTAATCTTAAAAAGCATAATTTCGTCAAACAGAATTTTGAAGTGTGTCATATCATCATTAAACATAATTTTCATTCAAGTTTAGATGTAAAACTTAGGTCAGTTAAAGCTTCAAAAGAACTAAATATTAGTCAAAAGTAATGTAAATTACAATATAAAAAGTATGTTGAAAGTCATAATCAATTTAAGTATGAATTCATACATGTTATGGACAAAGATGATAATTCAGCCAATAAAGCTAAGGTCCGTATAATTTGGGCAATATTTAAATAATTCATGATACAAGACAAGCTGTCAACATCATTATCTGCATGATGTTATCATTGCCCATTACTCAAGTGACATACACAAATGCGAATTTTTGCAAAATTTTGAATTTTATGTGATAAAAACAATTGATCTTGAAAAATATATAACTCAATCAAACTTACCACCACCACCGCTGCCGCCATAACTGTTACTGTTGTAACCTCCATTTCCACCGCCTGATCTTTGATTTCTTTGCATTCCCCCAGATTGCTGGCGATAATCACGTCCACCGAATCCGCCTCCGCCATATCGACCTTTACCACCACGACGTCCCATGTTGGGCATACGTCCATCGGCAGCTACACTTTCTAAGAAACTCGGAGTCTCCTGTTTGGCTTCTGCCAACAGATCTAACATAGCAGAAGCAAGGTTTCTGTTGCGCTCGTTGAAAAATGAAGTAGCCAGACCTTAATGGTATCCCCAACAAAAAAAAACAACAAAAAATGAGATTAGTATCCAAAATTCAGGTTAATATTATGAGTACTTATACGACTAGTCCACAATATCAAGTTGCATACAAGCAATCAGATCTAATGAATAAATTTCTCTCTCATAAATATCATTTGCTAAATAATTTGGATAGCCAGTGTTTGTAAAATAACACAACTTTTCCATGAAGTAATCAAAAAACAATCACACAAAGTAACTAAGCATACAGTTTGTTATAATCGGTTTAGTCATTAAAGCCTTTAGTTTTCAATTTGGGAAGCACCACTGTCAAAACAGCAAGAAATCTGCTCCTTTCCAATAACGATCCACTTTTAGAAAATTATTACTTGAAACAAAAAGTTATGGTAAAAGAAAGGTATAGTTACATATTAGAGCCGTTTGCCACTATACTTATTTAAGTATTGAAATAAGTTCTTAAAATTATTATACGGAAACTGGATGCATGTGCCGTTTCAGTACAAGAAATTAGTCCATGTTCTATTTTCTTGTACTGAATTTCCAGACTTCGTATTAAAACTGCGCAGATCGATGCGCACTAACCTGTTTTACCGTTTATAAACAAAACATTCATAAAACCTACTTTTCGAACCTACGAAATAAGCAGGGTTGTGAGATTAGGTAGGTTTTGTACTGATATCGGTGAAATAAACTTTTAAATAGGGACTATCTGTTATTTTGGGCTGACTACCTACTTCCAGCTAATTAATAAATCAACATGAAATGCAGTTTTAGGCCTCTCAAAATAGGTATATCGGTGTGAGTAAACTTTTGACAACCCCGGGAACGTTATGTGTTGTCATGCTTTTGTAAATGAAACGGAAGGAATGCTTTCATGGAATTCTGTACCTTGTTTCCCTATTTTGTTATGGACAAGTTCAAACACTTTTTCAAATGAAGCATTGCTCATTTGTAGACAATTTTTATATGCTGCTGGATCTTCTATTAGCAGCTCTTCTTTCAGCACATTTAAGAAGCCATGAACATTCATTCCCCTTGCAATATCATATTGTTAGTATCAACGCTGATGCATTTAATAATTTTTTTCAGTCAACAGGCATTTTTTTACTTTTAACTACAAATTGTGGTAATTCAGGGTGACCACAAACACAAACAACAGTAAAAGAAATTGTTTATGAGTGGGTTACATCTAAGGTCTACTTTTCTCTAGCAGTAGAATAGACCTTAAATTGCATTTGCTATTGTATAAAGACGAAATTTAATAGATTACGGTTAGATTAGCTTTACGTGGAGAAAATCATGATTAGAACTACAAAAGGGCGCACGCGCACGTATTGAAATACTTACTGATAAGGATTTGTAATTACAAAACGAGAACAAAGCCCTACAAGATAATATTTTGTCGTATAGATCGCTGTCTCTGGAAAACACTGACAAAAAGTTAATAGTCTGACGTTTCGATTACACCTGTAATCTTTGTCAAAGACGAAGAACCTCAAAATTTGCCTGACACAAGTTTAAACAAAGCCCTACGCTTATTTCTTGTATTGAAACGGCGTGTGCATCTAATTTTCAGTATAATAATTTTAAAAACTTATTTCAGTACTTAAATAAGTATAGTGGCAAACGGCTTTTATTGCTGATAATTATTGTTGTGCCCAATTCATATGATGAAAGGAGCTCATTCTTCTACTGCAAGATAACATCCATCCACATAATGAGCATACTGAATTAAAGTATGAAATGCTTCGACATATTCTTACTAAGTATCATTGTTTTAAATAACTAAATAGCTTTTTGCTAGAGAAAAATTTGGTAATCAAGATAAAGCTAAAATACGTTAAAAGAAAACCAAAGTCTCTCATTTGCAGAAATGTGTCAAATAAATTTGTTGAAAAGCAAAATAAAAGTATTTTCGTTTTATTTGGAGTAAACCAACATATATTATGGAATAGCCCATCTGACATAGAGGGTAGTGCTTCAAAATAGAGATTTTCGCTTATGAAAGATATACATTCAAGTACTAAATTGAGGAATAGATGTTTAAATTGATGCCCAGCGTTTACAAATGTTAATTGTTTTGTTTGCTAATGCTTGAAGAAAAACAAAAAATTTCATTTTAAAAATCTACAAAATTGTTGAAGCAACAATTTATACTCATTTAATTGTCAGGTGTCAAGTGTAATTAGAATGATCTGCTTTATTCTGCCAGTCGTATTTTTTCTTACCAATTTTATCTGTTGATTATCTGGTGTCCTATATAAAAATATCACAAATTTGCAAGAAAAATGGATATTGCTGTTCTTATCTATATATACGGTGCAAACATATAACCTAGTTTAATTCAAACTGGTGTCTAACTTCTTTTATATTCATCTACATTTTTGTTTCAGCACAAAAAATTTATTTAATTAAGCACACATCTCATATAATTTAGCATAATTAATTTCATGATTAACATCATACTGAGAATGTTTCTAATATATTTGGTACTTCTACTAACCTTATAAACACTTTCCTTTTAATAAACTAAATGATATGTGTTATCTGTGCTATTATGGTTTCTTTTATACCTACGTTACAATAAAAATTATTAAATTAAGACACACCAATGAAATCAGAAACAAAATTACAGATATAAATCAATAAATATTGCTTCCCTAAAAGAATAATAAAATTGCAATGAAAAGAAAAACGAATAATTTTAATAACAAAAGGTACCCAGCATACAGGTTTTAGGAAAAAAAAAATATGAAATTCGAGAATTATAGTCAAAATTCGAAAACCCTAATTTCAAATTGAAGTTGTTTCAGACAATTTTTACCAACAGGTAAATGTATTTTAAACTACAGCTACTAAATTTAAGAAGTGCAAAATACACATTACTTAACTCACCCAAGTTTCCCATACGACCAGTACGTCCAATACGGTGTACATATTCCTCCACATCTGATGGTAAATCAAAGTTAATAACATGTTTCACGTGAGGAATATCAAGTCCTCTAGCTGCCACAGCTGTTGCAACTAATATAGGCGTATTTCCAGAACGGAACTGTCTAAGGGCATCTTCTCTTTCTCTTTGAGAACGATCACCATGAATGGAAGTGACAGGGTATCCTGCGTGATGCAGAAAATCTTCCAAGGAATCAGCTCCCTTTTTCGTTTCAACAAAAATTAGAGTCAAACCTTCATCTGACGGATGACTTAAATCATGTGTATTGAGGATGTCCAGCAAGTTTGAGCGTTTATCGTGCTCTTCCACCCAAACAAGCTAAAATGAAAAAAAATCTAAGAATTTAGGTATTCTGCAAAAAAAAAATTAAAACATATAACTCTGAACCCAATACATATATACAAAATAGTACAGTACATCATAAAAGAACATGTAAATATGAACGACTCTGGAATCAACATAGGGGCTTTTTAGTGCAAAAAGATTATACAGGTACATGTACCTATACATAAAGTGATGTTGATGTCCTTATTTAATGGTAAAAAAAAAATCCTTGGATATTGGCATCTTCTAATGTTTTAAAAAATAACACGTAATAAAATAAAAACTAAATACTAACAAAATATGCTAAAGCAAAATTAATCGTGCTTGAATTTCATTATAATTTTTTTAAGCCAATGTGTCCACCCAGTTTTCAATTTAAAATATTATGAAGTACATAAATGCCCACCTAGCGACAGTTATGTACTTCATAATATTTTATAAAATTTGCATTAAAAAAAAATTACCGTAAGATTCTAGCACCATTAATTTTCCAGCCTTAACTGATCACCCTATATCTGGCAGAAACAAAACAAGAGAAATATATGGGATTACTGCTGCATATTTATTTTTACACTATTAGAAGTTAAACTTGATGACTTTTCAATCTTAATAAGGTACAGATGGATCTATCTGTAGTACTTTTTGTTGTATTTGGGATTTCCTATTACGTTTGGATGTCAAGACTTAGTAACCTATTCAACAAGCGAGCAATACAATTAGGTAATACACAAATTTTATGGAACAATGAACCTATGAAAATGCAATGATCTATAAGAAAATAGCAGAATTCCAAGTTTTATTAAATCAACCTGCTGTGCATCATGAGATACACCTGTATATATTGCTAATCTTTTCTGCAAATCCAATACCTTATTACTGCAGAACATTTATAGATTAGAAATCCTTACCTTAACAAATTTAATTTTTGATGGGTTTTTTTTTTAGACAAAAAGATTATTATTATAATTAACTATTAAGTAAAACAGGAGACTAATTTAAAATTCCCAATATATTAAATAAAAGAAATAGTAGATATTGCAGTATATGCTAAAAATATATTCCCAAAACCAGACAGTGCCTTTCAAAATAAGATAGTGTTGCAACTTAAAGTGGATCACAATGAATGAAATGGGATATTAAATAATGTAAAATTTCATATCCTAGAAGGAATAGTAAATTACTTTAAATTTGAAAATTATGCTGTAATTCATGAAAATAAATATCCTTTAACTTTCCATACCTTAAAACTAAAAATAATTATCACATTGGCACTTACGAGATTTTTTTACAATTTTTATCAGGGATTAATAATTACTGTCAATGTGACTCTACCAGTTAAATAGATAACTGAATCAAAGTGCACTATGCTGAACTTTGACCGTGCAAAAAAATGCTTCAATAAATTTTTATCATTGACCTCAGCATTCCTGATAATTAAACACTATTTTAACTATTAAAGCATATTCAGGACTCTTTTACCCATGAATTACTAGTCATAAAAAAACCGTTGCAAATTGAATCAATACTTCCACATCCAATTGTCAAAATGACATTTACATTTTTACTTCTTATACTGTACAATTAGTAATCAGATTTTGAGCATTTTGTCTCTCAACACATTTTTTCTAAGACAAAGTCACCGTGATAGCAAAAATATATAAATTTTAAAATAGGTTTTTTTCAAATAACTCTAAAATTATTAACTTAACAAAAAAATTACAAGAGTGCTTCCTGATCAGAAATTTGATTTTCTATATAATACCAAAATTTTAAAAAAATCGTACGAGAAGGGACAAAAATAGGTTTTTTGGAAATATTTCAAAAATGTCAAAATTTGAATACATTTTTTAAGACACTTTTTGTGAGAAATTTTATTTCCTATCTGATGGCATTTTCATTTTTTGAATATATTAAATATATTTGAGGATATTTAAGAAAAACCGTTTTCTTTAAGTGAGGTTTTTTTGCTAATATCTTCTAAACAGATTGCTGCACCGAAAATTTATAAGAACCAATAATACTCGCAGTTATACTACTAATCACATACTAAAACGAAAAAAATATAAATAAATAAAAATTTGCAAAAAGGGTATTTACCCCCCAATTTCGCCCCCTTCCCGATATCCTACTTACCCCACAAACAATAGGTCCCTTTGGGTAGTTGATATTTATATGTTTGCCAAATTTCAAGTTCATATATTAAGTCTTTCGAAAGTTATCGTGTTTACAAACAAAACCACAGACACACAAACACAGACAAGAAATTTGTTTTTGCTCAAATTTTGGTTTTTTGGGTTTTGGACCATTTTAAAGCGAATGAGCAAATAAAAATTTTTGAAAATTTTTTTCGCGATACAATACTTCCCATCCGTTGGATGTGGAAGTAATATGAAATATGTAATATGTAAATGAAATATGAAATGAAATATGAAAATATGAAATATGTAATGTGAATTATTTTACAGCTTGGTGCATTTTCTTACCTTCTGTGTAATATTTTCAGATGTGGAACCAACTCTTCCAACAGCCAAAAATATATAATTAATAAGAAAATCGTGTGCAAGGAGTTGAATGGGTTTGGGGAAGGTGGCTGAGAACATCAACGTCTGACGTACACCAGTTCTCGGCATATTCTCTTTCTCAACAATTCGACGTATCTGAGGCTCGAAACCCATGTCGAGCATTCGATCTGCTTCATCGAGTACCAAGTATTGGCAATATTCAAGGGAAATCTTTCCACGGTCTATCATATCCAACAGGCGACCTGGTGTGGCCACTAGCAAATGGCAACCACGGTCCAAATCACGAATCTGCTCACCAATTTGAGCTCCACCGTATCTGCAAGTGGAAGTATAAAATAAATATTGTTTTATCCACTTTGATGGATAATAAAAATAGGACAAATCTTAAATAAGAGATTTATATATGGTACTTATGTTATAAGTGAAGTATAATAGCGCACCTTCATACAATCAAGCAAACCAATAAAAGAGATAAGATTATTCATAAGGAAATCAATCAAAAATATAAAATTTTCATAAAGATTTAAAATCTTTAATTTAATCCATATTTTGTCTGATAAGTTTTTAAACCACTATTATACATAATGCACAATAAGCACATGTTATTAAAAAGCTCCCAATTAAGCCTTAGCCATTTCTTGACAGCTTATTGTTTTCCACATTGTGAATTTTGACAGTTTACAAGATTTACAAATTAAGTAATGTGTACGAATATAGTAAATTTTTCAATATAAAGAAAATGAAAAAAATTGAACAAGCAAAAATAATAGATTTTATCTTAAAAAGATGTAAAAAGTAGCACACACTTGAAATACACATTTGAACATCATTCCGTAAATTTGAGAGATACAGGCACTATTAGCGATTATTTGTGTCGAACAACATCTTGTCAGGAATCACCTATATGTAATGGGATAAAAATATATAATAAATTAAAGCTATATGTTAAAAATGTACGGACAAGGCAACAGTTTGTAAGTAGACTTAAGGGATTAGTTAGGCACAATGATTGATAACACTGTAATATAAATGAAATAATGTTTGAACTATTGCAATGTGATTCTTCTTTTTTTTTTTTGTTGTGACATAATTATGTAAATTTGCAAACTTTTACAACTGTTACAGATGTAGTTATTGTTAGATCGCACAGCTATGTAATGATACAGTGCGTTGGTGCACTGGATCAGTACGTTGGTGCACTGCTTTGTGGATTTAAGAAAACATTTTGCAAGAAGAATGGACAATTCTCAAATGAAATTCTCAAATTAATATCAATTGGTATTTGTCCATAACAAATATTGCAGGATTTGACAGTCTCAAATTGATATTTTTCATGACGTGCTGGTATACTGCAACATTAAAATTAAAGCTCACTCGCATTATAAGATAAGGTTGACTTTCCAGTGCTACATGCACAGGGTAAGCAGTATATACATTATATGTCCGCCGACTACCAGGAAACCCAGTACATCCGACATTCGTCGTAGGCAACCGACCATGTGGCCTGCACAGCTCCATCATAGTAAAGGTTTGCTATAAGTGCACGGTTTCAGATTTTCAAAGGACATTGGTTTTGAAATGAACTATTTAATACTGGTATGACAATGCATACCGGAAAATCACATTTTATAAAGATAATCAATTTTTTAAACTAATTTAAAACTTTCATTTTTCACATTTGTTAAAATTGCAAGGTAGGCGGTGCCTATCTTGCCTACTCTGAGGAGCCGCCACTGTGTGGAGTTGAAACTAAATGGCCCAGTGTGTACTTTTCAGTGTAATGCAATGAATGCCCGAAACGCAGAGTGCAGATGTTGACATTTTTCTTCTAGCAGTTACACTCATCGTAAAAACATCAAAACTGCTCACAAAATCCCTACATTCATTTAGTTTATACCCAATCGTTTTCAACACAGTTCTATGCAACATACAATCGCCATTTACACAAAACCGTACAGTACCCACACTTGCTACAATTTTAGAACCACTAATAAATAATAATTGTTTTCCATTGGTGAACTTGATATTCATAAACTAACTAATTCTACCCAGTAAAGAAAAAATATGAAAACAGCCATTTCCAAATTCTTAGTTACTTACACGACACAAGGACGAACTCTTGAGCGATAGGCAAACTTCTTGCTTTCATCATATATCTGTGTGGCCAGTTCCCTGGTGGGTGCCAGGACAAGACCCAATGGATGCTGCTTGCGTCTGAAGCTTCGACCCTGGTTGATGTTGGGAGGTCCATGTTCAAACATCTGGTTGAGGATGGGCACCAGAAAGGCGGCGGTCTTGCCTGAGCCCGTCTGTGCACAGGCCATCACATCTCTTCTCGCTATTATAATTGGAATCGCATACTTCTGCACCGGAGTAGGAGTGTCATAGCGTGCCAACGCAATGTTGCTGCGAATTATTTCTGTCAACTGTACTTCTTCAAACTGCAAAGAAAAGCACAATGGTAATGAGCAAGAAACTACAGAGTTACGTGTAAAATCTCATCATTCACAATAAAAGAGACAGATGTTGTGCTCACTGTAATATCAGGAATGCATCACCATACTTAGGGGTTATTTAGAAACTTGCAGATGAAACAATTAGCATCAAAAGGTGACTGTCAGTATTTAATTGTAATCGGCAAATCTATGCCGTTTGCTTTTGTATGTATATGTTGTCTTTTAAATAAGATTTTACACCAGTAGTGCCATTAGATAATTAATCTGCTTCAAATCTGTTTCGTTAAGTCAAACAAAAAAAAAACAAGCTACTATTACACATCATCTTTCTAAAGCTAGTAAATATATTGTTAGATATTCACAAACAGTTTATTATGAGAGAAATACTCTTAGACATGGTTTCAAGAACATATACAGGATGTTGCAGATAAGGATCATAAGCAGATGTATCTTTGGATTGCTTTGTCTCAGAGATTGGAAAAAAAAACATTCTTAAAAGAAATGAAGTAACGAGAAGCTACTAAAATGGTTTCAAGTTTTAAACAGTGGTACTTTATACATTTCCAGTAATAAAATTCAATTGTTTGCCTGTTTCAAATAAGGGTATATTAGAATTACTTGGACCTGAATGTATTTAAAAAATGACGTTTTCATAATAAAGGTAGAGGAGTTGGGAAATATAAAATTGATGCAAACAAATGACTGCTGTTTCAATTTGGATTATTAGATTTTAGTCTGGTTTGTTTTATACGCTATATTAATGCTGACGTAATGTGATGGCCATTTTTCTACGGTACGTCAAAGTCCTGGATCCCGACAAACCGAGATGTCATAACGTGTGTAACGGACCTCAGTGTTAGGTGCAATTTTGTGACTTTAAAAGAATATTTAGAAGTGTTACTGTGCTTATTTGAGTAGCTTACACTCCTTCGTTTTGCTTCACAAGTATTAAAAACCGAAATTACATTTAGTTTAGATCCTGGATCAAAACAAACCAAGAAGGGAGGTAAGTGTTTGGTGCAATTTTTTAATGTTAAAAGAATATATTATAAAGTATTACTGTGTATGTTTGAGTAGCTGACACTCATTCGCTTTACTTAGCAAGTATTACAAACGTAAATTACAATTAGTTACAATGTGGGTATTGCTGAAAAGGTTACCCTACAATAAGTGCGTGTGTAGAGCATTACAATTTACATGTTGTACCAGAAGACGGTAACGTGCTAGATGCCTGGATGTTTTTATTATAATGAGCGAGAAACGTATAAACTTTAAGCACTTATTTCAGCTTGTCTTTCAACAATAGATTGCAACTTAATGCAATTTCGGTTTGTAATACTTGCTAAGTAAAGCGAAGTAGTGTAAGCTACTCAAACATACACAGTTACACTTTAAAATACTCTTTAACACTAAAAAATGACACCAAACACTGAACACACATTATGAAAACTAAGTAGTATTGTGTAGAGCAGTACTAATAAAATACTTGTTTTTAATCCTATTACCAAATTTAGTTTAGGCAAAGCCAAATGTTAGCATTTCAACTGCTAGACCATGAAGTCAAGATTAATTAATTTGCATTTATGCTACACAATGATTTACTGATATATATATACATACTACATACGTACTATAGTTATATTGTAAATCAGACTTCTATTATCTTATGACTGAAACATATTTTTATTTATAGAATGTAGATAAAGTAATGCAATTCAAAATAAGGGTTCTTTATTTCTTGAAACTACAAAACAACCAACTAAAACGACTATATTCTAACACTTTTGTAGAACGTCATCTAGTTTAGGCTGGCAGGTGAATAAATGACTAAAAAAGCTTATTAATTTTAATTCTGGAGTACTATAATCCCTACTCCCTAAAGACTTGTCTTAGTTGAATTGAAAACTGCAATAAAATTATGAATTTTTGCAACATTTCGCGGCACCCCTGGACAACCACCATAGCTCTTTAGGAAGCCGCAGCTCACAGTTTGGGAACCACTGACTTAGTGCAAGGAATATGAGGTATACCAACGGGTGTAACCCAGGTTACTTTCTATACTATGTACAATAAAGCATTTTGTATAAAAACAAAATGCTATATAAATTTTCTGATTCTAAACCAGCATTCAAAAATAAGTTATTATGTAACACAAACCAGTCAGATACTTAAGCCTAAATAAACAGAGATAATAAGGAAGTAAACATAGGAAAGCAATGTTTACACATATTGCAGTTTTAATGTAATCTGATCACCACCATGCTATTCAGCTACTTAATGCTGCCTAATGCATATATTTCTGTTTAAGTACATAGATACCATTGAAATTTCGAAATAATATATTCTTGCCATTTGTTTTTTGTTGTATAATGTAGTCCCATGTATTTCTTCATCCCATTTAAAGTCTTATGTACAAGGTTTTGTCAAAGATCTGAAGTTATTTATTAGAGTTTTTGGTTTTTTAGATACAGGACATTCATTTTATTTCAAGATATCTGAACTTTATTACTTTATCTTAAAATTACTGTCATTTATAAAACTTGATAGGATGTATCTTTTGGTTATTAACAATTTTCATTAATGCTACCAGCCAATTACCTGTACAAGTAGCAGCATTATATTAAACGATCAAAAGAACTTGCCTGAAGTTCGATCGTAATTATATGAGCCGTGCAGTCCGAAGATATCATTATAATTGTACTACAGAGTGTACAATTATAATGATATCGAGGACTGTACGCCGAAATATAATTATATATTTTATTAGGTTGAATTATTTACGAAGTAATTAACAAGAATTACCTATTTAGGCTATTGCTTAGAAACTAATACACACCTATTTACCTGTTTTGGAAATTCCACCCCTAGAAGTGTGAAAATGGCAAAGAAAATTCATATGTGATTAATGAAATAATAATAATAATAAATAAATATGAAGTTTTTATCCAGGCCTTTGGTGAGAAAGTAACACATGTATGTAATATTTACTGTTTTTGAAAATACCTCACCTGAGCMTTTCAATGTTTTCGAAGTAATATMTAAACATTTAGGCTTTTAATTGAAAGTTGAAATATATACAACATTMGGTTAGAAATTACATTCCTATTTGATATCTAGCATTTGTTTCAAAATATTTTTATTTATGTATTAAATGTTTGGTATATACAATCTCCTTCGCAGGTAACAGCTAGTTATCAATAAAGCAAACCAGTACTAAATAGATGAAGTTTGCAAAATGTATTATAGTAAGCATCACAATACTGAAAAAAATATTACATTAGTAATATTCCTTCAAAATGTTTGTTTTAGTCTGCTGTCAAGAAAGAAACAAACAATATGTGGCAATATTAATGAAAGATGTCTAGATTATGAGTTTTGAATTATGGAATGTAGTTTGTTTGATACCTTGATAAAACTTTTCATAAATCAACACACAACTTCCAATTAAACATGTGGTACTTACAGATGTAATGTGACGTGGGATGTCATGTCCCGTAGCCTCAACGGGTATGTCTTCGTACTTGCTGAAGTTGATTCCCGTATTTCCGCTACCGAAGAGCTCTTGCTCCAATTTGGGATCTCTTGTTGTCGGAATAGTCCAGTCGTTCTCGTTTCTGCGGTCTCTGCTATCGTTCCATCTTCCGCCACCAGAGTTGTTGTCGTTCCAACGGCTGCCACCCGAATCTCTCGATCTTTCTGGTTCCTGCCAGCGATCGTTACGTGGCAGGTCACGCTGTTTATCCTGATATCTACCGCCTCCTCTGTTCCAATCTTCTCTTTCAAATGCGTCACCATTTTGGTAATTATCACGCTTGCCCCTAAGAAACAGCGATATTTGAAACTATGAAAATTATACAAATTGTGTAAGGTCATTGCCGTAAATATAATAATAACATTTGGGTTTAAAATAATATTATCTCCCCACATTATAATATAACTACGGCAGCAGCTGCCATTACCATGGCAATCCTTAGCAAATGGCATTAGATGGTGGGGCAGAAATTCATTCACTTGATTAATAATATGCAGTGTGCCTACAAAAGTTGTGTGGTCTCAAATGTAAAATGCAACCATCCAATATCAAAATTTTTAAGCCACATATGAGGTGCATCAAAAAATATAAATTGCGCTAAAAATAGGGTAAAGTGCCCTATTTTTCTTAAATATCAATAAATAAAAATTAAATAAAGTTGTTTCAGTTTAAAAAAAATATATGTTCAAATATGCAATCCCATCCATTTATCTTAAAATATCGGATTTGAGTATTTTTGCCACTCATCAGGGGGTGAACCACTATAAATTTATTATATCTAGATATGCTATGAAAACAAAGAAGTAAATGTCAAACGCTGATTAACGTAGTAATTGTAGTTTTATGCTTTCAATTTCAAATTTTATTTTAAGGTTGCACAAATGTGGATCAAATTTGGTCCGAGTTTAATCCGTGGTTGTTACTATAGCAACACCAATCAAAACACTGGATTCATGACGTTGTTGGGCAACAACCACAGATTAATCTCAGATTAACTTTGATCCACATTTGTGCAGATCTTCAGATTCAACCCCACTTAATTTTTTTTTGTGTGGTTACTTGAAGCAGAAGGTTTAACTTCAAAGATCATGTGAAAACATACCACATTTAGATATATAATGTCCAAACACCTCCTGAATGACCAAAAATTATGCAAACTAGATGATTTTGGGATAACAGATAGGACTGCATATTTTGTTATTTAAAACAACTTTTCTTAATACCAATACTTGATATTTAAAAAGAAATAAGGTACTTTACTTTTAGGCAAAAGTTATATTTTTTGGCACATGGTATATGGCTTAAAAATTTTTGTTTGATGGTTGCATTTTCATTCGAGCCAAGCAGAGCTATTTATATAGAACACCTTCTTGAAAAGTTAAAAATAAGAAAGTTTTCTGTAAGTTGCAAACTTTCTAGCCCTCTTTCTATGCTCTCACCAATATTCTATAGAGCTCGGATTTGAGTCCTGATAATAATAATAGCAGAACATTTTACCAACTTAAAATTAAACCCACAAAAACAATCTTATAACACATGAAAATAATTCTTAGAAAACATACCATACAGCGATTTAGAAAAACAATAATAACTACTAATATTCAAAGAATGGTGTTTTATGTTCCGAGTCATTTCCACTAAATGACAGGCTATCACAGCTAGTTGCTCACATAGTTTATTATCTGGTTATATGAAGCGTCTGCTGCCATAATAATGTTAAGTTTTAAGTAGTCTTTGCAAATGGCAGCTAGAAATACTTAGTCAGTATATACTTAAACAYTAACTGAAATGTAAAACTATCTGAAGGTGAACAAAGGTTTGACCATTCAGCAGGTGTATTGCAAATCTGCCAAAATGGTTTGAACTTGACTTTTATTGAWAATTCTAAGGGTAAACAAGTTTTMCTATTAATGACACATATTTGAGMTAATGACAAAATAAAGTTAATAGCATTGGTTAGACAAATAAGTACAATTAGTGGAAGCACCAAACTTAACAGTCTGTAATTGTATGAAACCACAGGCAACCAGTTTGTCTGTTAGGTGCAAAGCACATTTTTAACTTTAATAGCACACCATCTCAACTAAGGATGCATTATACCCCATTTCTGCAGATAGGGGAGGAAAAAGCTTTCCATGTTTCACATAAGTTGTGTATGGATAAAGCATTTTTAAAACATATTCAGGCAAATCACCAACAGATACTACCGTTTCCTAAGAAGATATTGTGGATTCAATCTAAAATTAAAATGTTCATTGAAATAGATATAGAAGTTTGTGATTCATCCATTTTGTTTGTATTGCGTATAATCATGCATTGGAAATCGTGATAATGTTTTCAAAACGCAGAAGCCAACTTTGACAGATACATAAAGAAAATCGATAACAGATGACATATGACTTTAAAAGACAACAGTGTGAGAATACATTTTAAAGCAATCGCTACATACTCTATTTTGTCTCAGGATAGATGATAATGTAATTATATCTATACAAGATTTTTAAGATTACTTTGAAAACAAATGTCTTTTTTTATATCTATGCATCTCTTAATATTTAATATAATAAAGCTTATATATGTTTAGATTGTATTTAGGAAGTGATTTGAAATACCTAGAAGCGTTCCAAAACAGTATTATTTAACTTCATGTTTCCTTAAAATAAATCGGATTTATAAATTTATTGTCAGAATCTGTATTTATAAAATGAAAGTGAAACATCATATTACCTACAAATTTGCAAACCCAGAAACTGAATATTTATAGGTACTAGTTGACCAGTTACTAATAATTCTAAAAGACAATGACCCGGTTGCACAAAGCGTGGTTACCCAAACTTTGCAAACCCACGATTAACAAGCAGTTGCCATGTCAGGTTAATCTTCTTTTGTAGCATCAAATTGTGTTCAGAACGGCAATCTTACAAAACTATGTAACTACATAAAAGCATTGTGAAGTGATGGCACCGATACAAAAGTGAAGCTAGTGCTAATAATTAATATAAAAAAATAATTAGTAGACTACAAAAAAAAGTCAGAAAAAGCAAGTGACACATACCATGAATTAAAAGAATTACTATCTCCTGGGCGGTTGTCTCTGTTATCACGACCGCCTCTATTATAACTTCCTCTTCCACTTCCTCCTCTTGATTCACCCCTGTCTCTTTCAGAACTATTATCAGAGGTGTTACTTTGCTTATTACGCAAATGAGGGGGAATATAACGGCCGCTTGAACTGCGACTCTGCAAGTCCAGACCAGCAAACTGAAAATAACAGACATGTTCATCGAGTAATACATCAGAAGAGTAAAATCATGTTATAAGCATGGACAAAAAGAATAGTGCTGAAGGTTAATTATGTAATCTCATAATCTCAATCGTTATTAAATGCTTGTTGGTTATAACGAACGATGACGGCTGTTCGCATCGATTATAGATGTCTAGCGACCTCCATTGTCGAAAGCTTCCGGGTCGGCGAAACGTGGATAATTTCTTATCCGCTAAAATGAAAGCTTAACACAAAGAATTTACCTGCTGCTCTAGACCTGATCCATTCTGATTGGGTGCATTACTCATATTACTACAAGTCAATACGTAAGCTAGAACTCTTTCTCTTAAAAAAGTCCTATAATTTTTCTTTCCACGATATATTATAAAGCGTTCTTTGGCAGAAGCACAAAAGGCGTTTATTTCAACAGCACGATGTCGACTTGCGCACTTCTAGAGTACCTGCTGGCAAATTAAAGATGAACTATGAAGATGGCGACCAGTCGTAGTACGGGTATTCTGTCGCTAGATGCTTTGCAGTAGTTTGATTCTACGAAAATTTGAAAAATGGCGTTAATGACATTTAACAAGTTTTCTTGTGGAGTTGATTAGCCTTTTGTGTGTATGAAAATGACAGTTTTATGTTTTACGAAAACAAAACGAAACAAACATTTTCAGTCCAGTTATATCTAATAAACAGCAAATAATCGTGACGACTTTTTAACTACCACATGACAGTAGGCACTACAGTCGAACGGTAAATACTACAGTAGTTATTATGCAGCAATCGACATTTTTTTATACAATTGATTAAATACACGAACGATACCGAGACCTTGGTGGCTCTTAAAAAAAGTTCTCAACATTTAAGCATCATTGCCAGTTCTATTATTTAATGAATGCGAATCAAAGGTGAAAATTCGCGTTCCACAGATCTTAGAAATATAACTTGCAAAAAGCGAAAGTAGGTATCCAAACATTCCGATGAATATTGAACAATCAATTCTCCCAGTCAGTGTCGCAGTACACATAATGGGGCGGCTTCACTTCTCTATTTTAAGCTAAAATCAACTCTGTATTTAAAATCTAAACTTCAGTTTAAGGTGTTATCGTGGTTACTGGGTTGATTTTAACTAACATCAACTTTAACACAGAAAAGAGAAACCGACCCAATTGTAACTTTAACCGTGAGGCCCGAGTGCATTTAGGCATAACGTACAACGGATTAACAATGGGCAATCGAGCGCTGGTTGGTTGGTTGGTTTGATCTTTGCGTTGTACTTTCAGTGACCTTCAACTTGCCTGTTCATTTAAATTGGTGTGTCGACTGGCGCGAAATGTAAATTTCAACCACTCTGAGAACTTTTTAGGGCTAAATAGTGGCGGGAAATWTWAATGMTTACAAAAGAGATGGGAGAGGGTACCAAATTATGAAACCTAACCCGGTGCTGCCAAATGTTGAGCAAACGTCACGGGTCAATTTTGCTTAAAGTCAAAGGACTTGTGGAAATGCATGTGCTATATATACTTACGTCATAAAGAAGGTTAGATAGGTTTTGATAGGTGGTGTAAAAGACAATAAGTCAAAAATTATAATATTAATTAATTAATTATCAACTGGGCCCCTCTGGCATCTCATTTGAAAGCCATTATATTTTCTACAATCTACATCATCTTGAAGTTCCTTCGCCTATTATTCTAACTTTTTAAAACTTTTGAAAGAAAAAGAAAGTTGCGTACCTATCAAATTTGAGTAATATTGCAGCTGAAGAATTATACCCTCTTTTGAAGATATA
Organism: Rhyzopertha dominica; assembly: GCA_025024175.1. Lineage (NCBI taxonomy): Eukaryota > Metazoa > Arthropoda > Insecta > Coleoptera > Bostrichidae > Rhyzopertha > Rhyzopertha dominica. The sequence continues at coordinate 12,288,216 of QCXZ01000001.1, forward strand.
TAAACACATATATTCCGTTTAAAAAATTTAAGATCGTGCTACCAATGAACTCGAAAGGCAAGCGATGTCAAGTCCATTATTTACATAAACATGTATAGTAAACCATAATAATAGTAAATTGAAATCTGATACCTGTTCATTCATTCATTCCAAAATTAGGTACCTAACATAATGTGATACTGCAAGTTTTTACCTAAGGCGAGTGGGAAAAGTTCAGAGGGTGATAGGCTGCTGATATTAGGGTTGTCACCCGTCTATTCCAGAAGACAGTCCTCTTTTCTCCCACTCTCACATATAGAAAAAGTTCTTTTTTTGCAGACCAAACTTGAAATCTAATAAAAAGCAACACCAATTTTTTAGGACAAATAAACTTATACAAAATGAAAAAAAAGACATGTTATTATTACTAATAACAGAGTCTATCGTAATTATAGTAACAATGATTAATAAATTTGTTAAAGTAAAGTACAATACAAATTTAAAATCAGTTCCACAGAATTGGCTTTACATATTTCTTTAAATCGTCGTGCGTTTGCGTCGCAATATGATGGAGCTTATATATTTCTTTTTCGTTCAGTATCGCTGCATCAAAGATTTTTTTTCATATATTGAACTTATTGAAATGGTAGGATAATGATTCCAGTCGATGCTCAGTGACTAAAATATAATATATAAAAATATATTTTTAATGTTGTTTTAGTATAGAGAATATAACATTGACTAAATTCTTTCTACTATATCCAGTATGATAGCACCTTTGAACCTCGTACCTACCACTCATGGTGCCATCATTTGTGGTGCCATCAAACCATCTCCGTTTACGTCATCATTTTGATAAATTTTGATTGTTATTATAGTGTCAAACAAAACAAAAACACAGTGCACTCTGCACGGTGCGATTTACGCGCATGCTGCCTATTTTGTAATTTTCCACCTTTTCCACAAAAAAAGCTGCGATATTAATTTATCTAGCATAATAGTATAATAAGTAGTACCTATACCCTGTGGTTAGTACCTGATGATGTTCTGTGAACAAGACAAGTTAAATTTGGAATGATCTCAATCAGTGATCTCAATTTCTCAATGGTTGAAAAAAATAATTCTGTAGTTGTTTGTGTATGTTTGTTGCCAGTGTGTTTCATTATTTGTTATCATTGATGATAATTGCTTAATAAGTAGCCACTTGTTATATACATGCAGACAAAATGTTTTTCTCTTTCATTGTATTCTAAAACGTTGCAGGAGGTTTCCAGAAAAAAATGTCAGTACAACATAACCTCGAAATATTTTATTTGCTTTTTGGTATTGTTACTTTGGCATTTGGAAATTTGCATCCGGTAGTTTTGATACCTGGTGATGGTGGTTCACAAGTGGAAGCAAAAGTAAATAAAACAGATGTTGTTCATTACATATGCGAGAAGACGACAACTGATTATTTCAACATATGGCTCAATATGGAACTCCTGGTACCTGTTGTGATAGATTGTTGGATAGATAACATAAAACTGGTATATGACAATAACACAAGAACTACCAGTAATCCTCCAGGAGTAGAAACTAGGATTCCTGGATTTGGTGGATCTGAAACGGTAGAATGGTTAGACCCAAGCCATGCTTCTGCTGGTGCCTATTTTAAGGATATAGGAAACACTCTAGTCAGTCATGGACATGTGAGGAATGTAACAGTTCGTGGAGCACCATACGACTTTCGAAAAGCTCCCAGTAAGTTGGTAAAAATGTAATTTGGTTAGAATTGTAGTAACACACCTATTATTTTTTGGTAGAAGTCTTATAAACATGAGTTTATTCAATTACATTTACTGTTTCTTTTATCTTCTTCTAATTGGCAATGTCGAGTTCATTATACCATTAGTTACGGGTGACAAAAATCTTTTAAGACTACTTTGTTTAATCAACATTGAGCTCATGTTGTCCATTATTATTCACATACAATATTTGTTCTACAGTTTTCTATACATTTTAACTAGCTTCAGCTGTCTATTTCAAAATACGAGGTATGTGTTAAAGTTGAGGAATAAGTAATGTCCATTTTTTCTTTCAAATTTAGAAAAGAAATTGTTTCTTTGGTATAAAACGTTTATTCTTTTTAAAGCATTGTAATTATTTCAATGGCTTTCTAGATATTCTTCAGATAGCTTCAGCCTATATTGAGATACTAATCTTGGTGATGGATGTTTCTAACTAAAAAGTGGACATTAAAATAGATGTATGTTTCGTTGTTTTAATCCTATTCTCAGCATGCTGCTAAGGAATCCAAGACAAACGAAAAGGCAGGTTACATATTTATTGTAAAGTACCCTGTGCACTTATTGTGCAAAACAAAGATCTATATTAGTTTATTGTTATTTTGTCTGATCACTCGTGATTTGTGAACAGGCTTCCGTATAATCTCTCTGTATGCAATATATTTACATGCACAGTCCCTATGTTTCAAAAGGATTAAATAATTTGCTTTTACATCGTGTGTCTGTATCCTGTTTATTTATTTATATTTCACAAGTCGACTAGAAAACTATAAAAATATGAGCTACATATTCCAAATTGTAAAAACCAGTGGCCATCATCAAACTATATTTAACTATGTATATTACATCCTGCAGATGAAAATCAACAGTACTTTGTCGACTTAAAGAATCTCATAGAAGATACTTATAACAAAAATGAGAAACAACCAGTGATGTTAATTGCACATTCAATGGGAGGCCCAATGTCTTTGTACTTTCTACAAAACCAACCTCAACAATGGAAAGATCAGTACATCAAGTGCTTAGTAACTTTAAGTGGAGTATGGGGAGGATCTGTTAAGGCCTTGAAAGTGTATGCTATAGGTAAGTTCATAGGGTGACAATTTCCTTGTTTTTCTGAAACAATGGATATCATGAAGTAGGTGTTATCATGAATTAATAATTGATAAGTAATCTTTATCTATGAAAAACAAAAGCAACATGTATATAATTTATAATTATCTGATTTCCTGGAATCATAGTAAAAAATGCATTCAATCAGATTTTAGTATTATCGGTACTCAGTTTAAAAAATGCAATCGATATTTTGTTCTTTAAAGATCATAATTGCTTTTCATGAGCCTTTTCATTAGCTATGTTATGTTATTATTGTTGCTATTTTGTACTTTTAGGAGATGATCTTGGCTCGTATGTCCTTCGTGAAAGTGTAATGAGAGAAGAACAGATTACTTCACCTAGTTTAGCTTGGCTTCTTCCTTCAAAATTATTTTGGAAAGTTGATGAAGTTCTCATACAAACTGAGAAGAAGAATTTCACTTTATCGAACTTGGAAGAGTTTTTCCTGTAAGACATTGTAAATGATGTACCTGCTTCAATATATACTTCACTTATTAACTGATTTTAGAGATATCTCATATCCCAATGGCTGGGAAATGAAAAAAGATACTGAATCTTATCAATTGAACTTTACTGCTCCAGGGGTAGAGGTCCATTGTTTGTATGGAATCGGCGTAGACACAGTAGAAAGGTAAGATTTTGTTATATACAGGGGGTGTTGGATTTTGTGTCAAATTCAGGCTTTTAATTTTTTTATGATTTGTAGTAACTTAGTTCCCTTTTAGTTGTTATAATTGGATTAAAATGGCCATGATGGTCATGACGCTGCTTTGAATGAGAAAAATTACTATTCAAATATCTTTCTTCTCTTGTTCAGGTGTTTCTTTTCATCTTGATGCCCACTTTGTAAGAGGTGTTTGAACCTTTTGGTCTTTTAATTCACTTCAAGGTGCTAAATGACTTGTTAGTTTTCCTCACTTGCAGTTTCTTGTTTTGCATGTATTTTAACCTTGCTTGAGTTACTTCTTCATGGTTGTTAATATGCGGTTTTCCCCAATACCCAAGATTCCCCTTCAATTAAGTATTTTCTGGGTATTGGCAGTTGCAAGTGTCTCACTATTTAGTTTGTACATGTCAGCTGTACAATGCAACCACCTATCTTAGTGGATTAGCATGCTTTTTTAAGTTTTCATTTGTGAAAAGTACAGTACTGTTTCTCCTACCATTGGAAGTGTTATTTATAAGAACAGTTGGTCAATTCCATATGCCATTCAGTGTAATTTTTTCATTTGAATTCATCATATATGAGTAGCTCATCAGAAAGATCTTTCATAAAAAATTGTGGAGACGTGGGATATTAATTATTTGTTTTAAACCTACACCTGTAAGATATTGAAGTTGTTACATATTGAGAATTTATGTTGGTCTAAATTATGTATATTGGTTCCTGTTGTTTCGAAAACAATGAGTAGTTTTTTGTATCAAGTTTATAAATCGCACATTTAATCAACTTGTTTAAATTTAATGTTGATTGATTTTAAGTGGTTTATAGCTAATGTAAAGTATGTTAAGAATTTTTTTGACTCTGACCTCATTTCTCGTTTATATTGTGCCAGTTTTTATTAATCTAGTATGTAACTTTTTAAAATTTTAGTCCCAGACATATGTGTAATTTGCATGACATTTCATACTGGAAAACTTTGTGATTTAAAGTTAAAAAGAAGGTAGGCGCATATTAAACATTTAAGGAAATCAATCAATTATTCTAAGAAAAACAATAGAAACTCTAGCACACGCTGCAATAAATAAAATAAGGGTTGAGTGTGGTTTTTAATCTAATTAAACTACAATAGAAAACCTAACTACACTAATTTAGAAAGTCTAAATATTGGCAGCTAAACTGCCATAATCAGTAGAAAGAGAAATTTTTGGAGGGTCAGTTACTTGTCTCATTTGATGTAACCCTAGTGTGGATATACAATTGAAATACCTTGAGTTTTTACTAGCTGTTAACAATGTTGATGACATCAAAATTTAAGAATATACCTATATGGTTGACCTCTTTAAGCATGTCCTAGAACTGTTTCCAGATCAACAATGAGTTTTTCGAATTACACGAAGGAACTGACACGGGAATGATGTGTCGATGATGTGTTTGCCATTTTTTGACACCAAAAAATGTACTATTTTTTTGGAATACTTAAATTCTGGTTCCATGAGCATAAAATTCACAATGGAAAGGACATCTTCAGGTTTTATATGCACTTTATAATCAAGTCACAACATTCTTATCAACATAAACTTTTGGCTTTGAACTTCCTAGTTAATAGATTAGTTAATTTTCCGTTATCACAATCTAACTTTGAAAACTAACTCAAGTATATTAAGAATGTTGCAGTTCATAATGGGTATACTCTAGTAAAACGGTAGGAAATTAACTTAGAAAAATACAGCACAAAAACAGACTTTGAAACGCCACCAACTATCTACGTTTAAATTCATCAAAATTCTTTTTTATTTTAGGCTTACAAAAGGATTACAAAGCATTAAAACCTTTTCATTTAAAGTTGGCTTTTACTGTGAATAATATCAAAACTCTTTTGGCAAACCCGAAGGATAAAGTAGATGAAAAGACAAATCAGGCATTTATGAAACACAATGTAGTAGCTGTAATCTTAAATATATTTGCCACACCAGATATTCCATAGGAGTTAGATTTAAAGAGCATATAGGTCATTACAAGTACGGACAACCCAGCCTATAACTCTTAAAAACTTAAAACTGCCTAGTAAAACTAGTTTCTAACAACATGGAACTCAAAACATGTGTTAAAGCATCTTCATTTAAAGAAATAAAGATAGTTTATTGAATTGAGATTTACTTCCATTTCCAAGATCTGTACTGATTAAGGTAAGGGTATCAATCAAACATGAAATTCAATGATATATATAGTAGTTTTCTGGAAGTTATTAAATACTAATGATAAAACACTTGTAATTAATGTTTTTCCGAATTTATTTTATGGCAAAGACAAATGTCAGTATTTTGACCACCACATGGTCATCTTCAGTGGCTTAACAAGTAGAACTGAATTAAAACAGTAATAACACTTAAACATACAGTTATAGGGGTGTATCTGTATCTTTACGTTGTGTTTAAATCTTTTTACTGTTTTAATTTAGTTACACTTGTTAAGCCTCTGATGAAGTTCGTGTGTCAATTGAAATACTAGCATTTGTCTTTGCCAAAAAATAAATTTGGAGGCAGTATTAAAATCAAGTGTTTTATTATTAGTATGTGTGACTCCTTTTTTTGATGAGAATAATATCTCATCTGAATAAATCCAGCCAAACATTTCAAGAAGACTCTTTCTACTGAAGATGGCAGCTTAGCTGCCGAAATATGTATTTATACTTCCTAAATTATTGCGGTTAAGGTTCTCCATTATAGTTTAACACGCTACAATACAAAACATGTTGCATTGTGGTGTGTAGCATTGTGTTTTGGTTATTTATTGATTTTTGAGCCACCAAACACACTCTATATACTTTATTTCGAAAAGGACCAAATGACTGTTAAAACCTTAACTCCATAATAAGAATCTATCTTCCCAAACTCAACAGTATCAATCACATAATTGTCATTTTTCTCTGTTTTAACTACTGTCAGATGCGTCCATTAACCCCGGCACAAATTGAGCTGCATTCATTAAATAACATTGAAATAATTTTGTCATGCTTTAAATTTTTCTAATCTGACTTTAAACTTAATACAGCATGTACCTACATAACTTGTAGTCAGCATGCTTATTATTCGACATCATTAAATTACACATTGGTGATAAAAGCTGTATGTTTAACTTTCACACTGTCTGCATGTAGTTACTTAGATCCTACTTCACCCTTTGTGCTCTGCGTTTTCATCTTTTATCGCTTTCTCAAGTCGTTTCTGTTTCTTAAAAAAAAGAAATAAATCCTTACTGGTTTCATGGTTGTGTATCACATTTGCTTATGCAAATTTTATAATGCAGCTGAATTTTGTTGAGCAGAAAAAAGTAGGCACTTATATTTTCCATCGTGAACACACACATTATGTAATAGTAAACTAGATCTGCATTATCTATATTACCTCCTCTTTTGTACAAAATTGAAAATTTATTTAAAATTTTATGCAACTTAACTTTTGGTTAAAAGGTATATCGTTATAAAAAAAAATTCCAGGTTGTATTACAAGCCAGGAACCTGGCTGGATGGTTATCCAACCTTAATAAATGGTGATGGTGATGGTACAGTTAATCGGCGGTCTCTAGAAGGATGTTTACATTGGACAACAATGCAGAAGCAGAAAGTCTATTCCTTGCCGTTACCCAATGTAGATCATATGGCAATTTTAAGAGATGTGAATGTTTTAAAATACATTTCAAATCTTATAAATACTGTTTAGATCTGTTATAGATTGTGATATTGTGTATATAGTGATAGCAGTAGTTTACTTTGATTAATGATACTTAATGTTTGAAAGTGGAGAATAATTAATTTATTTTGTAGGTTCTGTGTGCAGGAACATTTTGTGATAATTGTTTTATGTTTATTTTTGATTAATGTGTCTCTTATGGGTTTATCAAGGCACTTACCAAAATATTTTTTTTACATTTATTCCTACTTATCATTAATTTCAAATCATACTTAATTTATTGTGTAGGTGTAAATGTATTTATTCTGTTTTGCACGATTTTTTAGAACTTAGGCTTATCAGTGCACTTGTAATATTCAGTTAAATCCACTTTATTCAATAAAGTGGATTTAACTCGAAGCACAATTTTTAAGGAAGACTTAATAATTATAAAAAACTCCACTTCAAGAAATGGATCAGTTTCCAATTTTTAATATTCATTATAAATTTCAGTGGCAAGAATCTTCTACTTTATTGATAAACGAAGTAAGGAAAACTTCACTGGGATTTTTTATAAGTGTGGTGTTGTTAATAAGTAAATTGAGTTTTGTTGATTAAATGTTTTTACCATTTTAGAATGATTATTGCTGACTAAGTTACCCTATCAGTTGCGAGTGGCGCCTTGGCACAGGCGATATCAACTAGGCCTGCACAATTATGAAAATGAGCAACAATCGATAATTGATTGTGCAGAAATAATCGAAACAATCGATTAGTAAAAATAATTTACTATTCGAAAAGTAAACAAGTGAAAGCATAGGTAATAGATTGTTGTATTTGCTAATTCATATATCATTGATTACTACTGTTTAGGTTGTTATTATTTAAGAAAACACAATAAAATAGAAAAATTTACTCTATTATCTATCATTAAGTTTTAGTGTTACTGTTTTATAAAAGAATATGAAATGTTACAATGTCAAATATCTACATATAATTTTGAAGTCAAAATCAAAAACGAGGAATAAGCACAAACTTACAATGTAAATGTTTTATTTAGGATCACTATTCCTGTTCGTAGCTAAAAACATTAGCTTGCTAGCATGTTCAGGTGTTAATGATTTCATATACATATGTAATTATTTGCCTTCCTTTGCCAAAAATTCTTTCCGATGCTACACCTGTTGCCTGTACACATAAAAATTGATTCATTAACTTTGACAGATGTGGGTAAAAAGTAGCAACTAATTCTGATTACCTGATGTTATACTACTCATTAGGCATTAGTAAATTGAACCAAAACAGTCTTAATAAACTGTTGATTAACCGATTATTTTTCGCAGCCCTAGTATCCTTCAATGGTTTCATCAAAATTACTAAGCGTCCACTATCCCACCTAGGTTCGACCGGAAATGCTACCTAAGCAATGTTGGCCGTAAAAAAATTAAATTGTTCACTTTTATAGGAGTTATTTATCAACTGTTGAAGAGGTAAGAATCAAAACACAATTATATCCCAGATATTCTAAATTCTAGTCATTTCAAATGCTTGTTGTATTTTGGTATTAATTTCTTCATAGGTAAGTAATTTATCTATATTTTAAGATTTAAGACAAACTTTGTGTGTGCATTGGGTCTGTAGAACGGATTACATGAGTATTTTCTTCACTACACCTAAACTACACTGATGAGCTATAATAATAGCGAATTAGATCTATCTGTAAGTTAATTTTGAACAAACAACTGCCACAGTATATTGAGGAACCCTGTAGTTCGTTGGAGAATTAAACACTGATAAACTATAAACCATCATATACACATCTTCGTTTTGTTTTGTCTACTAGAATGCCAACATTATATGGAATTTCTACCTGTTTACCATACAATCACTAAATATATTTAGTATGCCACTGACAGTGGCGCTACCTGATTTCTTCAAAAATAGTTGCTTCCTTCCAGCTACTGCTATAGACTGCCATAAACGGCCAACCCCTAGCAGCATGGGTCCTTTGTAGCACTTCTTTGACTTATAAACCGTTTCCTCATTTTCAGTTTTAAGAATTATACAGGGTGAAACACTAAGCATCTTAAAATCCCTTTTTAATCGTGTTTTGAGGAGAAAGCAATTTTAGATTAATTTTGCGGGGAAATTAACTAAAAACAATTTTAAATCCTGAAATTTTTCAGTTTGACATCACTTTACAAATAAATGTGAATAAAAGTTTTGTTTCAACATTTTTTCTGAATAGTTGCCATGGTAACGCTACTGTAAAAATAAATAACCGACATTCTTAGATGTCACATTTTAAAACGCCTCAATCAAATTTAACGAACTAGGACTTATTTTAGAAGCATTTTCAGCAAGATTAAGATTTATCAAAACTGTTCCAATATTGATTTCGTTAAGTATGAGTGGAGATTAAATAGGACAATACACATTTTTTGTCGTATCATTATGAGAGAATTTTGTAGAGTGGATGCCTTTACATCTGTTTTGATTGTCAGCATGGCGTACCCTGTTTTAGGCTAACTGCAGCATTATGCCACATATTCATCTATGGTGATTTGTAACATAACAAATAAGATATTTAATTTTTCCACTACAATATCATCAATAATTATAATTCCTGTTTAAATCACATAAGTAATATTTTGTCAACAAGTTTAAAAAATTATTAATTACATTTATTACTAAACAGTGCAAACAAAATTGATTAAATCAGGCAGTTCATTGATTATGTGTGGTATATACATATAGCATATATACTATTTTAGCAATAATTTCTAAAGCAGAAAAGCTATTAACCTCGAGTTTTCAGCACTGTCTTTCTTAATTAATAACCTAAAAAGCAAAGAGAATAATGGCTTCACCCTATTCAATTTTCTTGAGAAATTTAAAAGAGAATTATATTTTACAAATAGCACAATTTTGGAACAGTTCAGGATAAATATTAGCTAATCTAGTTGAAAATCCTTCTAAAATGAATTTCATTGAAATCCACTAAGGATAATGATCCATGCCATCTTTCATACTACAAAAGTGAGTGGATCCAAATCTAACTGGTAGTTGAGACAGCTTACAGGTGTATGATTTGTATATGGGAAAGTTAGCTTAATAATTCATTATTTTTGAATTTAAAACTATTTAGATGCTACAGTTAAAAAGGGAGACAAAAGATGAAACGGCGTTTCTTTCCCCACAGGTACAGAAAGAAATACTAGTTTCGTAAGTGATCTTATTTACAGTGAAACACATGTATTGATCATGCGATAGGAAGACATGACATATAGAAGTATTTATTATAAGCTTTCAATATGCTCTGAGCAAGGTACAACACATTATAGGTTAGGTGCTTTATATTTAAATTAAGTACTGTTTTAAGTGTTTTTGAACTCATCATTTTAACAATCGATTAGATAAAATTTAGTCACATACAGCAGACAAACAAAGAACTGTGGTAGTACATAAGCATCTTAATTGTTATATTATGATAAGTATTGCTATTATATGGTAATTTTATATTTGCAACACTAAATTGAATGGTTGGTATTTTATTTGATTACTTGAAATGAAAATAAAACAACAATTACTTAGTAAAAAATAATGTGTCACACTGTTATTAAGTTTGTTCAAAATTCATCCACCTGTCATTGTGCACCACCTATCGGCATTTTAAGAATTTGAATTTGCTCTCAGAAATAGCAACAGTACCAAATCGGTTTTCTGGCATCCTTAAAAAAAGTAATGGAGTTATCTGTTATAATATTACAAGCGAGTGATAATAAATAGGAAATAATTCAATAGAACTTCAAGAAGATTAGTTTCGGACTTTTTTTCCCTTCAATTTTATCATTGATTTCGTCAATAGACAATGTGCTTAATCTATTCCTGTTCATTTTCACAAATTATGACAAACTTCAAGTTTGAGAAAAACGTGTTGACAATGAATAATAGCGAAGTACTACAAATCATTGTAGTGATAATAACCTCTTGTGATTATGGCCAGTATAATAGTGTGTTGATTGGCTAAAAGGTACAAACCTGGGATGAAATTAAAACTTTCTGTTGGTTTTTAGAAACGTCAGAAAATAATCAGTAGTATTTAGCTATGCAATATCGTTACCGTGATAATTACAGAAAAATATTGAAATAAAACTTTTAGGTAAATAATTAGATTTTTAAAAGTCTATATCCCATCCACAATTTTATCTGTAAATGTTGAAGCTGTATACATTTATTTGTAATGTGATCTAAAATTTTCTTAAGTCATAGGGGTACAGCTGCGCCTTCCAAGTGCTAGCAGCTTTGGCAGAAATTTTACAGAATTTGTCCATAAGTGAGATAAATTGCTGGGCCATCTTCTAAATGTTAATCCAAAAAGACCTTCCGAGTTAACTCCATTATAAAATTATAGATAACTAATATAACTGTGACAGTGAGCTAATAACAATGGTGTAAACCTTTAAGCACACTCAACTTTCATGCAACCACATACTATCACTGGGCCAGAGAGCACACGGTTAAAGTCACCAAACACTATTAGTCTGTCAAATGGAAATCGGACCACTACATTTTGAATTGTCTGAACTTATACTAGTCATCAGGAAAATTAGGAGATGTATACATATTTACCACCCAAAATAAACTTTCTTCAACTCACATTACACCCAACAAATAAATAGAGTTTTGCTGATAAATGGCATTTTCATATTTATATATGAATTTATATATATCTGAAGCAAACAGTTTTTTGAGGACCCGTGGTCGGTATGGTGTGCCAAATAAGTGACAGATTTTGTGGATCTACAACGTGTGATGTCACCTTGGGCACAATATGCAAAACTGACGTTTGTCTTGGGCGAACATTTTCTCAACTCGGATTTTTGTGTGGTTTTGTGCCACAATTCTGTTAGCAGGTAGTGCCTTTTTCATCATTTGTAAGATACCAATGTGTGAAGTGGCGCAGTGCACTAATTATAGAAGGAGAACAAAAGGATTCATTTTACATCACAACAAAACTGTTGGAGCACTCCCCGAGAACTTGCCGCAACCTGAGGATGCAATTGCAGCCGAATTTCTCCCAACTAAGTTGTGATTTTATGAAAATGTGAATTGATAAACAGGCATACACAAAAATCATAGGTATTGGGACAAATAAAAAGTTCACAACAGCTATTATTTAAATAATACTCTTAAAAATTACATAAAAACTTTTTATTGAACTTGTCTACAGCTGAATATTATCAAAATCATTTTTTTTGCAAAATTTTACACTAGCAGTCACCCCATACCAATAACCTAAATAAAGTAGATATAATCTTTGTGCTTATTAAATCAAAAAGCAAAGAATGACGCTCCTGGCAAATGCTTTTTTTTGCAGTTAAAAAAAGAAACGTGTAGTTTATCACATACAACAAATACTGTTGTTAAGCGCACATAGTACCTTCTAAATTTTGTTTTATCTCGTATTAGATGTTATTTTGAGGTTCTCTTCTTTGACAAAGATTACAGGCATAATCGAAAAGTCAGATAAATAATTTTTTGTCAGTGTTTTATAGTGACAGTGATCTATCCAAAAACATATTATCTTACATTATGGACGTTGAAAGCATTTACCGCCTTATTATTAGTTTTTATTTGTCTATGTTCTGTAAGACATACTTATTTTTGTTTAAATAATAACGGTTCCCTTAATGTTTACAAATTTTCTACATTTAACTTTGTAGGTTAATAGCTTTTTTCTCACACAAAACTCTTCCTTGTGATTTTCAGAGCAAGTATATAAAATTGCACATAGTAATATAATAATATTAGGTTAACTCACCTGCTGTCGATTGTAGATTCCACATTCCTTTAGTTTTTGACAGGAGTTTAATAATAAATGCTACCTGACCAGTATATAAAATAATTTATAAATCCTGCCAGAATATTAGGTGCAAGTAGTAATTTAATTTTAGTCATCTTCACAATTCTCACAGGCAAATCATGTAAAAGCACAGCATGAAAAGACTGTATGAAACGATTCCATAAAAATTAAATCTGAATTAAGTGTTAAATATATAATATTGTTTTTGATAATACATACAATTTAATTTAAATAAAATTATTTGTAAAGAGACAAAATGGAAAAATTGAGTACATTTTAAAACAATTAACACAACCATTAATGACACGTTAAAAATAAATCTTGATCATCAGTATGGTATTACACTGAGTCAGTAACATAAAGAATGTTACTTGCATATAATTATTTGAGTGAATCCAACAATTGGTCATACAGTTTTTGTTTCTTGCTAGGGGTATAGCTATACACAAGGAGGAAGAATAACAGGAGGGAGCGTCGGTTTGAAAAACTGGTCACGCGTGCCAAGAGGTTTAGGGCAATAAAAGGTGTTTCGTGACTACGATTACGGCCTGTGGTTGTTGAAAACAAGCGTGTGCCAGCGGTTTGTAGAGAATCCCGACTGCGCAAGTCGTAAGAGAGTAATAAAAGGTGTCTGGCGTGGTGCAAAATATTTTACATTGGGCTTACGGCCACGCTCCCTCCTGCTATTCTTCCTCCTTGGCTATACAGAATATAAATGCACACATACTATAATAGATATATTTATATTTGCACATAAACAACAGAATACTTTACATTCTTAGATTACTAATTTTTGGTACTTTATATAATAATTTATGTACACTATATAAATAAATGCATATAAACTGATATAAAAATTAAGATGAGTTCAACTTAAAAAAATACACATCTTGTTCATGGTGTCGGAGGTTACAAAATGTTTCAGGCAATAATTTAAATACCTCTGTAAAACTGTTGGTAGGTAATCGACTTTAGAGATCTCGATATAGTTAAATGTCATGTATTCAAAAGACGTCCCCTGGAATCTTCATCTTTAGAAGACGACACATAAAGATAAAACAAGGCTTACCTCCAAAATGGTATATTTGTTTCTGTTGCTTTTAAATATGCATACAAGCCAAATAAAACCGTACATGTAGCACACAGGAAACCATACTTGTTGCGATAATTTAACATCAACCATATTGGAACAAAATCGCCCATCCTAGACCATATGGGCTTGTGCCTATTCAACCTTCTTCTCATCCGAAGTTCCTCAATTTTTCTTTGCTTAACTCTGCAAGGGAGAAGCAACCATGCAATATGTTTATAGCTTTTAAGCACAAAAACAACCATTTCACATTTCATATCCTCACTGCTCTTGCTTTATTGTGAATAACACAGTATAAGGAATAAGTTGATTTATACAGAGGCCAACATAAATATGAACATTTCCAAATGTTCTACTATATTACTAAAAATTATATTTTTTAAAAAAATATATTTTAGCAAAATTATGGGTACTTTACTTTTAACATTTGAATTACTTAGCTATAATGATATTTCGTGGAGAGAGTGGTCCATTAGCATTTGTGGCGAATCGTTTGAACAAAAGAGTTAAAACTATGGTATCTTGGGTTTCAATTAATTTTACCTATGTATATGTGTAATGTGGAAATTCTTATTTTTTCTGCATTTTAGATGTGTAGCTCCAGTATGATAAATACAAAGGCTATTTTTTCCAATCTCTGAAGGGTTATAAAAATAAGATTCTTTTAGCTAAAAGAATTATTTTTGTAAATTAAGTTATTAATATTTGAAGTTGAGTAAAGTCTAACTCGTTTTTTAACAAAATCTCCAAAGCAATTAAATCATTTGTCATATCATGACACAGGCTTTTAGATGCTTCTTCAAGGAACTGTCGCCAACTCGGTGAAGTACTGGAACCCTTCTTTGGTGACGTAACGTTGTCTGCCCAAAAATACCTTTAATTCTTGAAAGTTAAATATTACTGGTGCCAAGTCCGGACTATATGACTATCTGCAGTTGGTCGCGATGCACACAGCACAACACAGACATGCATTTTTAATATATGATGGAAGGTCAAAAAGTTTGTTATCATTGTCCTTTGCTTCATGATTAAGAAGATAACCCTATGCCACCACAGAAAAGATCAGAAAAGTGTCATAATAATAAATGCTTAAATGGTTTTGGCGATTTTGTGGAGAAATGAGTAAGACTACTCAACTTTCAATAATAAATATTTTTATATGTAAATAGATTTTATAATTATAACCCCTCAGACAATGAAAGAAGCATTCCTCATATTATGTTTATTTCATTCAGTTTCAATATTTTTAAACTTTTATTTTTTACTAACGGTCTAATATTTTTGAAAAAATAAAAATTTTGTTAGTTTTACATGCTTCAACAAAACTCTCATTGCGTAATTTCATATTTAATAAGCATGTGGCTGTAGTGACAGTCAAACCAGTAGCTTTACTTTTCAACAGTTGGTAACACTTAGCAGCCACTTTTCGTACCTACTGCAGATATGCATTTAGCCTGATGTTAGGTATTTCCATGAAGAGCAAGCTTTGAGAATTTGATAGGGAGAATATCCCCTAGTTAACCCAGACAAATATTCCACGAAGTTGCTCTGCTTCTACTGAAGATGGCAGCTTAGCTGCTGAAATATGTGTTAGTTAACCTAAATTAATGCGGTATGGGTTTTTCATATATCTTTTAGGTATTTCCATATCTACTTCTTCAGCCCAATGACGAGGCATATTTTTTAAATTATTTGTTACTAAAGATAGTGAAGCGGCTGCTTTACAGACATTTTCAATTAAAAATGTAAATTTAACTTTTAATATTCAGTAACTTTTAGCAACAAGCTAGCTTCAAATCTCATTCAATTACAAGTTCTACTCTTTTTGAAAGTTTCGCAAACATTATCTTGAAAAGTTGTCATAACTTTGAGTTAAGTCTAATAAATTAAATGCTAAAAATTAACCCAAGAAACCAAAAAGATCAGTTAGTATCGATTACCAATATAACGGAAAGTGTTTCAAGTTTACCATTATTTTAGTTTAATAAACCATCCCAAACACCCGAAGAAGCCAAAAGTTTGAGCTCTCTCATTATGTATAAAAATTTGCAACAAAGATCTAATAGGCCACTCTATGGAATACCACATATACATATATTTGGAAAACACATATTATAACAATTTCTGTCTAACAGCTTTTAGGTTTTGCTTACTTTGGTTGTGTTTTTAATAGATCAATTAATAAATAGATTATTGAGCATGTTTGCTAAGTGTTAGCAGAATTGCCCAAATTAATTTTAATTGCATTCGTATATTATCAAATCATCATAATATTATAATAAAAACCTGTATGTATATTATATTATTAAAAAATAATATTATGATTAAAGAAGTAATTATATAGTATTTACAAGCCATATACATATAGATAGGTATTTATTAATAAGCATCAACAATTAGTTTCATTCGTAGATATGAACTAATACACTAATACAGCAGAATACAAGCATAAAAGGAAGAAGAAAACAACAACATGAATTACAAAATTTTATTGCTACACAAAAGGAAAAGGAAAGCATCTATTATCAAGCCAGAAACATTCAACCAGATCAATCAGTGCTATTTATGCTTTTTTTTAGGGATAAGCATGTGCAAGCAAATCAAACTAAACACCAGTTGCAAGCAAAGAAAGCCTTTAACAAAATTAAATATCTGCTGAAGAATGTAACTCAATCCAAAACCTACGTACTCTTTCTGAACTCTTCTCTTGACATCTCTTTCCAACTTCTCAGGTGGATGCTTTTTGTACAAGTCAGAGGCTCTCCGTAAAATTACTTCAAAGTCTAAATCGTCGGGTATTTGAGACAGCAAGCAATGGATACTTGCCATATCACAGCCCACTTCAAAGACCTCCTGACGACGTTCTATGACTAGAGAAGCAGCCACATATAGTGGCATTAATGGAGGCGAAGCAAGAAAGTAGTCATACAGACGTACTACATCACGATACTGATTAAGGGAATGGCCAAACCAAGTGAGATACCATGGGAGAGCGAACATTGTTCCTACTTCCGCACTAAATAATAATAAGATTTATATTATTGTGATAATAAAATCTACAAACATTACCTTTCCATAAAATTGTACAAATCAACATCAGTTCTTTGCAGCAAGGGGTATATGTAATTCATTCTATATGATGTTTTTTCCATTGTAGGCTCCATGCATTCACGTAAATGATCCGTACTTAATCTATCCATTATTCTAAATGCTACCGCTTCACCAACTACCAAAAGAAATGTTACCGCGACATCATGATATCCCTATAAAATATGAAAAAAAAAAACAATTTTAAAAACATATGTTAGCATAAAATCATAGTAGGGTATTCTTATAGATATTCTGCAAATAATTAATACCATTCCATACTACAGTTGTAAAAAAAAGTAGTGAAACGACGAGTTTCTTGATTACATACAAAGTGACACTTTTGATGTGACTAGGACGTAACTCAGCGCATTACAGTCACTCCCATTAAATTACAATAAACGTGAGGATGTGAATTGCTAAGATGTGCTAAATGAGTGATTAATTTGGAGAGATAAGAGCGCATAGTTCCACCTTGTACGGGTAAGTATGACAGTAATAAATATATTCAGTATTAAAAAGGCTGAATGAGTGAAAAAAAGTCATACAGATATTCCATGCAACGTCGTTTTACGTTTTATTAGGCACAGAGTCATTAAATTAAATCATGTGTATCATTTTAATGTTTTTTTTTTATTTTTCAGTTCACCGTCGTGATTACACTTTTAACGCACTGATCACTAGTATGCTGGGATTGGCAAATTGTTACAGTGATCTTGATATCTATCATCTGTCCTATAACCAGTGGAAAGCATGTTTGAAAGTGCTGTAGTATTGTAGAGTTGGCTGAGCTTGCTCTTGATTTGTTCTTTTGTAGCTCATTATTAGTATTTAAGCTATTGTTATACTTTTCGTGTACCTATTTTTGTAAATTGACTGTTGCTGTTGGGTTGAGTTGATGCATATTTAATCTGTAAGATTTTTTTTTTGCCTTTTGTAATGAAATCAATGTTGCCATTGTAAATTATTTAAGTATTAATATAGTACTAAGTGTGGTATATAATTACATTACTTATAATTTTATTATAAAATTGGGGATTTCCAATCAAATACAAGTTAAATTAAATTACTGTATAATGTTGCATTGAAAGATGAAACAAAACACAAAGCACTGCACGTGGTTATTCGCCTATCAGCCTGATCGCCACGAACACAGTAACAACAATGAATAAACCGGTTTAACCGGTTCTGAAATACTGACGTGCCACTGGTCTGTCACTGAAGATCGTCACACCAGATTTCAGTCGCTAAAACAGGTTCTGTGCAGTGACGTCTGTGATGACCTATTACCTTCTCATTTGGAATAAATTATACCATTTAAATGCAACTTCAAATTTTGTTTTTAAATATATAAAACACAAAGAGTTTGTAATTTTTTTGTATAATTTTAAAAACGCCTTTTTATCTCCAAATATTTTGATATTTTAAGGTAAATTCAATTCAATTTGAAAATGGCAAAATAACGTTTATTCCTGTAGTCCGATTATGAGGCAGCATTTAGCCTCGAAACCAGTCACCTTAAAATATTAATAAATATGGAGATAAAAAGACTTTTTTATACTTACATATAACATAATTATAATACTCCAAAGTGAAGTCAATTTACTATTTAAAAATTATTTTATTTAAATATTTCTCAAATTTGTTTCTTAAAATTTTGTGTTATGAATAAATAATTTTCTGATATTTCATATTTAAAAATATGTTGCGAGAATTTATTAGTTTCCTAATTTTAATGTTACATGAATTTGTCCGCTCTCTCTTTCGCGTGTCTTGTAAATTCATGTAAGATTAAAATAATTAGGAAAGAAATCCACATAACATAATTTTGAATACGGAATATTAGGGAATCATAAATATTCGTGTGAAATAAAAAGTCAACAAACATGTTATCTAAAAATTTCTGATAACTGAAATGAAGTAATTATTATTTTTTTTTGTTTTAATTAGGAATTCAATTTTAGATCAATGAAATCAATAAAAATAAAAAACATGCAAATTAGCCTTTTTAGGACGCATGACTTCCGAAGTGACAGTGGAAGGACATCATAAAAACAATGTATCTTCTAACGTGTTGTTATAAGAACGTCATTACTTAAATGCTAACGTCAGTCACTAGAGTTGAGACGTTCGATCCAATTCAAATCAATCAATTGCTAAATTCGGATCATTCAAATCGTTCATGAATCATTACAGAGAACGAGTTACTGAGCTGTTGTGCCCCTCGAAAGTCTAATTGGATGTCATAATCCTAAAAAGCCTAATGATATACATGACTTTGTGTCTAATAAAAGGTAAAACGATGTACTGTAGAGTAGCCTCTCTGTACTGGACGTCACCTTTTTCTACTCATTCAGTCGGTTTAATACTTTGTAAAGTAAACATATTTCTGTATTAGTATCACTCTAGTATTAAAACTTAATACTTTTTTATTAAATCATTATCAGGGTATTTCCTGTTTTATTTTACATTTATAAAATGTAGTAGTGTTCATATACTCAAACATTTGCATTTCACTTTAAATTTCATTAAGATAGTACATCAAAAATAATAAGCAGAATTCTCTTTTTTCAAAGCTTATTCCTATAAAAATGAAAAACTAATTATTCCAAATAATGTTGTATTTAAGAAACACATTTTGTCATGGATTACAAAGTTTTTTATCCTGGGCATCATAAAATGAAGCAGGTCGTGTTAGAAGGCAAATGCACACAAACGATTCTACGCCTCTTTCATTTTTGAAATGCTAGCCTTCCAGTGTATCTTCCAAAGGGCCCAAATAAGTGAAACTTCAAAGCAGACAAATTTGGGTATAGGGTGGATGTTCTGAGGGCTCCCATTACACTTTTTCTCATTTTTGTTGAATCTTTGTGAGGCCAAACATCAAATTTCGCATCTTTATGTCATCCATTACAATGTTTTGTGTATTTTGGATTGCTATTGCAACCTCCAATGTGATTTTAGAAATTGTTAGGTGTACTTGAAGTGCTTTATTGCTCAAATATATTATGCTGCTATTTCATGGTAGGCTACATAAAAATTTCTTGTAGCACATATTACGTTAAAATCTAATCATAACTCGTTACAAAATCTTTACTGGTACACTTTTGCACTGAAATGCCATCAAAATGTATTGAAGCAGTTCCTGACATTTGCATCTAACGTCGGAACAATTGCATTATCACACAAAAGGTGAGGAATAATTCAGGTAAATATTTGATTTATTCTCATACAAAAGCTTGTATTTTATTATATCATTTACAATTAAACTACTTGAAGAGTGTCTCTTTTTAATCCCAAATATGGTCACAATAGAATAGTCATCTATAAACTAAAATAAAGTTACCTACCTATATGTTTAATAACATATGCAAGACTTCACAGAATTAATTAAGTTGTGTGATAGGAATACATATTTTTTTGACACAATATTAAATACATAACTATAAAATTTAATTAGGTTTCAGATTGCAAGTGTGCAAATATGAAATATTGAGTGTTTGTACCTACCTGATAATACCTAAGATGTGGATGTTTCATAATTACTCTTAAGATTAGAACAGTCAGCTGATCCTGTAATGCTAAGCGCTGTTTTAATGGAATGCCTGGAGGAAATCTTTTAAGAGACCTATTAACATCTAAAACCACCTGGTTGTATTCTGGATGATCACTCAATTCAGATAATGAAGGTGCCTTTTCTTCTGGATTCGGATCTACTTCTAATAACAGTGGCCATATTTTTCTCCTTAAATCATCTATTAAATAACAATATATATGATTTACGTTAACAATACATAATTACTAAGTCCATTACCATTAACTAAACCGTATTCGCTTATCGCAAATGCTTGCCATGTTTTCTTCTTCTTTTTTTTATCGAGAGCATCTTCAATACACAGTCTCTTTTGCTTTTCTTCCTGGGATTCGATAATATCATCAAATTTTAATTTAGAGCGAGTGTCATCTACATCATTTTGACTCTTGGATGCTAATTCTGATTTTCTCTCTGTGAGAGAATTATATTCATTTAAAAGTGACAATGATTCTTCATGTTCACTGTTTTTACCACCATCATGGCTTTTCATTATTAACAACTCTTATAAGAATCAAGGTAATATAAGAAGGGCAACTACTTCATCGAATTAATTTACAAATATCAAACACAATAACCAAAAACTAAACCTGTAAAGAAGTTGTCAATTAAACCATAATAAAACGTCAAGATCAGCTGTGATTCTGACGTTCAATTCAGTGTTGCCAGTGTTCTTTAAAGTATAGAAATCAAGTTAACAGATATATTCCATATACGAGTATGCAGATTTAGATACTCTGGTATAGATACCAGATACCGTCAGATACCTTATTATGTATCTTCCAATAAATTTACCTCCATATCATTTTTACGTCATTGAGTGTAGAGTTCTATGACTCGCATGCATGATATAAGTATATCGTCATTATATGTCAAATTATTATGCTGTAAAATTCTGATATTACGAATGATGGAGCCTGAACACCAGCAAATCAAGTGTACAGATAGACAAATTGAAGATATAATAGAAGCCAGGAAAAAAACGGGACAATACGACGTATGTACGCAGTCAAGCACTGTTTCATCTTGTCGTTTCGCATACTCCGCCCCATCTCCAAACTTTAATGCCGACAAGATGCGACTGGATGAGCCAGTTTGGATGAGCGAGGGCGAAATAACAAACCAGGCAGAATGCGATTCGTACGGAATAGGACCGACGGACTCTGAAATTACAGTCGTTAGAGTAAAGCGAGAAGGTATGCGATACAAGATGAACCAAAATAATTGGGATTTACATGATGATGCAGTACCAGGCGATGGCAGGTATTTAGGGGAAAGTCCCTCTTTAGTCAATCTGGTTACATTGGTTGGACAAACAACTCAATCACCGCAACATTCTCCAGTCGAAGGAAGTGAATATTTAGTACCGTTGTCTTCCTGGGAACCGTGTGATAAACCACACGAAATCCTTAATACTCATAATGGAATAGTAACCGAATCGGAGAGTCAAACCACCCATGCAACAGATAGTATATGCAATATAGACCCATTATACGTTTCTAATAGTTCTACGAAAAACGTTGAAGCCTCTAATAGTAGCAGCAGCGATCGATCTCTATTGGGGAGATTTTCAAATTTCTTAAAAAGATATAGAAAGCGGAAAAATAGCGGAAGTGGTAGATCTTAAGTCACCGACCAAACGTAGGTACATCGTGAATCTGTTATACCTTATACGTTTCGAGAGTAGTGCAATGTGAACACCGTAGTTATCGCGAATCCTAACCTTAATGTTCTCCAATCTCCAATCCAAATGTTTTAATTTTATGGGTTCCACGATGTAACTTTCTTACAATGTATTAAAATTTATGTCTGAACGAATGCTTGCTAATTAGTGTATTTTCAGTGCTTTGCAAACAGAGGTATGGAAGCAGAAAGCGATTTTCACCATTCTGATGGAACAACACTCTATGATACCACTGCTGTAATTTTGCCATCAGTTTTGCTGATTTCATTGAGTCTTCATTGCAGTTTTGTCTTGAATTTTAAAAGCAAATTGAAGATATTTATTTTTGAATTTATCTGCCTGGTAGTTCCAGTAATTTCGTATCTTACTCTCCTTGCGGACTATGTAGATCGAATAATTGTTTTTCTAACAGTCTGGTGTATTTCAAGTTATTGCACGCTAAAGCCTAGGAATGAAAACCTTCAGAAGGACACATTATCAAAAACTTATCATTCTTTTATCACAAATTCAAGAGCTACAATCAACTTGTACACAGCTATAGCAATTTTAGCTGTAGATTTTAAAATATTTCCCAGACGTTTTGCCAAAACTAAAACTTATGGCTATAGTTTAATGGATTTCGGTGTGGGTTTGTTTGTTTATTCTAATGGTATAGTAGTCCCATTTAGCAGTAAAAGGTCCACAATAAATATGTTAAAAAGTGTTATTCCTTTATTTGTTCTTGGTATTGGACGATTTATAATAACTAACGAGATAAACTATTCAGTACCTTATTCAGAGTATGGTATTCACTGGAATTTTTTTATTACACTAGCCGTTACAAAAATGTTATGTCATGTAGTATGTGCGTTTGTAAATCAGAAATACCTTGCTATTTCTGGTATTGTACTTTTAATAACCCATGAAATAATCTTGCAAATTGGTCTTGATGAATTTGTTTTAAGTAATATTCCACGTACAACTTTTATTTTAGCCAACAGAGAAGGCATTGTGTCTTCTGTTGGTTATGTTAGTTTATACTTACTCTCTATTAGCTGTGGTTGGTTTATTCAGGTTAAACAAAAAACTGATAAATACAGTTTATTCTTTAACCAACTAGCTGTATCTCTTGCAGCACTGATAGCAACGCTTGTGCTTCAAAAATATTTTGGTGTATCACGAAGGCTTGCTAATTCAGCTTATTGCTGCTGTATTTTATTTGTAGGAATTTTGATGACAAATTTATTTTACTTGAATGAAGTGCTTCTAGATAATATGTATGGACATACTATTTATTCAGTCCCGTTTATTTTAAATGCCATCAATGTTAATGGGTTGCCTTTTTTTTTAGTAAGTAATATCTTGACTGGTATTGTAAACATTGTTATTCAAACACAAGATGTTCCTGATATTCATAGTTTTCTCATAATTTGTAGTTACATGTTGTTAACTTGCAGTATTAGCTGTGTTATGTACTCTAAAGGTTTAAAAATAAAATTATGACATGTGGTTGCATTCTTTAATCATGTATAAAATGTTTAAAATACAGTTATATTAATAAAATCAACTTTTTAACAATTATTGTTTGATGAGCAACATTAAGTACATAAATGTTTATTATAATTCTTCATGTATTACTGCAGCGTTTTCTGTGGCCTTTTTGAAACCTGGATGGTTTCTTACATGTTTGGCAGCTTGAAGTACTATATGCACAAATTCATCAGCATCGAAAGAGTAATTTGTAAATTTGGCATGTGCTCCTCCATTAGGGTGGTTTCCCTAAAAAAGTAATAATTATAATTACAGCTGAAAATATATGATAAATTGTAAATCAGTTAAAATATAAAAAGTAAAATTTTGTGTTTCAGGTACAGTATACCATAAATAATCCTGAATAATTAGAACAATTGCGATCTGGATTACCAAGGAGTTTGTAACATGTAAAAGATCCATTTTTTATCCCAAAACGTACTTATCTTATCACGAACACAAATTCTAAAATATAATATTCAGTATTTCAAACTGATCTGGTGTTTATCGATAAAATTGCTTGTATCCACTATTTTCCACGTTAGGCCTATGTAACACTTCAAATTCTATTTTCATAAAATTTAGTACATTCACTATGTAGGCCTAACTGTTTATCGCTTATGTACCTACAATGGAGACATGCTTGATAATGTGCCTAAAATGCCATGAGGTCCTGGTATCGGCAAATTTCTGCCACATCCAAACTACCCCATTAAATAAATTCTAGCTTATAAATAGAGAATATGATCCTGAAAAGTCTCATGATATTGAAATCCTGGGATTTGAAACTCAATCTCGGGATGTTCAGGATCACCACAGTAAGAATAATAAAAGTTCTACACATAGGAAACCCAATACTGATGTAGAATGATTACATTAATAGGCCATCCTAAAACTTTCATGGTGGATGTATTACTTTTCTCCACACCACACCACAACAAATGGCAAAAAATTGGTATGTAGTTTGAGCATCATCTCGAACGCTGCACGGTGCGGATCAGCTCGCTTTCAACCCACTTCTACTCATTTTAGTGAAACAGTTCACATATTTAAGATTTCATTTGTGCAGAGTGTTGCGATATAAAATGTAAATGTTATTCTTATTGCAAGTGTTAGAATATAATTAAAAGAGTAAGATGGCAATTAAAAACAAGAAACAGGCTTATCAAATTAATGAAAAAACAAAATGAAATGAGCAAGAAGTTGTAGTATAGCCTAATAAGAAAGTAACAACTGAACTGACAAAATATATTGAGTTCTTAAAATTAAGGTGTGTATGCAGAACCTAAATAAGTGGTACTTTTTTATTAGTTTAAGATATAAAGGTAAAAACAAAACGGTAATTTTTAAAAGGTATTCACAAATACAGTTTTAAAAGAGCTGACATTTCATAGAAGGGTTACCTGGTCTTGCTGAATGACCTTATCTGCTCTTCTCCAAGTAAAATATTTCACTCCTCTGAGTCTTGCCAAGTCTAAGTAACAGTTCTCATCTTCACAGTTATACCTAAAACGATCTTATTAACACTAATTTTATTTCTTTACTAAACATTCTTACAATTCAAATACAGCTGCCCAATCTGGTAAGAATAATAAATGTGTTAAGCCTGCACCATGCATTCCTATCAAAATATCTGAATTTCGGGTTATTCTCAACTGTTCTTTAAAACTAATGTCTCTGTTGTATACAACCTTTTTAACAAACAGTTGCTTTTCCTTATTCAATTCAGCAATTAAATCGTTTTCATTCAAAACTCTCCTGTATTTTGTGTCCCGAGATAGAAATGTGACTCTGATTCTATCATCTTTCCTTTGGACAATTGGAATCTGCAGTCTGTGCAATATGTGTTGTGAAAATGCCCGAAACAGGCCACTCTTCTCACAGCCATGAATAATAGGAGTATTATAATATAAACCAAATATCATTCTGGGCAATAAAGGAAAAACAATATTCTTAAAACATACTACTTCACCCCGAAATGTTTTTAAATCCCATATAGGGTGATCAGTAAAGGCCTTGAAAGTATCTTCAAATGCTGAATGATAGGTATATGTCTCCCAAATAAGTATATGCACATCAGTTGAAAAAGCACTGAAATGCGTTGAATTTAAATGTTGCGACATATACAAGTTGATGAAATCACAAAAGTGGTGATACATATTTACTGCTAAGAAAAATCAGAATTAGGCTTTGAATAATTTAACTTCTAATCACAACTTACTTGCATCAATTTTCATCACAAATGTTGGTTTTTCTACAACTACATCACAGTCATTTTCAACAATGGGTCGTTGTTCAAGCTGCTTAAAATACCTTAATTCTGGACCCCAACTTTGCAATGGACTTATGTGATCTATTTGTTGAGCTAATTTACTACCATGCAAGTTACAGTAACCGCCAACATCACCTTTTTTCAAAACATCCATTGCATACCTCAACGGTTCTTCTCTTTTGGCAAGAGAGGTAAAATTTATCATAAGGTTCCGTCCTCGACAAAATCGTAAATGATCTGAACATTCCAATGAACTGTCCGTTTGAAATAGAGGCTCACATAAAAGTTTTGTTTCTTTAAGTTGTTCTTTAATATAACCGAAATCTGCCTGCTTGTAAAATGTCCTCTGCTGTTCTGCTTTGTTTTCCACCCAGCCTCTGTGGTCCCCAGGGCAAGAAGGTATACTATACTGCTTGTCCCACTTGCACCACTGTTCATATCCCCAACACTTTTTTTTGTTCAGATGTTGTTTATAGGGACAAGTAGGTTCCAGTTCACACTTCTTGGCTATTTCTGGGTAATTTGAAAAATAGTATGGTAGGTGCTCTTCATGCAAATTTATGAAAGTAAGGTTACAAAAGACTAATGGAACACTGCAAAGCAGAATAATTACTTGGAACAACATTAATGCAACTAATCACTGTATCGTGGCAAAGTAGGTATGTTTTTATGCTTGTGCTTCACAATGGCAATATTCATCATATCTTCTTAAACATCAAAAGCAGTTTCATTATGCCCATAATGGGAAACATCCAAAACTATGATGTGAATCTTTCAGTGTGTGTGTGTGTGTAGGCATCAAGCACATCTGTTGGATGTTGATTCATTAGTTTTCAGCTCATTTGTATTTTATTGTTATACTTGTCTGTAGGAGATTCTCTGTAATAAAAATAAAATAAGCGGACTTGTAGCAGAAAAATCGAATATTACTTACATATTCGAAAAGAGATCCTAAAAATTCCGAATTACATTATTTTTTTAACCTAACCACAAAACATAACCTAAAAGAATGTTCAAAATCAAAAAGTTCAACAAGTGTTACAGTTAAGTACTGTAGTTCTGGCATCTGGCACAAACATAAACAAGAAGGATATCAAATCCTAACTTCAGAATTGTGTTATATAGGTACTTATAGGTATTAGTTTTAAGTAACCCACAGATGACTCCTCGAACGTTCGAGCGTTCGAGCAAATCCATCGTTTTTCGCAGGTAATATCCCTAGTTTGTTAAAGTGGTTTAAAAACGAGTTTTTTCGAATTTTTCCATAGAAAAAAATAGATGCACGAGGGATATTTGGTAAGATTATTTCCTTCTTGTCAATTTTGACCAATCATAATAATTTTCAAGTGGGAAAATATTTTGACATTAGGTGTCAGCAATTTGCCGGAAAATAATTGGATAAATATCGTCAAAGTTTGACAAGTCTTCTACTCGGATTTTTAAAACAACTAGCGCTCATGCTATTTAATTATTAAACAAATACCATAGAAACTGAAGATATATTTTCTCGGTAAGATCGCTGTCTCTTGAAAACACGGACAAAAAGTTATTAGTCTGACGTTTCGACAAAGACGATTTTATAAGACTGATCAACGCAATGTTAAACTTGGACGCGCCCAACTGGTATGCGGCCACTAGGCGTCGACACCATCGAACCATTAGTTTGTCCTGCAACTGTGGGGTGTCGCTGATTAATTTTAAGCGCTAAAAGTCGACGTTGCCATGTTTACGTCTTATTCTTATTTTTACGCGAATAACATGTAAATATAAAAAAAACGGTCTGGGCTAGCCATTTTTATGGCAAATAAAGGTAATGCATTGTGCAATATTTTAAATAAACTTGAGTGGTAAACTAATTACTTAAATAACTGTATTTATGGACAAAGCAGAAATATGTAGTAGGTATGTCACTATGTCAGCTATGTGGCCTTTGTCTTGTACATCGAGGTGTCAATATGTCAATGGTCTTATACACAGGCGTGTCCTGTCACGCAGAGACCCAGGACAATGGAGATTAATAAGTGACCTTGCTTGAAAAGTCCGTAGAAAAAACATATTACCCCAAACAAAACTTTTAACGTTACATATTTTCTTCGAAACTTAAATTGCCTACGACGAAAAAAAATTATATATAAAATACGAACGCGTTTTTGCGAAATTAATCGTACAAACCGCCATGTATATTGCAGGCAATTATTTTTAGCTGTATGCTAGGTACATCGCCACCAATGTTGATTCAGATAAGCTGTAAAAGCTTTGATCTCTTAGTTTGCACGGCAAGTCATATATTTAACTTTTGATGTTAGTGATCATTAAATAAATACACCGCTATTCTCTCTTCTCGACTGTACTATAAGTATTAATATTTTTAAAATTTCTAGTTCAAAAACATCATTTGCCTTATTAAACAAAACTACTTGTCGCCAAGCTCTTTTCTCGGTCCGCTGTGAACCTCCAGTAAGCGTTAGCGTGATTTTAATTGTAAATTTAACAACACTACATAGAATGTAAATACATAGTATTAAGTGTTTGTAAATAAAATAGTATTTGAAGGAAATGTAAATAAATTCAAGTATTTTGAATTTTGGTATTTTAATTATAGGTGGGTACCTATTAACGATATTACTACATTTTCAGAATGCTCGTTTAATTGTATTATGATATTATCTAATAATGCGTAGCATTAAACAAATCAAATATTGTCGTGTAGAAAAAGTGCTCGATCGGATTGAGGTCCGGTGACTGTGCTGGGCACTGCACATTTTCTCGATGGCGTGCGGAAGCATAACCTCTTCCAATATCAAGTGGTACTGGTTGGCGTTCATCTTGCCGTCCACACGTTTCAGCAGACCGACCAAGTCACAGCTGAAGCGGACTGAAAAATACACTATAGCATTGTTCACATTTTCAGAAATTTCTAGAGAAGATTACCCCAAATCATTACGTTTCTACCACCGTGCTTGGTAGTGGGGACTTGATAAGAGTGGTCGAAGCATTTTCCGTCCGGCCGGCGCCCGAACCGAATGCCGCCCGAAGATACCAAATTAAATTTACTCTCATGCAACCACAAGAATTCGACCATCCGAACCGGTTCGAAAATCTTGTGGTCGGATGTGAGTAAATTTAATTTGGTTTCTTTGGACAGCATTCGGTACGTGCGCCGGCCGGTCGGAAAACGCTTCGAACACCGTTATAAAGTCTCCACTATCAAGCACGGTGGTGCAAACGTAATGATTCGATGGTAATCTTTCCTAAAAAATTCTGAGAGTGTGAACTATGCTATAGTATATCTTTCAGTCTGCTTCAGCCTTGGTCGGTCCGCTGTGACGTGTGGACGGCAAGATGAACGCCAACCAATATCTTATATCGGAAGATATTGGAAGAGTTTATACTCCCGCACGCCACCAAAAAAAATGTGCAGTGCCCAGCACAGTCGCCAGACCTCAATCCGATCGAGAACTTGTGGGAAGAGCTTGAAAAGCGCGCCCGCTTCTGAAAATTTAAGAAAGCGGACGACTTGATGGCAGGCGGAATAGAAGAAAATTCTCCTCAAGAAAATCATCAGTTTGGTCGACTCCGTGCCGTCCCGTTGTGCTGCAGTGATTGCCGTAAAGAGCTTTGCGACTAAGTATTAATCCATAGTTGTGTCAGATAAATGTTAATTTTGCGGTTATTTAAATAAATTTTGTTTTACTATAAATAATATAAAAAATGTCCGGTTTTTTTTGCACGGTTAGATTTTGATATGCATTGAAACGTGATACCATAACTTTTCATATACTGAAACAATCTCAACGATATTTATTGGCAATGTCAACAAGAAAATGAGAATCAAACAGTAAAAAACCCCGTGTCAATTGGTAACTTCATTCACGAGTTATCGACGTTCAAAAAAAATTTCACTTGGTGTCCGTTTTTTTTGCACGCTACTGTATGTATATATTTTTATACTTGTGTTGTTTTAATACAAATTATGTTTTGCTATCTGTAACACGTTATAATGTTTAATATTAATAAAATGCGAGTTATATACTGATTGTCAAGTTTTATCATACATCTTAAAATGGGCATCCCTAATTTGTTGCATTTTAACCTTGCATTGTTTTGCTTAATAATATTCATGGTTTTTACCATAATACAGTTACGTATTGAACACCTAATCTAAATTTTTCTAATTTTTAGAGTAGTCAAGCGTGCGTAGTAAGTTTGTAATTCTTAACAATGGCAAAGCATTTTAATTCAAATCTTTCAGAATACTGAAAACATAAACATCTTTTGGATCTTTTCGCACCATACCTTGCTTTCGGCAGCGGCGACTAAAAGTAATAGAGCGCAGCGCTAAGGTTTTACAGTATAATGGGCAAACACGCATTATTCAAAGTATGGTGTTGCCGGTCCAGTGACAAGGTCATGTGGCGTAATTTGACCGAATAGACGCCGAGCTACATCATACGCCATCTGTTAATATTCATTAATACTGCTGAGGTACTCCTATAACGTTGGACAGTCTTATAAAATCGTCTTTGGTTTCGATTACACCTGTAATCTTTGTCAAAGACGAAGAACTTCAAAATTTGCCTGACACAAGTTCAAACAAAATATTGTTACCTACATTATCTCCATAGACATAGACAAAGGAAATACCGCTTTACACCACCGCGACCTGTAATTTGTTTAAAACATTGTTTAAATATGTTTCCGCACTTCTAGATGTTTCCATTTTGGGTGTAATTATTATTGGCCACATTAGAAACCGATTAAGTTGTATTTCAGCTTGTGCGCAATTATTTCTTCTATGAAGTCAAATACTTGGCCTGTGTCTTTCTTCAGCAACTGTTGATTTAACATTGAATTTAAGTTAACCTGCCTTTGTGCAATCGTGCCTTTTTCAAGAAATATTGTATATCTGCACAAAAAAAACTGCGTGGAACAAAAACCAAATGCGAACGCACGACCACTCAGGTATTTTTTTGCTTTTTTGTTTACAATACAGAAATTGCATGTGGCGGACACATGAATCAATCTACTAACTACATCCCTCCACATCATTGGTACCTTCAGCGTTTTTCACGGGAGAAAGTGACAGCGACGTCATTAAGTGGTACCGTCATATGCGCGGCGAGCCTGGTTGCCTATGTATTCATCGCGATACCAGTGGCATGTCGAAAATATTTTCTGGATATATTGCAGAAGATATTGGTGTTGGGGTGGACCTGCTTCAGCACCTTGTAAATGTGAATGGTGCAGCTCTCCTTCCTTAGGCGTTTCTTCTTTTTGTTGCTCTTCGAGATGTTCTTTTGCACCTATCAAGCCTTCTTGGCGGCTTTACCGGTAGTCTAGTAAACCGGTTTCGACGCCTATGGGATAATTATTCCAACAGCTGACCTTGTTCGAAAATAGAGCTACTGCGCAATGATGTCACTGATGACGCCCTGTCACTTTTATACATGAAAAACACTGTACCTACTGTTTCATTTATCTTTTAAGTATTTTTGATATTATATCATAGTTTGTTTTGCTAAATTCGTTGTTTACCTAACATTCGACTTGGCGAAATTTAATAAGGTCGCTTGGAGCAAACAATAAATGTACTGTTATATTATTATCAAAGATTAAATAACTATTATTTTTCAAATCCTCGACACAGGCGCGTTCCCCAGTGACGGCCTTATTTAAACTACGGTTTGTACCTCCGAGAAAAAATTTTCAAATAAAAGTAGAAGCAGCCAAAAAGTAATGTTATTGTAATACAATAAACTTGGCGAAAATTTATCCCGCAACTGACGTTTAATAATACAGTTGGCAGCAGTAAATGAATGTAAAGGCTATAAATTAAAAGGGATTAGTACTTTTTAAAGTGCCGCTAACTACCCTCGATAATTATTACAGGTTAACGGTTAGGTCGAACATAAAATAAATAATAATTTCGCTTTTCATCGACTGATTAGGCTAAATTTTACCCAATTCGATGCGGCAATCTAACGGGATGCGGGATTTCCTATCTGTCCCAGTGGCAACACTGGTTCGCAGCATTCAAATGTCATTAACGCTAGTGAATTTTAGTTGTTAATGATCATGTGATTTGCTGATCCATCTAAAAGTGGGCTGTGTTTTTGTGGTTTCTGTGTGAGGTTTGCATAAAACCTGCCTCTTGCCTTTTGAAAAGGACGATATGGGCGAACAGTCGCTTACACCCAATCATAACGACAATTTACCAGAGAAAATGGATTCAACAGAAAATGTTAATGAATCTGAGCAATATGACAATGAAGATATATCACCCGAAGGTAATAAACAATATTCGTCTCATGTTAAGTATAATTTTAATACCTATTACCTTGCAGAATTCTCTGTAATTGACAGTCAATTAGATGCTCTCAATTCTGCATTAGATGACATCGAAAGAAAAAACAGTGACATTTATTCACAGTTAATGGTACTTTTACAAGAGAATCGCCAGATACGGGTTCAGATGCAGCAGGATAGTGATGCTACAAATAGTACAGATATGTCTCCTCAATGACTTGAAAGTAATCAAGTGTTGTTTACTACTGTTAAGCTTGATGTTTAGTAAATTGTAAAAATAACAGTACGATGGAAAGTATTTTAGTAACTGTAGAACTATTGATTATTTGTCTTATTGAATAAGTCCATCAGTTTTAAGAAAATACTTTTTTTTTTGAACAAAATTGGGAGTATTAAACTGAATGTTGAGATCATTCACAACTTATTCGTACTGATTACACATTCAGTTAATTGGTATTAACATAGTTGTTAAACTCTTGTGGAAGGTATGAATATGTGTAGCTACTGTAATAAATCATGTTTTGTGTAAGGTATTTGTGAGTTTAACTATTTTAAGAACTCTTTTTTGTTGGGCTTGCTTCAGCACTTTGGTAATTTTATCACATAATTTTCAACATAAGTATTAAGAGAAAATCTGTTAAAAGGTGAAAAAAATTGTGCTGAAACAAAATATAATATAATAGGTACCTAGTACTTATCTGTTTCCTGCATATGGTTCTAGTAACATAAATTCAGTAATTGAGAAATAATGATTCTTAAGTAGGTATTACATGAGTATAGATATGAAATAAGTAATTTTCATTTCATTTCCCTTGTAATAAAAATTTATTTAACAGTTTTAACTGTGTCTTCAACAACCTTTTTAAACAAATTTTCATTAATGTTTTCTATAATAATGACATTGGGCATTTTCTCTTTTAAATGGTCCAAAACTAGTTGTCCACGGGTACAAGTTCCATGTAACTCTACTGTTGCATTATGGTTACTTGATTTAGTTATTCCCTCATCAGGAAATAGATATGCCATTATTAGGAGAGGGTCGCATGTAGTCCAAACAGTTTTTTTTGGAAGCATTTTCTCTTCTACTTTAGTTAATAGCTGCATAGCAGGATTCGGTATCTTGCTAAGGGTTTTAAACCTCCATTCCTAAAAAACAGAATAATATGTATTTATTTGTTAACGCAGGTTCTGTCTGCATTCAGATCTAAACTATACTGATGTAGTTGCAACTTTACAATACTGTTTATAAATGAGCATACGTAATGTTTTATTGGGTTTGCAGGCATAAGACGAAATGAAAAAGTATTGGCCTTGACCGAGATTTGAACTCGGGACCAATACTTTTTCATTTCATCTTATGCCTGCAAACCCAATAAAACATTATGTATGCTCACTTATAAATGAATTCAGGCAATTATTATCTTTCATAATATTATAATACTGTTTATGATTAATCCGATGCAGAAAGTTTAGTGCAGACGTTTGTTGCACTTACGTGTGGAAACTTTGATTTTAAACACGTTTCCCAAGGAAGTATGTAGGTTGGGTGGGTACTTTCTTTCAGTACTACATATGCTGCTTCAGGATCGAAGTAGAAGTTATATTCTGCTGAACATGTGGTGTTTCCAAATGCCTTCCGGTTGCCTCCCATAATATAAAGACCCCGAATATTCTTCATAAAATCATCATGTAACTTTGCAGCTAATGCAATATTTGTTAGAGGTGCAAGGCATATTAGATCAACTTGATTAGGTAGGCTTTTGACAATTCTGCCTAATGCATTAGCAGCTATTTCATTCTGAATAATTGAAGTGTCAGGTTCATGTTCATATTCCAAGTCTCCAAAACCATCTTTGCCGCCATAGTAATGTGGTATTTCTTTTAATGGAACCAGCCTTTCTGATACACCCTTGTATACAGGAATCTACAAATTCATTGTTGCTGTTATATTTGAGTATAATAGGTTGCTTTTTTAAAATTTATTTAATATAAACAATATATTATTATCTAAAAATTATAAGATTTTTTTACTTCCTAACATGCATAAATCATAATACATAATATACACATATATATTGTACCCTTAGCAATGTAACACCTTCCACAATTTCAACGGAGCGAACCACGTGGGTGGGCCGAGTTAATAAATTTGTTCGCTTCGCTAGCCTGAAATTGCGACCATGATTTTATTTGTCTTGCGACAATTTTTGTCCCCAACATGCCTGCCTTCTTTCCTGGCGCATACATTAGGTATATCTGAAGCTATATAGCTGAAATTTTGAACATATATATTTTTACGGATATTCAATCTAATAAAAAATATTAATCTTGAAATCTATAGGGGTAATAAGAAAGCAGGCTAAATTAAATTGAAAAATCCTGTTGAAAGTAAAAACTGATTGTGTTGGTTAAAATTTCTCAATTTGTCACTTTATTTTAGTGGAGTTTTGTACCTATATCAGTCTGTCCAAATGTAAATAGCTTCTGAATGATGTGTTTTCAGTTATTGTGGTAAATTTATGTTTGGGCTTGGTTTGGACATATCTCAACGTATCTTAACAACAAGTTTTGTTTATGACTACTATGTTCCACAGGTCTAAGCAATGCCTAAACAGGTTATCCTGCACATTAGAATATTATCACCTCGTTGAATGAAACAGTTCTGACAGAAAAAGTGTACTGTATTAGTACATTTAAGTACCTGTTGGAACTGCAATTTCAGAGAACAATGCAGTGAATGCAAGGAAAAATGTTTTAGCTTATATGTCAGAGGAAATTAAGAGTTTTTGATTGTATAAGAAACTAAGGTCGCATGGATCTTTCAAATGAAATTTTTAGCAAATGAGTATTTTTAGCAGTATTGCTGCCAGTGACTTTTGTGGGAATTGGATTTATTTTTTGTTTAACATAAGAAAACTATACAAAAGTGGTGCAAGCTTTCATATAGAAAATGAACCTGGATGTTAATGATGAAACCTAGAACTAGTAAACTTGGTGGAGCTACAGAAGTAACCTGGTTACTGCCAGTGAAACCTACTAATGAGTTTGAACCTGGTGGAACTGCTAACTGTTACCTAGACTCTACCTAGTGTAGGTACATTGTCAGTGAAACCGAGTGGGGCTACCACTACTAATTAACTGGTTAAAATTTTATAAAAGATCTGTATATTTCAAAAACTTTTCATATTTGGGTCATATTGTGTTACACAAAAACAGACATTAAAAATTAAATACAAAATCAAAAATAAATTACACAAAATTAGTGTCTATATCTTGTTTAGCCGAAAGTTATACAAGATTAGCAATATTTTTATTCCTGAAAATATGGTCAATATTTGAGTCACGTCACTCCAGTAATTTCGAGTTGCATTTATAGGTAACTCGCTGTGAACGACACCCTGTATATGCTGACAAAATTATTATGAAATATAAATTATAAATATCTATACTAAATTATTTTAACTTTGAATATGTATAACGGTCGCAACTTGTTGAATGTTCAAGCTCCAGAAGTAGGGGGTATTCGACCTTTTGATTTAATAAAATTAAGCGAACTCTTTTTTCATTGCCAAGCTTTCGTCTTTATTTAAGACATCATCAGGGCTTCTACAATAAATTTACAATGGAGCAAGCATATCATAACAATACTAGGTTTTACATAAATCTTACCGAAAGTGAGATTAATTTAAAAATATTTTATGTTGTGAGTTATTTTTCTTCAATATACCATGTAATTTCTTCGTGTTCTTGCCTCTAGTAGTTTAAATTAATAAGAAATAGATAATTGATCGTACAATATTCAAATACAGCTTAAAATTATACGATTAAATTCAACACAACAGGAAATATAGACAGTGTCAATATGTCGGCGTCAAAAATCACAGCCTTCCATCACAGCAACATTTTCTAGTTATTTATATAGTTAATTATTCAAAATCCCTTCCGAAAGTAAGCATGTATAAATATTACTAAGATTTTGGGTGTCTGACTTTTTATTAATAGTATTTGTATGTTTGTTAATTTGATACATTTCCAAAATTAATCTTTTTCTTGTAATTTTTTCTTTTTCCAAAATTTTAATTTCTTGCCAGTTGATCGAATGTTGATTTTGAATTGCATGTTCCGCTAGAGAACAACGATCTCTTTTATTAGTTCTGATGTCACTTTTATGCAGATTTACCCTACTTGATAGCCACTGTGATGTTTGTCCAACATACACATTATTACAATTTTGACACTCTACACAGTAAACCACATTTGACTGGTATTTTACTGGAATTTTGTCTTTAAGTTTACTAAAAATGTTTGAACCTTTCTTAATGTTTCTTATGGATATTTTAATCTGTTCAGATTTGAAAGTTCTGATGACTTTAGTTACTAAACCTGTTATATTTGGAAGAGATCCGAAACGGGGAATTCCTATGTTATTTATTGAAGAATCTATGTTCTCTTGCTGGCCCACATTTTCTTGGTTATTTGTACCACCGTTTGTTACAGAGAAAATAATTTTATTTAATAGAATCTTTGGATACGAGTTTTCCAATAACATAATTTTGAGTTTTTTTAAATTTTTATTTACTAAACTTGGATGTGAAATTTTTAGAATTCTATGTTTCATTTGTTTAACAAAATTTGTTTTTATTCTAACTGAATGATTTGATAGAAAATTTAGATACCTGCCGGAAGAGGTTGGTTTTTGATACCAGTCCAGAATTAAAATGTTATTTTGTCTTATGACCCTAGTGTCTAGAAATGGCACACTGTTATTAACCTCCCTTTCAATTGTAAATCTAATATTTTCATCGAAAGAGCCAAAAATTGTTAAAATTTCTTCCATGCCGTCCCTTGGAATTATCAGTAGCAAATCGTCCACAAATTTTTTGATGAAAAATACATTATAAGATAGTTTCGGTATGCAGGTATCAAGTAGATGGTCCATTATGTACTGCGCTAATATTGGACTCAATTTTGAGCCCATGGCACAACCAAAAATTTGTTTGTAGTATTTTTCTTGGTAAGTAAAATAGTTATTGTCTAATATGAAGGATATTAACTCTAAGAACAACTGTCTTCTTTTATCAGTGGTCGAAATTTTGGGACATACGAAAAAAGGGTCAATTTTGTACCAGTTTTCACACAATACCTTGATAACTAACTGTTTTGAAATGTTTCCAAAAAGGTTTACTACATCCAATGATACTACTTCATGATTTGGAGGAACTTGTATGTCCTTTATAGATTCAACAAAATGGAAAGTATCTTTTATATAATAGCTGTTATTGGTATCGTACGATTTGGTTAGAATTTCACAAAGTAATTTGGATAAGTTTGTCATTGGACTTTGAATGCTGGAAACTATTGGTCTCAAAGGTACATCAGGTTTGTGGAGCTTAGGGTTTCCATAAATCCTTGGTGTTACTGAATTATATATTTTATACAATTTTGCATTTTCGGCGTTGAGAAAATTTATTTTTTCTAACTTGCTTATATAGGAATTTGCTTTGGTTTGTATAGTCCGAGTCGGATCGCTTTTCAGTTCTTTAAAGTACTTTCTATCTGATAAAATATCCATCATCTTTTGTTGGTATTGCTCTCTATCCAAAACAACTGTTACGCCTCCTTTATCACTGTTTAAAATTAATAAATTTTGATTTTCTTTAAAATATCTCAAAGTTTCATTATACAGTGTGTCAGTTTGGTTTTTTACGTCTTTATTTTTATGTACGTAACTTGTTATTATGCTTGTTAATTTAGCCCTGTAATAATCCCTATGTTCCTCTGTTATATTTTCTAGAATGTTTTCAATATCCGCTACAAGTTTTCCCATGTGAATGTCTTTAACATTTGTTTTATAACTGAACTTTGGACCTAAAGCTAAAATTGTTTTAATATTTTGAGGTACTGTGGTCGTGGATAGGTTCACAAACCATTTTTCTTGTGTGTTGAATTTTACGTTTACATTTTGTTTAAGTTTATTCAATTTATTTAAGTTATTTGTTTTTACCTTATGAAAGTGACTGTTGTATTTAATTTTAAGTCTTCTTTGATATTCATTTTGTATATATTGTGGTAATTTATTTTGTAATTCCAATATTATGGAATTTGTTAATTTTGAATTTCTTTTAATGAGAAAATTAACATGACTAATTTCTAAACTAATAACTCTAAACATTAACCTTCTATTAAACTCCAGAATTCTTCTTTCTAATGGTTCGTTGTTTTCACCAAAAAGTTTATAAAGATTTTTGACACTATTTGATACATGGTTTGGCACCACTCCATTGTTCTTACATTGATGCAGGAATATTCTTCTGTTTACAAGATTGGCTTCCTTTATATTCAGCTTACTCCATTGCTTTAATAACAGCATTGTTTGAACTCCATAAGATGTTTTTATTTCTTGATAAAACCCCATCAGTGATTACAACTTTGAATATGTATAAGCATTGTTTGCATACAGCTTTTAAAGTATTAATAAAATACCGGCTTTAAAAACATAATTAGTCAACGTCAGAACTCATATTTGGTTTATACATCAGTGTTTTAATGTCGTGAAGCTAGACCAATCAAATTTAACATTAAAGATTATAAAACTGTCAGATATAAAGTTCTGATGCATAAAACGCGATGCCAATTACCCATATCAGGCCTGAAGCCTGATATCTGTTAGTTCCCTAATCCTTAAGGTCAGGATTGACAGTTTGGTTCTCTCTCCCATCCCTTTCTAATATTTTGTACTAAAATGGCGGACAATTGCGGTACTTTATCTATCTTGGGACTTTAACAGATATTAAAGTCACTAGATAGATAAAGTACCGCAATTGGGTATTTGCCATGTATTTATATTTTATTAAATTGCATATTAATAGGTGGCATCTAATCCACAAAACAGCTGTGACAGCTTATAAATTTGAAAAAATGGATCGTAAGGTGTATTTTTAATATTAAAAATGTGAATATTTAAAGGGACCGCCAAAACGCGAACATATTGGCCGTGACGTCAGGTGTCTTGTAAATGGCCGCTTGTTTACATATGGGGTCAGCGCGTCACGCGTCAGCATCGGCCCGTCAATTTATCAGTTTGTTGTTTGCGTTCATTTTGTGACAAGTGAATTAAAACACGCCAAGGAATAGTGAAATACTTATGAATTATGACTTCTGAAGGCATGTTCATTGTTAGGGAATTTGTGTACAGCGACGAGCGGTTCAACGCGGCGGAGATGAGGAACGTAAAAGCAAGAAAGCAACAGCATAAGTGAACTTTGTATCAAATTAACGTAGCGTTGATAATTTGATCACAGTAGGTTGTTGGAAACATACTCTTTGTAAACATAAAAATGTAAGAATCAGAAATGTACCCTAAACGTGACATTTATTTTAGAGGTCAGAATAAATATAAATTGCCATTTATTTTCGGGGCTCTTGCGGCTCGTTTCCTGTCTGGCTAACAGTCGAATATATGGGGAACAACGTCGTTCTTTATTATAACATTTCCCTCTATCAATATAATATTATATATCAATATAATTTTTCATATCCTCTTCAAGCTATAACAAAATGGAAACTGGATGGTAAACACTTATAACCTTAAAAAGAATAATAAAATTTACAGTAAGAATTAAGATGATCTTCACAACAGAAAAACAAACTTTGCGATTTCGACATATCACGCCTAGGGGCCTTAAWCAACTTTTTCGTATGTTGATATAATCTCGAGGAACGGTTACAAAAATTTTGTTAGCTGTACTGACTGAACTACTTTTATAACCATGTACAAAACAACACTTGTTTTGTTTTCCATACACAATAGATTCTTGTAAWACCACACAAATCACCTTTTGGTGCTACCACTTACACCGTTTTTTCAATAAACACCACACAGAAGCTTTTCCAATGCAAGAATGATACTACCCCATTAAACAGCACGCTTCTCGGTAGTGTAAGATTCGAATTTCAGACCTGAAATTCTCTACCTACAAATATTTTTTTTTGTTTTTTTTTTAACATGGCGTACGATATATATGCACTTCAAGATTCATTTTACGTAATTTTCAAAAAAGTGATAATACCTTATTGTCCGCCATTTTAGTGCAAAATAGCAGCGGTAAATTTAAATGTTTATATAGAAGACGGGATCAAACCTATTTGGTTTCTATGGTTTTGGTTCCATCCGCCATTTTATTGCAAAAATATGGACAATGAATTGCGGTACTTTATTTATCTAGTGACTAAAAGATATTAGTTTCGAACGCCAACTCTGTATTATTAGGACGAGTACAAAAATGGAACGTGATTTATAAAAGTATTATTTCTAACAGTTTTATCTGAAATAGTTTTTTAAAGTGATATTTTAACTTTTTTATAAAGTTTCAAAAAATATTTTTACAGAAAAGTTTTAATAAATAGCAAAAATATTTAATAAAGGAACAAAAATTGCATTATTCATGTAAAATCATTTTTGTCCCAAACGGCGCTTCATACTAAAACGTTATAAATATTTTTCATTTTGCCAGCTTTTAATTGCATTAGGTCCAGGCAGTCGCAAATGTGTTACAATAACGATTTGCTGTCAAGGGCTACAACCCCATTGTAGGTATAGCGCGATGTAAAGCTCATAAAATTAGTAATAAAATAGACAAAATAAAGCGTACACTAAGATGTCGATGTCACGGATGTCGCCGGTTCTATGAGTAGTTAGTTAAACCTAACTTGAGATACCCATAATTTGAACAATAAAACACTAACTTGTTTTGATGTACCTGTTCAATTAACTCGTCATAATATTACTCAAGTAGGTACTTACACATCTTTTTTTTGCAGTCCAAATTGTTCATGTTATTTTGTTGCTGTTACTCACCTTTGTTTGTCCTATAATTTCGAGCAACCGTAACGTGTTTCTACAAGTGTTCCCTACAGAAGTATTTCCCGCCGAACAGATGATTGCCAGTATTTTTATTAAACCTTCTTGTTGGGCGTATATCAACATCATCAGTGCCAAATAATCGTCTAATCCAACATCCACGTCCACGATAACATAGCGCATTGGTGACATTTTTGACTTTCTAATTAATTTTGGGAACAATGTTAATGTCTTGAGCGGTATTTTATAATATTGTGGAGCACATTCGAGTTAGTTCTGTTAGTTCGTAATGCTGTTCGATATACCGAGGTCTTTAACTACTACAATAGATAAGCTATCTTGCTTTTCGTATTAAGAATAGTTAATTGTCGTGTTATCTTATGAAAATATATTAAGTGCATTTATATACCTATCTATTATATATCTAAAGAGCAAGAAAGATAGGCACCTATTATTTTCTTTTTCAAATATTATTGTTAGGAATAACATCCAAACACAATACACTGCATGCATATTGTATGCAGTACATAAACTGTTTATAAAACCAAGCAACGAAAAATGAATTATTACTGTTAAAAAAAGATATATGTCAAGTTAGAATTGTAATAAAAGGAAATAGAAAGAGTTAAGGAAATACAATCCACTTCATCATCATTACCAACTGAAAGCGTATTTCGTATACACTAAACGCGAATCCCAACATAACGGTCCTTCGAGTCGGATATCATAAACTAGTCAGTTGTATCTACATACATCAGCATTTAGAAGCATCCTCAGGAGTAGCCTAATTTCCAATCAAGCGGCAATAAGCTTTCCATCAAACTGCTAACAAAAGGCAGCAAGCCCAACTTCAGCGCTTAGTACTAAACAGTTAAGCAAATTAGCAAGATATCTACCACAAGAGCAGGTATCTTAACAGTAGCTTCATCAAATCCAGTTCATCTAGGAGCAGCATACATAAGTCTTGGATTTGGTGGTCTCATCAACACATAATGATACGAACACATCCAGTAAAGCTACAAGCGGACCTCTGTGAGAGATATTACCTTTGACAAGAAGATGCCACCCAAGGAACCTTTGGAAGCAAGAACACTTCAAGCCTCTCTTAACAATATTATTAGGCAAGTTAGTTCATTCAAAACGAATCTGTCAAATTCTGATCAACTATCATTCACTGAAACTGTCAGCAAAAATCAAAGTAAGATAAGAATTAATTAGACCCCTCTATGAAAAATACAATACTGTCATAACAAAATTAGCAACATAGAGTTTATCTATGACTAGCAATTTGTGAAGTTAACCAATTTGCATAGGCTGAAACAACTCTTGATGACTATATCTCCAAATTTCATAAATCACACCATATGATACGCCTCACAACTTAAATGAGATTCTAAATCAAAATAGTACGTATAATTTGAAATTAACACGTTTATCATTGGAACCATTTGATGGGAATTACAAAAACTGGATGCCCTTTAATAGCCTTCTGTCTTTAATCCACCACAATTCCATTTACTCTGGATATAGAAATGTGCTTTTGTCTCAAGAATGCATTGCCAAAGTTGCGTTAACCACTGTAATATACAGCTGTCAAGCGAAAACTACACCATAATATGGGATCTTTAAGAAAAAAGATTCGAAAACAAGTATTTGTTAGTTAACAGTCACATTAAATCAATCATGGAAATACCACCTATTACTAAAGAATCCCATATTGTGTTAAGAAAGGCTCATGATGTTCTAAACAGTCATTTACCTGCTATTAAGAATTTACCAATACCTATAGAATCTTGGGACGTTTATTTTGTATACATAATTTCGAATAAATTTGGCATGAATACTAAAAAGGCATTTAGCGAATATACTTTTCGATCTTAATTACCAGCCATTGAAGATTTAAACGAACTTTTATCGCAACGCTGTAATCTACCGGCACCACAATTTTAAACCTAGCGAGTACCAAATACATTAATCAAAACATATTAGCCAAAACTATGCGTCATGCGTCCACCCTTGTACTGTATGCAGTCAACACCATCCAACACCATTCTAAGACTTACATTGTTACATTGTTTAAGATAAAAATCTATGGCCAAACTCCTAAAACGTAACCATAAAGTCACCGAATGTAAGCAATAAATTCGTGTGCTATTTGCGGTTAAAACATCACAGTCTTCTTCATATTGCCGATACAATCTAAACCTCAGCTTTCCACACAGCAACCAAACAGAAAACTAGAGTTTAATAGAGTGTTAATATTGTTTCTAACTGATTTTAAATTATATTATCAACAGTTCAAGTTCAAGTGAAAGGTTTAAATGGTGATACTTTAACAGTAATAAGAGCTCTATTGGATAATGTAAGTTAAAGCAATTTAATATCAAATACCAATTATAGATATCCAATACGCAATAGGGTATTATCACTTTTTTTGAAAATTACGTAAAATGAATCTTGAAGTGCATATATATCGTACGTTATGTTAAAAAAATAAAAAACTATTTGTTGGTAGAGAATTTCAGGTCTGAAATTCGAATCTATCCAAGGTTATTCAACTCGTGACGTCAAGTGTCACGTAAACATTACCGAGGAGCGTGCTATTTAATGGTGTATTCTTGTATTGGAAAAGCTTGTGTGTTGTGTTTATTGAAAGCACGGTGTAAGAGTTCGCACCAAAAAGTGATTTGTGTAGTTTTACAAGCATCTATTATGTATGGAAAACAAAACAAGTGCTGTTTTGTACCTGGCTGTAAAAGTACATCAGTCAGTACCGCTWACAAAATTTTTGTAACCGTTCCTCGAGATTATCAACGWAGGAAAAAGTTGTTTAAGMCCGCTAGACGTGTTATGTCGAAATCGTAAAGTMTGTTTTTTTGTTGTGAAGATCATCTTAATTCTTACTGTAAGTTATATTATTCTTTTTGGGGTTATAAGTGTTTACCATTCAGTTTCCATATTGTTATAGCTTGAAGAGGATATGAAAAGTTATATTGATATTATATTGATATATAATATTATATTGATATATATTGATTGAACGACGATGTTCCCCATATATTCGACTGTTGACCAGACCGGAAACGAGCCGCAATAGCCCCAAAAATAAGTGGCAATTTATATTTATTCTGACCTCTAAAATAAATGTCAAGTTTAGGGTACATTTTTGATTCTTACATTTTTATGTTTACAAATAGTATGTTTCCAACAACCCACTGTGATCAAATTATCAATGCTACGTTTATTTGATAAAAAGTTCACTTATGCTGTTGCTTTTAAGTTCCTCATCTCCGCCGCGTTGAACCGCTCGTCGCTGTACACAAATTCCATAACAACGAATATGCCTTCAGAAGTCATAACTTATAAGTATTTCACTTTTTCTTGGCGTATTTTAATTCGCTTGTCACAAAATGAACGCAAACAACAAACTAATAAATAGACGGGCTGAGGCTGACGCGTGACGCGCTG
This sequence comes from Rhyzopertha dominica, assembly GCA_025024175.1. Taxonomy (NCBI): domain Eukaryota; kingdom Metazoa; phylum Arthropoda; class Insecta; order Coleoptera; family Bostrichidae; genus Rhyzopertha; species Rhyzopertha dominica. Next base: position 12,333,164 of record QCXZ01000001.1, read on the forward strand.
ACCCCAGATGTAAACATTTACCATTTACAAGACACCTGACGTCACGGCTAATATGTTCGCGTTTTGGCGGTCCCTTTAAATATTAACATTTTTAATATTAAAAATACACCTTACGATCTATTTTTTCGAATTTATAAGCTGTCACAGCTGTTTTGTGGATTAGATGCTACCTATTAATATGGAATTTAATAAAATATAAATACATGGCAAATACCCAATTTTCGGGGTCTGTTCAAATGTTACAAAATCCGTCACTGTAGAAATAAGCTCAAATTCTTAATTTCAAAGACAGATATCTTGCTCTGTCCTACCGAAAGTTACAAATCCTTTGGGAAATTATACTTTTAATAAAAAACGAAATAGCTATTCCAAAGGGATATCACTTAGCCGACGAGGATTTTAATGTCTCAAAATCAATTGGTTTGCTATTAGGGTGTTCCGTATTCTGGGATATAGTGGGATACACAGGAGAAAACAGTGTAAAAACATCATACTTATAGAGACTAGTTTGGTTGGGCAATTACAGGCTTTGCACGCCGACCGACTTGCCACAACAATTGATGTCTTAATTGCTCGCACTGTTTTCTTCTACACAGCGAAGAAAGATATCTACTTGATAAGTCTTTATCACAATTTTGGCTTTTTGATGAACATACGATTAAATCTCCTTTGATGTCAACAGAGGAACGACAGTGCGAAGAGCATTTTCTTCAAACGCTCTTCAAAGACACTTCTGATAGGTTCATCGTGCACACGCCGTTAAAATCAAATAATCCCGAATATTTGGCCAAGCGCCGTTTTTATAACTTGGAAAACAAGTTAAACAAGAACCAAAAAATGATACTATTCAATACGATATCAAAGAATAATCATTTAAAGTTACATTTCATACCAAACGAGAAATTTTATCAATAGCAGCGACTAGATTCACATTGAATCAAAAAAATAACCCTGCTGATTTAATAAGTAGGGACACTAGTCCTTCCCTCTTATTAAAAATAATTTCTGATGGCACGGTTCATCATTCCTCTCACAGAGAGAACTTGATCCACCTTTATTTAATGGTGATTATGAATATCAACTCACACACTTTGGAACTGAAAAGCGAGTATAGCTACGGAATTAAGAAATGGAAATGTTCTATTTATATTCATCATTAGATAAATCTATACGTTTTACAGCATATTGTTTACGTTTTAAACACAATGTCTTCGTCAAGAAAGAACGAAACAATCTTAAATGTAATCGAAATTTTGGCACTATAACAGACGTCTAGAACTAAATGAGGCTTTATACAGATTAGTTCAGATATCACAGTAATAATGTTTTCCATCCGAAATTTTGCAACTGCAAGCTAATGATTCAGTTTCACCTATAAGTAAAAAATTTAAACTAAGGCTTTTTTGGACCAAAATAATATCCTAGAGTATCCTCGTTTACAAAAATTCACATTACAACTACAACAAACAGCACCCAGTTCTTCTTCTATATCGCCATCATCTTACTAAACTTATTTTTGAAGCAGAGCATGTATATACGGTATATAACACACCAGCTTGTCGCCTATCATCCACCTTTCCAATGTAGGAGTCGATTACTCCGGACCTCGCTTAATCAAAGACCGAAAACTGCGTAACCCTAAAAGCATATATCTACATAGCGTTCTTAGGAACAATAAAAATTAGGACACTCTTGTAAAATACGCCCAGACACTTAACATTCAATGGCGCTTTATACCTCATAAATCACTACATTTTGGAGGCATGTGAGAAGCTGGAGTGAAGTGCATGCATGAAACGTTATATAAAGTTTGTTGTAGGGACTGCAAATCTAAATTATGAAGATTTTCAAACCGTCTTGTATCAAATCAATGCCATTCTAAATTCAAGACACATTCATCCAATGTCAGAGCCTTATGAGCTAGGTGCTTTAATACCAGGTCATTTCTTAAATGGACGCCATTAACTTCCTTACCTGAACAATTATTGTAGGCAGAAGGCACTTCAGATAACAGACTGAACAGATTTCAAAGGTTGCAAAAAGTCATTCTTACAATTTGGAAGAGATTGAGCGAAATTTATGTCTCGGAATTACAACGCACGAATTGGTACACAACTAATGGCCAATTAAAGGTGAATTCACTAGGATTAATAAAATATGACTACTTGCCACCTTTAAAATGGCTGCTAGGGAGAGTTGTGGAATTACATTCAGCAGGAGATAATGTTGTCAGCGTAGAAGAAATTAAAACTTCTACAGGTATCATCAAAAGAGCAGCTAATAAAATGGTATCATAAACACATACCTAGATACACTTTATTCAATACGCATAACTTCTATTATCATTACATTGTTACAGCCTTTATTGTTATCCTCTGTTTTCTTGAAAACCGAGCTTTTAAGGGGGGCAGCCACATGTTAGGAATTACATCTAAAACCATGCATGCAACATAACATAAAAAGCTATATTTCAAATTAGAATCGTAATAAAAGGAAATAAAGAGAGTTAAAGAAATACAGTCCACTTCATCATCGTTAAGAGCGGAAAGAGTATTTGGTAAATCAACGCGAATCCCAACAATTATCATCCTATCAGCAGAAGCAAGCTGTAGTTTCGTCATTGATTAAATAATATTTTTGATCAATACCTTCGTGTTGTATATTTTAATTTTATTATATCATCTGTAACAGTATAGGTACTTTATTTATGTAGGTCAACATTGCTAGCGTAATCCTTTATTGGGAGCATTTCTAAGTGGTGAGTTTATTGAAAATTCAGCATACAGTTTTTTAAAGAGCCGTTTGCCACTATACTTATTTCAGTACTGAAATAAGTTCTTAAAATTATCATACTGAAATAAGTATAGTGGCAAACGGCTCTAAGAGAATCGATATTCTGTGTATCGTATATAGGAGTTTCACGTTGGAGGAGAATTACCTACTTTTATTATATTCAGATCGTAATGAGCACCGTGGAATTAAATGAACTTTTTAGATGGATGTAAATTAATTGGCTATAGGTATGTCAAAACCAATAATCACGTACGCTATATAATTCTGAAGCAAAGCGAGGTCATGTGTCGTGCATATTTGGTGGCTTATATAAATCATTAGAGATCTCAGTTTAAACACAATAATGTAGATAATTAACAATAATAAACCTGCAGAATTAAAAAGTGTAGTATATTTGCCACGCCTTGCAATAATTGACATTCCACATAAACATTGTTTCCTAGATAGAGAATAATTGTAAGGTTCCCAACCCAAGATTACCATTGAGTATTAAATGATCCCAGAAGCATTCGAATTTACCACATTTTAAAACTTACAGAATACGTTGACTACATACTACATGACAATAAGCAATACCTATTACAATTTAGAGAATTTAAAAAATTGAACCCAGAACGCTATTTTCAATCTAATAAACCAATAGAATTTACTACGCTTTAAAATTTATTTAAGTAGATTAGTTACATAAGTGATAAAATGATATTTTGGCGAATAACAAATAATCAGATAAGGTCAAAAGCTGACCTTATCAAATATTATACATTCCCAAACATGAACAAATCGATAAATCACCAACGGGTACTTGACACACTTTGATATAATATATAAATTGTACATAGCAATAATCGCAGTAAAAAACATATCTCGATAAATATTTGGTTAAACTAATACCATAAGAGTTTATATTCTTTCCATTTAATACGGCATACTACATACGCTTGCTGTACCCAGCTTCGTCATTACAGCTTATGGTATGCTAGGGCGACCGTCTATATAATAACGTATTTTGTTAAACTAATACCAGCATTGTACCCAGTAAGCATAACAGATTGTGTCGCTTTAAATCAAACAATATAGTCCCTTATACCGTTGTCTGAATATTCTGTATTATTCAGACAACGCTTATACTATTATATCGAGCAAAAGCGTTATTAAAAGCTAGACGTATCCACCTGACTAATATGCCAGCAAGCATAAGAGATTGTGTCGGTTTAAATCAAACAATGTAGTCTCTTATACTATAATATAGAGTAAAAGCGTAATTAAAAGCTAAACGTATCCTCTTGACTCATATAATATCAGCATTGTACCCTGCAAGTATAACAGATTGTGTCGCTTTGAATCAAACAATATAGTCCCTTACACTATTATATCGAGCAAAAGCGTTATTATAAGGTAGGCGTGTCTTCCTGACTCATATAATACCAACATTATACCCAACAAGCATAATAGATTGTGTCGTTTTAAATCGGTCAAAATAATCCCTTATACTATTATGGTCAGCAACAGCGTTATTAGAAGCTAGACGTATCTTCCAGGCTCATATAATACCAGCATTGTACCCAACAAGCATAACAGATTGTGTCTCGTTTAATCGAACAAAATGATCCCTTATACTATTATCAGGGTTGGTAAAAAACATGTTTTTTTTTAAATTAAACAAAACAAACAGTTTTTTTTAAATTTAATCATGTTTAAATCGTTTTAAACATGTTTTTTCTTACTTAGTTAAAAACATGTTTAAAACGTTTTAAACACTGTTTTAAACATGCACTCTCATGCAAATTACTATGTGTATTAGTGAAAATAAATACGAGTAGATGACGCAACGCGTAGCATTTGTCTAAAAATCCCTAGGTGACTACGATTGCCTGTTGTCATTTGTATTCGATGTGTACGGCGTTTACGCGACAATTTTAATTATTATGAGCCGGTTTTTCTTTTCTATTTTAAGTGAAAATCAACTCTGTTCTTAAAATCCAGACCAATCACATACTGGTTACTGAATGGATTTTAGCTAATATCAACTTTAACAAAGAAAATAGGAACCGACCTTGTATGTTTAAAGTTTAAAGTTCAACAATTACAATGTTCAGTAGGAGAAATAATGCAGGGTGGAATTACTTCGACAAAATTAAGGTGCAAAATAGTACAATGCGAGCTCGAATGCAAGAAGTGCAAAAAAGATATGCTTGCACTAGTAAAAATGTTTTATTTCTTGTTTTTTATATTCCCATGTTCTGATAACTATATTAGTTCTATTATGCTAAATATATACGAGGCATGTTTTTTAAGTAAGTACCGTTTTGCGATTCCGCCGCCCCCGCGCTACGGTCGGCGTTCCGCGCATGCGCGCTGGTTACCTAAATCTCTTGTCTACGCACTGACGCCATTACAGTTTGATTCTTCATTGTATACGTTGTTTACTGAGTGTTTAAGATGCCTCCAACAATCGTGAGTCCCGCCGATTGTGAAGTACGGGCTGTTATACGATTTCTTAGTGCTAAAGGCGTAAAACCGATCGATATTCATCGTGAGATCTGTGAAGTTTACGGACAAAACATTATGAGTGATGGAATGGTAAGGAAATGGGTGAGAGCATTTAAAGATGGCCGCACAAATGTGCATGATGAAGAACGGAATCGTTAATCGGTCGTTAATGAAGATTTGGTGCAGAAAGTGAACGAAAAGGTGAGAGAAACCAGACGCTTTACAATTTCATCATTGTGCGACTGCTTTCCTCAATATTCTCGTAGTGTTTTGTGTCGCATTGTGACCGAGAACTTGAATTACCGGAAATTGTGTTCACGTTGGGTTCCGAAAATGTTGACGGATTTGCACAAAACCCAACGTTTAGGCAGTGCATTGACTTTCCTTGAGCGGTACCACAACGAAGGTGAAGATTTTTTAGACCAAATTGTTACTGGTGACGAAACATGGGTGGCCTACGTCACACCAGAATCGAAACAACAATCCATGGAATGGCGACGTTCATCATCAACCAAAAAAGTGAAGTTTAAGCAAACAATTTCTGCCCGGAAAAACATTTGCACAGTTTTTTGGGACAGAAAAGGAGTATTGCTAGTGGAGTTTCTGCCTCGTAGAGAGACAGCAGCGTCTTATTGTAAGACATTAAACAATCTGCTTCGTGCAATCCAGAACAAAAGACGTGGCAAGTTGAGTAAGGGTATCGTTTTGCTGCATGACAATGCCCGTCCACATGTGGCTAATCGGACCAAAGATTTCATCAAATCTTTTAAATGGGAAACTCTAGATCATCCTCCATACAGCCCTGATCTGGCGCCCAGCGACTACCATTTGTTCCTGCACTTGAAGAAACACCTGGGTGGTCAGCGTCTTCAAGACGATAACGAAGTCGAAACATCTGTGATACAGTGGTTAACAAGTCAGGCGGCAGAATTTTATGAGGAGGGTATTCAAAAACTGGTGCCACGTTATGACAAGTGCCTCAATATTCACGGAAATTATGTAGAAAAGTAGATTAAGGTACAGGCTTTCATGTAAGATAAAATTATTGCGATATCTTTGCACGTCTTTTTTTAATTCCAAAACGGTACTTACTTAAAAAACATGCCTCGRAATTATCTAGTAAGTGTTGAATGAACGTCTAACTTATTGTTTTGTTGTATTATACCGGAAATACAAATTTTTATGTTATGATAAGGTTAAGATTTTATTTGTTGTTTTAAAATGTTTATAATTTATAGCTACAGAAAAATGTTAAGTTTATTATTAATTTCTATAACTATTGTATCGATAAAAAACTTGGTGTTTTGAATTCAATTCATTTTCATGCAAATGTAAGGTGACTTTATGTAGATATGTAATTACTAATAGTTCTGTTTATCTATTTGTGGGGGGTAAACGAGCCTAATAGTAATAATTAATGAATCGCATACAATAGTAGTTAAAAAACACTGTTTAAAACATTAGTAAAAAGAACACTGTTTAAAACAAATGATTTAAACATTTGTTTAAAACAAGGTTTTAAACAGAAGCGTTGTTTTAAACAAGTTTAAAACATTCTGTTTTAAACATTTTGTTTTAATCATGCCAACCCTGACTATTATATTAAGCAACAGCGTTGTTAGAAGCTAGTCGTATCTTCCTGACTAATACCAGCGTTGTACCCAGCAAGCATAACAGATTGTGTCGCTTTAAATTAAACAATATAGTCCCTTATATTATTATATCGAACAAAAGCGTTTTTAGAAAGTAGACGTGCTTTCCTGACTCATATAATACCAGCTTTGTACTTAGCAAGCTTAACAGTGATTGTGTCGCTTTAAATCTAACAAAATGGTCCCTTATACTATTATATTGAACAAAAGTCTTATTAGAAGGTAGACGTATCATACTGACTCATATAATACCAGCATTATACCCAGCAAGCATAACAGATTGTGTCGCTTTTAATCGAACAAAATGGTCCCTTATACCATTATATTGAGCAAAAGCGTTATTAGAAAGTAGATGTGTTTTCCTGACTCACATAATACCAGCATTGTTCCCAGTAATCTTAACAGATTGTGTTGCCTTAAATCGAACAAAATGGTCCGTTATACCAAAGACGATTTTATAAGACTGTCCAACGTTATAAGAGTACCCCAGCAGTATTAATGCATGTTAACAGATGGCGTATGATGTAACTCGACGTTTATTCGGTCAAATTACGCCACATGACCTTGTCACTGGACCGGCAACCCCATACTTTGAAT